>VZRW01005721.1:0-10445 GCA_013398125.1 Aegotheles bennettii
GACATGGAGCTGTTAGAGCAAGTTCAGGAGGCCACCAAGATGATCAGAGGACTGGAGCACCTCTGCTCTGGGGACAGGCTGAGAGAGTTGGAGGGGTTCAGCCTGGAGAAGAGAAGGCTCCAGACCTTGGAGCACCTTCCAGTGCCTGAAGGGACTCCAGGAAAGCTGGAGAGGGACTGGTGCCAAGGGCAGGGAGTGATGGGACGAGGGGGAACGGGTTCCAAATGACAGAGGGGAGATGGAGATGGGATGGGAGGGAGAAATTGTTTGGTGTGAGGGTGGTGAGAGCCTGGCCCAGGGTGCCCAGAGAAGCTGTGGCTGCCCCTCCCTGGCAGTGCTCAAGGCCAGGTTGGATGGGGCTTGGAGCAACCTGGTCTGGTGGGAGCTGTCCCTGCCCATGGCAGGGGTTGGAACTGGATGATCTTTAAGGTCCCTTCCAACCTAAACCATTCTATGATTCTATGAAAAAGTCTCCACATCCCTTTATCCAAACCCCTTGCCCATCCCATCCCACTGACCCGGGCCTGGACTGAGATTGGTGTCCTAGGAATGAACAAAGAGAATCCATATGCTATTCTGCTCAATGGTATCAACTTACTGGCAGCTGGACAGACTGCATGTAGAATGCTGCTGGCATCTGAGCCACAACTGGAGAGGAGGCCGGGCTCTTCACCATGTGGGCTGTGCCCTGAACTTGTGCAAAATTCACCCCTGTAGTGAGAGGAGGAGCTTCCTGGGAGGATGCTGGAGCTGAAGAGGATGATGGGGAAGCAGCATGGGCTTGGGAAACGGGCTGGACTACGGCTGGCATGGCCCGGGACGTCGGCACTGCTGTGGCAATCTGAGCCAAACCCAGCGCCTGGGCCTGGCCTGAGCTCTGCTGCCGAGTTCCCACCACCTGCACCGGGATGTGTGGTGGAGGCTGCTGTGTCGCTGACATCTTGGTAGGCCCGAGCTGAGGTGGTTTGATGGGGTTGACCAGTGATTTAGACTGAATTGGAACGGGTGACTTGGTGGCTGGCTGGCAAGGGCTGTCCTGCTGGAGCTGCACAGCCTGCGGCTGGGACTGCAACATTGGTTGCACCACAAGGGTCTGAGCCTGCTGCTGGTTCTGGGGTGGAGCCTGCTGCTGTGGAGCTTGAGCTTGCTGCTGCTGTGGGGTCAGAGATGGAGTTTGCTGCTGTTGCTGCTGCTGGGCCAGCTGAAGATGGGTGGCTGTGTGGAGGAGCTGGGACTGGCGGTGCTGGAACTGCTGCTGGTGATGAATGGCGATCTGCTGTTGGATGACCACCTGCTTCTGCAGGTGGATCTGCTGCTGCTGCTGGATCAGCGAGTGGGGCTGTATCTGTGTGTACGTGGCTATACAAACACAGGGTGAGAAGAGAGGAGGGCACAAACGTTAGCAACAGCGCAGCTGGGAACAACAACAACAACAAAAAGGCAGGGAAAAAAGCACTGGCTTGAGTCATCAGGTTCCAAAATGCCTCACAGATTACTGGCAAAGGACACGAGGGACTGAATCAACTTCTCTTGCCAATAGAGAGGCAAAACCCCTGGAGACAAGCCTCTGGGAGCCCAGTGGCTGGGAGGAGCGTTGAGAAACCTCTCAACAGGGGTGCCATTTGAAAGCCCAGTGGGTCAAAGAGAAGGAACAGGTCTGCACTTACCCGAGCTGATCAACGTCTGGCTGGGTGCCGGGGTAGCAGTCCTGGTCAGGTTCATGCCCACTGTTTGCTGCCCACCACTGTCTGCTTCGCCCTTCTTCGTGGCTGCATTCTCCACCTCTGTCTGGCTGCCCTGGCTGACGGTCACGGGTAATGGCTGGACCACCCCCGTGCCCTTCCTTTGGCAGCTGCCAGCAGCACTGCCTGAGGAGCTCTGGCTCAGTCCTGTTGAGGTCTGACTTCCACCACTCGCCACCACGCCCACAGAGACACCATTGCTGCCCGCTGCCCCTTGGCTCAAGTTGAGGGACTGGCCAGCACTGCCTGAGGAGGCCTGAGCCACCGCCAAGGTCTGCCCCGTGCTGGTGGCCTGTGGCAAGCCCGAAGCCTGGGAGCTTCCCGTCAGAGCCGCCTTCTGAGCAGAGCCCTGGAGCTGGGCATTGGTGGCCGAGGTCTGCTGGCTCCTCACCGCCAGGTTCTGCACCTAGAAACACACACAAAAACCAGAACCCGTTTGCATACGTTACTTGCTGGAGGTTTGGCAGAGGCCACGTCTCACTGCAGGGTCAAGCTCAGCCACAGCCATCCCCAGGAAGCACATCGACCCCAGCTCCCTCCTGTCCCATCTCTGAATGGAAGTTAAAGATCTTGTGGCACTTTCTGAACAGCACATGAGGACACCACCGTTCTCTGAGGCATGGGAACAGCCTTTGGACCTGCCTGCTGTGCCCTTGCACTGGTAGGGCCCAGCTTAGCATGGCTCTAGCAGCACTCAGATGCCCCTTTGAAGAGCAGTCATCATTCCTTTTCCATTTCTGTGCCCCCTGCCCCCTCCCCTGAGCGGGGCTTTCCACTCAGCAGGCCCATGGACCTACTCATGGCCTGCAGCCCTTCTGATTTCACCAGTTCCTCTGCACTTTGGTGCTGCCATCCTCTGCGTTTACTCCTCCCTCTCCAAATGCAGTGTGATCTTCAAGTCTGATCATGGCTGACTTTTCTCCAAAGTGCTCCAAACAAGAACAATATGAAGGAACTGGAAATCCCACCAATGACCGGGACAGGACAAGGGAAATGGGAAGCCATGGCAGCTCCCTGACCTGGAGAATTACTTATAAATGAACGCAGAAGCTAAGACCTTGTGGCCTGTTGGGTCTTTGGCACCTTTAGAACAACAAACCAAGGGGGTGAAGGAATACCAGTGCTGGCAGAGACCCTTTATGGCAGAGTGACTGAAAACCAGACATAAAACTCAACAATTGTTTTCACACAAGGACAATCAAGAAACTGAGAAGATGGGATTGATCCAGCCTGAGGGTCACCTCAGAAATCTTAAGCAGAAATGAATCCCACCTCTGGAGGCTAAAAGCAAACACGTAAAAACGGTGGCAAGAGACAGAATCTGCTGCCTGCACAGGGACACAGGTTGGGGATAAAATAAAGCTGACCTGCTATCCAGGGACAGCTTGGAGACAAAGACCAGAGCGTGGGGTGACAGAGAGCAGAGCTGGTAAGGAGTGTCACTGACCTGGTCTGTGTCTGCGTGGACCCCAGGAGACTGAGTGGGTGGCACCTCCTGCTGCACAGCGGCCACGGCCCCGTTGGGCATCAGGATGAGTTGGGAGGCAAGAGGCACATTGCGGCCCAAGGTCCGGTTTACCTGCAACAGGTTCCCCAGCTGTGGCTGTTGAGGGAGGGTCGGGTGATGTGGAATGAAAGGAACAGAGGGGAAGAGAGAAAGACAGAGAGGCAAACCACAAGCACACAGATTACAAAGCCACACTGGGCTGCAATGTCTCACGCTGCAAAACCCTCAGCCCTCCCTGCACCGGACATAACCCTCAGGAGCAGGAAACTGGGAACAGTTTTCTTATGGAAACAAACGCTCTTCTATCAAACCTGGGCCCGGGCCAGCTCCCACAGTCTGCCCGAGGCTGGCTCAAAGACTGGGGTTGCATTGAATTTTCAGATGTATATCTGGGACTGGTTCAGAAACAGTGATAAGAGACATACATCCGAGACCAGGGTTGCTAGAAAAGGAGGTCACAGTCTGCATCTAAAGTCAACTGAGACCAGAAAACATTTTTCAAGTAGGTAATCAAACCCCAGACTGATTACATAGCCAAGCCTAATGTTTTCTGTTTAACAGCACTTCAAAGCTATTCCGAACGATGACATACTTGTTCATGTTGATTTATGTTTCTAGACTTACTTGAATTCTGACTTACATCCTGAGCTCAGCAGTGGCAGAAGAGAGTAATCTACCATGTTTCTGGTCCAGCATCGAACCAGAAGAGTAGCTTTATTTCTCTGAGCTATATAGAAGTTTAGGACATACACTTCACATTAACACTCCAGTAAGAAGTGCCATGGGATCTTTAACATCTATGCAGAGCAGACACAAACATGGTTCTTAACAATCACACTGGAGCCACACAGTACAAAGCTCATCTACCCTCAAAAGCTGAGCCCAGAGTCAAACCTGTGGTCTCGGGGACCAGAGCTTCCCCCATCTGAATGCATCATCCTCAAAGCTAGAGTTAGCCCAAAAGGCGTTGGTGATCCCAAGCCGGGAAAAACTGTGGTGGCTAGGAAGGAAGGTTTGTGGGCAGGACACAATTTGCACACACATCTCTTACCCGGAGATACATCTGGGCCTGTGACTGATTGACAGGTGGTGAGGTGGCATTTCCGAGGAGCACCGACTGCGTCAAGGTTGTAGCGCTGGGGGAGCTCACGCTCTGTGACCGACTGATCAGCTGAGCAGCTGATGTCGTGGCCAGGTTGATCTTAAAACAGAGAAAAGCCCCAGATCATGTAAGAAGAGATGGAGGCAAAGAAATCAGTATAAATTCACTTAATGGGGTACAGCCAGAACAGACATTTTAGGGTTTTTTTTCCTGTATCCCACAAGAAAAAAGTTCTTGTCTTAGAGGCTACGCAATCTAAACTAGCCAAAGCCCTGGATTCTACCTCATTTATGTGCTGAGCCTGGGTATCGGTGTTAGCATGCAACTGCAATAAGAGATCCCAAAGCAATACATCATTTTCTCCAACCCCTCAAATAAAGGAAAAAAACCCAAGGAATCTGTACATTACCAACTCATGTACTTTCTGAAATCACCCCAGTTCCTCAGTACTCACTACAAAACCAGACATCCTCTCATTCAACAAACCACTGCTCTCCCCAAGAGAAAAAGAGCATTCTCTTCCAAGTTGCTCATGACTCCTTCTTAGAATTCCTGATCCATTCCTAATCCCTGCTAAAGTATCCCCAAAGCTTCAGCAAAGAGAGATGAGTGTCTGCCTTTCCAGCTAAGAGGCCTCTCCCACTCAAACCTTCTCTGCTCTCCTCAACCCCCACCAATAACGACAGCACCCCAAATCCTCGAAGTTGTCTGAATCCTGTAGATTCCCAGCATTCCTAGAAGCTGTACGCCCCTGGCTGACTGCCTTCCTAAAATCCAGAGAGGAGGAAGAGCAAGGGGGGAGGGAGGGAGGCTTTGATGTGCGTGTGGGGGAGCAGTTACTTACAGAGGCCTGGGTGGTCGTGGTCTGTTGCGGGGTGCTGGTGTTGGGGGAGCTGGCCTGTCTGCTGGCTGCAATTGTAGCCTGCAAGAGAGATCAACAGAGGAATGAGTATCTGGAACAAACTTCTCACTCCAGCCTCTTTGTCTGAACACCTCAGCCCATCACCTCCTCCTGTTCCGGAGAACAGGGGCACAACCTCACCACTACAAATCCATGCCATGCCTTCTTTCCTCCCCCTCTGTGATCCCATGGAAATTCCACTGCACGGGCTTGGTTAGTTTTATAACTAAGATTTGCATGAAACTGGTGACAGGATTCTATTCCCTCTATGCTATGAAACTGCAGGTAGGGATTTTGAGAACATGAAATCCTGGACTAATAGTCAAGGAGGACAGCTACTGATGGAGTGTTGTTACACAACATAACTGTATTCACATCACACATAATCCACCTTCAATTGATGGAGACACCTGGTAGGTGAGCAAAGTTGCTAAAGAAGAAATAAAATCACTCGACATTTATGCATCATAAAATACCTTGACTTGTATAAACACATCTCAGTTAAAGAAACACCCCCCTGGCTGGACAAGACCTACCCCAGATCCCTCTTGCTAGTGACTGGTAAAGAAAACACAGGCTAGTAAGCTTCAAGACAGACAATCGAGAGGATACTACCTGAAATTTCACACAAACAAGACCACGTTTGTTCTCAGAGAAGTAACAAACCATGGTTCACTTTAACAGAGTTTTTAAATACCACTGCAACTGCTGCCGATTTAACCACCCAGCTGCCATTTAAAGAAGGTGAGGGGCTTGTCACAGGCCTCTGCAGGGCAAGTTTCCTGATGGATATGCCAAATTTTGCCTTCCCCTGCTCTGCACCTGAAACCCAATTGAATCTTTGCACCAGGCTTCCATTTCACTAGCTTTAAACAATGTGTTTAGGGACTTATTGTTTCATCATGGATCAGGATGACCTCCGTCACTGTATAGAGAGGATCTCTGGATCTTCTCCAGAGAATGCTGCCTTCTGCCCCTTGGCAACTCACCTGCTGGACAGCTGCCAGGCTGTGGAGCTGGGCACTGCTAAGCTGCTGCTGGAGCATGAACTGATGAAAGTATTGGGCTGCATTGGGCTGTCGCTGGAGCGCCTGCAGGGCCTGGGGAAAGAGGAAAACCCAACTGTGAAAACCAGCGTGCCCTTGAGATGTGATTAGGGAGAGCAATGGAGATGTGACTAACAGCCATGAGACCACCCCTAGAACCCACGAAAAAAGCAAAGTCACCAGACTAGCACATCAAAACAGGCAGCACAGCTACAAATCTGGTAACAAATTGAATCACAGGTGTCCTCCAGGACAGCAGTAAGCACACTCACAAGCCTTCAATAAACTCCAGGAACCTGGGGGTGTGCATGCTCAAGCAGGCAGATGGGTGTAGCACGTATACAGAGGATATACACTATAGTGGAACTGGGGTGATAAACTGAATGACTTGCTCTGGATCACAGCACGGATTAGACTTAAGAGGCTGGACACTGGAGGAGGAACCTATAAAGCCTGAAGCACAGCATCAGGCTACAGGAACTAAACATCGGGCTTAGCACAAGAATTTCTAAATCTGAACACACAACAGTCCTTCAGGCATGCCCCCACCTTGACACATGACAAGCCCAGAGGAACATGAAAGGGCTCACCACCACCTTCCTTTCACAGATGCACATCCCATGCCAGACGTAACCACGCCTCACCTGTACTGCCTGTCGCTCGTAGAGAGACATCTGTGATATCTGAGGACGGGTGCTTCCTCCAGAACTGGAGCTCCCACTGGTAGAGCTGGAGTTCTGCTCACTTTCGGTCTCCATGGTGACAGGATCCCGGGAGCTCTGGCTGAGATGGACTCCAGATCTACATTGAGAGAATTGGAAACTAAGTCAGGCTAGAAGAAGACCCAAGCCACATGTTGCTGCATTACACAGCTCTTTTCCTGGCATATCCCAGCACCAGGCTCCTTGCACAGCTTTGCTACATCACAGGGGAGCAAGGATGCCGAGGTTCTGAAATCACCCAGAAATTATACACAGAAACACAAAGCACACATTCTCCTGTTTTTATTGCCATGCAACAGTTGGAAGCTGCAGCATCCTGAAGTCTTAAAAAGGCAGCAGAGCGAAGGAGCAGCCGCAGCTCACTCAACATTTGGGTACAGACCTGACCACCTCTCCTTCACAGCTCATGCACTGAGGCAAACAGCACTGTACTTCCCATATCCCACCACACTTCAGCAACTTCTGATCCTCTCCAGTCCCACATGAGGTATAAACACCCCACGGCTCTGTGGATATACCAACACAGTCCCACTCGACGTTCCTGACAAGTCATAACCTGAATGTTAGACTGGGAGCTGGGATCCGTGGTGGCGAGTTGCTTTCAGGAGGAACAGAGTCAGAGGGCACGATGGCAGCATTGTAAGGGGAAAGCTTCCAAAGACATCATGAGATCGTCCAGCAGCAAAAAGATGAGTTGCAGTGAACTGCAGGACTGAGAAAGGACTGGAGAAGGCTTTCGTCAGCCAAGAGGAGGAGAAACAAAACTGAAAGCCCTTAGCAGAGAGTAACATATTGGGAGTTTCCTGCAGGATCAGGGAGTTTCCTGCAGCAAGAAACATGGGCTAAAGAGGATGCAACAGTAGGAGGGATTAGAGCCAGAAAAGGGAAAGCACTGAAGTGATCAGATTTATCCAACAGACTTCCACTGAAAAAAATGTCTTTAAGAAGGCTATCATCCCACGTAGGATTAAAACAAACAAAGCTTCCAATAGTCTCAATATGATGGACAGCCTGTTGGTTTCCAACACACCAGCTGGCTCACCTGCAACCTACCTGAGAGACCTCTAAAGGAGACCTCTAAGCTTTCAGGACGCCATAGCACAGCCCCTGTATCCAGACCTTTCCAAATCCCGAGATCCCGAGCTTCACAGCCTTCACTAAACACAACTCCTCCCAGGTGTGCAAACAGACCAGCACAGCAAGAAAGGAGCTGCAACCAACAGTCTGGACCAGACAACTCTAAGTCTGGAATGGTGTTAAGGGCAGCAGATGACTTGGACTTGTTGATGTAGGACAACAGCATAAACACTAAAGAGGATGGCTGGCTAAACTGGGGAACTGCTGCTCTGAACCTGCTCCCCAAGATGTAGAAAATTCTGTAACTAACAAGCAGATAGCAGCTGCTCCAGTCCTGGCTTCCTCACCCATCTTTACCTGTGCCCTCAAGTCCTGCCAGGTATCTCCCGGCTACTCCAGCACTGGTTCCTGCACTGCTCCATCAGTGGCCCCTGGTAATTCTGCCCTGCAGCCGTATTCTCCTCAACTGAGACACACATGATCCTCACCTTCCCCTCTGCTCCGCTCTCGTGAGACCCCCCCCTGCAGTGCTGGGTCCAGTTCTGGGGTCCCCAACATCAGAACATGGAGCTGTTGGAGTGAGTCCAGAGAAAGGCCATGAAGATGCTCACGGGGCTGGAGCAGCTCTGCTCTGGGGACAGGCTGAGTTGGGGGGGTTCAGCCTGGAGAAGAGAAGGCTCCAGGGAGACCCTAGAGCACCTTCCAGTGCTTGAAGGGGCTCCAGGAAAGCTGGAGAGGGACTGGTGCCAAGGGCAGGGAGTGATGGGACGAGGGGGAACGGGTTCCAAATGACAGAGGGGAGATGGAGATGGGATGGGAGGGAGAAATTGTTTGGTGTGAGGGTGGTGAGAGCCTGGCCCAGGGTGCCCAGAGAAGCTGTGGCTGCCCCTCCCTGGCAGTGTTGAAGGCCAGGTTGGCTGGGGCTTGGAGCACCCTGGTGTGGTGGGAGGTGTCCCTGCCCATGGCAGGGGCTGGCACTGGATGGGCTTTAAGGTCCCTTCCAACTCAAACCATCCCATGATTCTAACTGTTCACTGTGTCTTCAGGCACAACTCTATTGCAGCTAGAACCAGCTGGTTAATACACCCACAAAAGCTCTGGAGACAACAATTGCCTTACAGATCTTCCCCAGGGGACAGCACCACAAAAACTAAATGAAGCTTGAAAATAAATAGATAGAGAAGAGAGAGAACACAGACTTTTTGAAAGAAATTGTGATAGATAAAATGGGGTTAAAATGCCAGCCAGAATGAAGCCACACACAATACACCAAGCTATTTAGAAGCTCAGCTACCATCAGGAAACAATTTCTGTTCTCCTGCCCACCCCCAACCTCCTCATGCAGGTTCCTCCCAGCATTTACCTTGCTTCTGGTGCTCGCCAGATCAATTTGTTAACTTTACAGAAAAAACTACCCCAAACATCATTTTCTGTCAGGCTGGCGAGTGCAATCAGCTCACTTGTGCCAGTGAGAGAGAGAAGGTGACTAGGGTTCATCTTAGCTGTAGCACAAACCCTTAAGAGCTGCACCAGAAGGAGAAACCTGTCTTCTGACTTTGTGCTCTACTTCCTCAGCAAACAGTAGTGTTGGTTCTCAAGATTTCCAGCAAAAATGCTTGAATCTTCTTAAAATCAGGTCCCAGCACAAACAGAATCCTACTGGAACACCTCTAGGATGAGAGGCATCAGATTTTGGTCTCTGCTTAGGCACAAGGCCTTTTGGGGACAGGAACAGAGCAGCACACCCTCCCTTTGCAGGAGGGCAGTAGGAATTTTAAGTCACTCTTAGCAGGCAGGGTTATCCAGCAAAACCCTTTCCAAGCACAGGAGTGAAAAGGCACAGTATTTCCCAGGAAAGTTCACCCAAGGATGCAGCTCCATGCCAGCCTAATCCCATCCCAACGAGAGTGATTTCCACACAAACAGCACAGCATTTCACCCCCTCCCTCCTCCAAGCCCACCTTCCAGCACCCTCCTCTCACAGAATCCAGTGGTGGCCGGGCTGTCGGATCTGCTGGCTCAGCTCGCTGCTCCAGGGGATGGACAACCTACGGAAAACAGAGCGTTCCAGAGGGTTGAGTGAGCCAGCTCACCTTGCAAATGCCATCAGTAGATCTCAAGCAAAGAAAAAGCCCAAACCAAGGCAGGGGAACAGCGTGGCCCTTCCTGAAAGTAACCTCTGACCAGCGGCTGAACCGGACCGAGCCCAGCACAGAGCTCCCCCCTAGGAGCAGTAACAGCCCCGTTAACGCCACGGCAGGCCCGCACCGCGGAGGGAAGGGACGGGGGGAGAGAAGAAGCCGGCTCGGGGGCAGCGCCAGCCAGACACGGCCCCGCCGGGGGGCCCA
>VZRW01005721.1:11365-184890 GCA_013398125.1 Aegotheles bennettii
GGGGGCAGGGGCTCACCCGTCCCACCGGAGCCGGCTCTCCCGGTGCCGCGGGCGAGCGGTGAAGTGTTCGCCTCGGTGCCCGGGACGAGCCTGGGTGAACAAGCGGGGCCCCCCCGGTGGCAGCGGCGCGGGGGTTCTGTGCGTGAAGGAGCCCCGGGGGCTGCCGGTGACCTCCGGGAGAGCGGCTGCGTCCTGCGGGCACCGGGGCCTCGCTCCCCGGGGCTGCGCTCAGGGGCCGCCCGGTGCTTCAGCCTGGCTTAGGGCGAGGGTGGCTGTCGGGTGACCCCCCCTTGGTGACCCCTCCTGAGCACACGAGGAGTGCCCGAGCGGGGCAGCCCGCGGCTCCTGTTGGTGAGAGCTGGTGGTCTCCTGCAAGGCCGGGGCCACGCACCGAGGGAGAAGCACAACACAACCTGAAATCGACACTTAGAAGGTGCAGGAACTGGAGCAGCGCCGAGGCTACGAGCATCACAAATGCTCCTGCAGATGGCACACGCCTGAGCTCCCTGCTGAGGGAACATTGCAGCTGGTGGCCATGGGAGTGCTGGAGATCCAGCAATGGGATCTCGCAGGAGATCCAGTCCTGTGTGCTTGGAATCACAGAGCAACGTTTGCTGCTGCCTGAAAAGCAGCAAAGCACTCATACAGGACAGTCCATGTACAGGAGAGTGCACGGACACCTGCTCCAAACCCTGGGGTGTCCACACACCTGCTCCAAAACCTGGGGTGTCCTTTTTAATTCAGACAGAAACGGTCTGGCTGACTCTCCTACAGAGAAACAGAACAGCCCGAGGAGAGGTTTAAGGCTGTTCAAAATGCATGGTCAGATAGTGATCAAAGGGACAGTGACAGGAACCCAGCCAGCATAATCCCCGGGAATCAACCACCCCTAAACCCAGCCATGGGTTCAAGAGGGGAAGCTCTGGCAGAGCAGTTTCCCATTCACTTTATCTGCCGCCTTCGTAAATCTCAGTCCCCATCTGCTCGCCAAATTCTGCTCATTCTGCTCACCAAGCGGTGGAATCCCGGCCTTTTGGTGTCCCCTGGTGCAGTGCGTGTTCCATCCTGTCACTTGTCACAGGGGCTCATGCTAGGGTTGGAGTGGCTCGTAGGGTCTGGCAGGAAACCTGCCTAAACATCAGCCAGGATTCGTTTCACAGGCAGCATCGAGTGCTAACATTTTAGGTGCAGATGTCCCCAGCTCTGGGCTTCTCAGCCTGTGTTCATTCCAAAGGCATTTTTTCCCATCCCAACCCATTTTAGCAAAGGAGAAAGGGCACGGTGCAGAGCCAGCGGGGCGATGGGGACACTCGGTGGCCCTGTGGGATGAAGCACACGTTCCGAGCTCCCCTCCAGCAATCTGTCAGGAGGGCAGCAGCAGCAGTTGGGTACACGGGTGAGTAAGCAGCAGTGCTCAGCACAAGGGTGAGCCCACACACCGTGCCGCACATACCCCTGTAGTACCACCATACCTACAGACATCCAGCCCAGTGTCTGCCTTTGCCTCCTTCCCCACACTCATTCCCTCACTCCAGTCTGGAAGGGAAGCCATCCATCACCTTCAGGTGCCTCAGGCTCCCTTTCCCCTGCAGCAGGGAAGACCTGGGTTTGTGTACACAGTGAGGGAGCGTGGCAGCCAGTGTGTTCAGCCTCAGCCACCAAGAGCCAACTTAGGTCTGTAGCATGGAGGTGCAAAGGGAGCCAGAAATCCCATTCAGATTGACTTCCAAGCCTGGGATGCCTTCCTGCTCAGGAAGAGGTTGACATGACATGTCCCAGTAAACTGGGAATGAGTGGGCTGAGTCTACATTGCAATCACTGCAACACACTTCTTGTGGGCTGCCCAGATCTCCACTTTTGGCATCCATACCTTCTCACACACAGACACCCACCCATCCACAGCCCCACCACATCACTGGATCTCTTCAGCAGCCTCCTGCTAGCCCTGACCAGTCTGGCCAATCACATCTCCAGAAGGAAGAAGGTGGACAGAAGATGATCATAACAACCCCAGGGTCCAATTGCTATTCTGTCCCGTCTCTGAGCGAAAGCTCACCTGACTGTGCTAGTTCCTAAGTCCTCCTCTTTCCTCTCCAGCCACACATTTCAGACAAGTCTTTACATACCATCACCTCTCCTATACCCTGCCCTACACATCTCCTGCATGGCTGGTCCTTGGGTGAATCTGTGCTTCCAACCGTTGTAAGGCTGCTTCAAGTCTGCAAGCTGAGAAAGTAGAGAGGCTGCAGCCATGTCTCCTTATCTTTGTTTCCCGTCCCACAATAAAACAGGTCAATGCATGCCAAACCACCTTTCTGCTCCCTGGGGCGACGGGGAAGTTGGGACACTTGGGGAGATCAGAATGCTTTGTGTGTGAGGATCCGGCACCAGGGGCCACTTACCTGCAGCGCCCCGCGGGCACGCTTCTCACCACCGCCTGTGAGATGTGAGCTGCATATGAAAGGAGAAACCAGGTCAACAAGCAAAAGCTGATGCATATCAGTCTACTTCCAGTCTAACTTCCAGTTACTGGGCCTGCCCATCAGGGTGGTAACTACAATGCTTATCAACACAAGAGAGTGTGAGAGTGAGCCCACTGTGAGGCAAAATGTACAGCACCAGAAGTCACAAGGTTTAGACTTGCCTCAGGAAAGCAGCCTCTTTGAATGTCAAAGGTAAACCACATTCCAGGACTTCTACCCTTAAACTGAAACAAACCATATTAACAAAAGAAATCCAAGCATGCTTTAAATATTTATCTAGTGTATGTCTTGGCTTTAACCGTTGGGTGATACACACACCTTGATACAGCTGTTCGAGCTTGGTAGAAAACCAGCCTATAGGATAAGATTAAAAATTCACAAGCCACCACGTGTGAGTCCACAGGTATGCTTCTCTTGCACAGAGACACTGCAGGTCATGAGATGGGTCCATGGAGTCTCACGTGCTTCTCAGCAGCAGCTGTTTTAAAAGTCTGTCATTGTCCTGCAGGTACAGGAGAAAAATGCACATCATTGTGTGCCTCAAAAAGGAGAAAAAGCCTTGGGATAAAATTTAGACTCTATGTTGTCAACAAGCCTTACAACTCCAAACTACAGCTCTGCAGTTCTATATTTCTTTGCTGTTTTGGGGGCAAAAAGTCAGACAAATAAGGAAGTCAGATTTCCAAACCATTGCTCTGTCTCCAGACTGGAGCATGCTATTGAGCATCCATGAATACGTATGAATCAGGAAAGACACCGTTATGATTTATCAGTGCTTCAGTGGATCCCTACCTGTTCGTTTAACAAACTGTCTTCTTTATGTATGGGTTTTGAGCATGCTATTTGTTTTTAATAAAAGCACCCTAACGAGGTCAGAATCCGTTTGGGACCATCTCCTGTGTTTGCAGTCCTCCTCCTTTTAGGGACCTACTTCCCACTCCTTTTAAGAGATTTTCTTTGCAGAAAGATCCCTTCCTATCTGAGATGCTACTTACCGGATTACCTGTTAGCTGTCTCCTGGACTGTGCTCCTGGACCTGCTTTTTTGTAGGCTGAAGCTGCAAAACTTTGCAGAAAATTTCCCAGTTGCCTCCAGACCATCTGGACAACCAAGACCCCGATGGGGGCTGCGGTGAGGTGATGGGAGGAAGCGTCCTGGCCATCTGACAGATACTCATACCCCACCTTTGCCTGCACACAGCAAAGGTTCCTTTTTTGCACTGGAAGATGTTTCCTGTGGATGTCACCAAGGACAGGGAGAACCTTCCTACAGTCAGCAGAACTGAGCAAGTGTCAGACTGCCCATCCAGCACAGACTAGCTCACTGCAATCCCTAATGCTTGCTCCAAGAGGCAAAAACCTCACTGACTTCTGCTGTACACTCCTATCTTCAGGGAGCTTGCCACACAGCAGCTCTTTTTCCCTCTGCTGTACCATCTTCCCTCTCGTATGCGGCTGAACAACACTGATCCAATTTGAAACCACAGCCTGGAAACATCTGTTTGTATGGACATTTCACACACTTAATTC
Source organism: Aegotheles bennettii (assembly GCA_013398125.1). Taxonomy (NCBI): domain Eukaryota; kingdom Metazoa; phylum Chordata; class Aves; order Caprimulgiformes; family Aegothelidae; genus Aegotheles; species Aegotheles bennettii. The sequence continues at coordinate 15,378 of VZRW01005721.1, forward strand.
CTTTACTTACCCACTCCTCTCAGGTACATGGTGGCAAGAGTTCCCATCAGCAGAAAGAGAGAAATCTTGGTGGGCCTCTTTCTATTTAGATTTCATTTCATGGTCACCTGAAGATGTAAACTCTCAAACAGACCCTCAGCCCATGTCCATTTAGAGGCAGGAGAGCCTGGCTCACGGGCACACTGTGCACTGGCTTACAGACATCAGTTTTTATTTGTAACCTCCCTATCTGAAGTTCAACCAAATCAGAGGACCTTCCTCCCAAAGCTTCTTTAGTCCAACCCAAATACCCAGAGGAAGAAACTTCCAGAAAGGCAACTGGGAGAAGTTAGGGCCCACTTTGCTCCCTTGTCCTTTCCCATCCCTTGGCAGAGCACCATCAAACAGCACCTATTGACTCACACAATGTCTTGGGGAGGAGCAATGCTGGGCCAACACTTCTTGGAGGCCCCTTCCAGTTCCTTTGTATTTTTGCTTGCTTGAACTCAGCCCTGTCCTCTTCTTGTACGAGTTGTCTACAGAATCACTGGGTTCTTGAGGTTTTCTACCTCACTTAAGGTGCTGCTGTGAGACTTATTTTCCTGTTTTCCTGTCCCTGCTGGACAGCCTCAAGAGCAGTGGTGAGTAGGGGAGGAAGGGCTGGCTCTGCCTGTGTCACAGACTGACCACTCTGAGTGGTCAGAAGAAATAGATTTACAGTCCTCTTGCAAGCCGTGTTGATCGAGCAAAGGGCTGCTACACAGGGATCCCCCAAACCAGCCCCAGTCACATGATTTGCTTCACTTTATACTCCTTCTCCCCCCTTTTTTCTCACCTAGAAACATCATCACCTCCCAGATACACAGCCCACCTTGTTCACTTTTCTCCATTGGTCCTGGGCTTGTTGACTCCAAAGCCTCACTTCATAATTATGTCATGACTGCCTCGGCACCTTCTCCCTTGGTAATCAGCTCAATAAAACTGGAACCCATTTGTTCGTATCTAGTATCCCACCTTTTACTTGTGCTACCTTGCTGGTGGCTCTAGCCACCAGGGAGCCATCTGCAAACACTCTACTACATGCATTGCATCCTGAAATTCCTCAGATTATTTTTTTTAACTGGTTCCACAGGTAAGGATTAGCTATCTGAGTTAATGTCTTAACAGGGTGGGACTGGGTGTTGCCAGATCTAAACAATCACAGTGACTGGGGCTGTTGAATTACCCATCCAGAAGGCCTTGGCATGGGTAGTTGAAACCAGTTTGATGGGAAGTGTTCATGTAAGCCAAAGTTCAGGACAGGGAGGTGATGATCTTCAAAGAAAACAGGAAGGACCCTACGCTCTTACATGACTGGCCCTGAATTTTCCAAAAAGAAGAGGTGGGGAGAAGAAAAGAAAAGAGGTGGGGAGAAGTGATACCACAAATCACACCTGTAGAGATGGCAATTTCTCATTGTTTACAGAAAAATGATTCACAGGACCATGTAGTGAACCAGATAAGGGTTAAAAGATGCCATTTATTGCTTGGAGTTTGGTTGCAGGCAAACTGGTGTGTTGGGTCAATTGAGAAGGTAGCCTGGAGAAGGGACCTGGGGAGGAGAGGAATACCTAAGCCAATACAGTAACCAAGAGCAAAGTATGTAACCATGACCTAAATAATGTGTCTTTTTCAGACGTTAAAATCTGTGTAGATTTCACCAACTGTCCAGTCACTGACTTCCTTCCAGGTTCCACATACTTTATTTCACTTGATACCAAACTTCTGTGTACCAAGCCAGCTCTCACGTAGAAATGTAGGGCTTAGATCAAAGGAAACAGAGCGTGTCCAACACAGCAGCAAACAGGAGCACCAGGGCAATGACATTTTCCTTATGGAAGCAGAAAACTCAGATTATTGGTTGCAGAGCCAAGGTATTCTAGTGGGAAGTCTTCTTCAAGAAATCTGTGGAAAGAAAGAGCAACAAAAGACAAAGTGCCTGATGAATTTTTAAGAAGATATCTAAGGACTAAGAGATCTTAGGGGATTAGTTGCAATGTATTTCTGTCATTGATGTAGGCATTTCCAGTTGCATTCAGATCTGGGATACTGCGAGAACTGCACACATGAAGAGTGTATGAAGATGGAATAAAGATGGATCATTTTAACCTTCCATGACCTGCTCAAGACCTGCTCTGTATCGAGATTATACCTGGACTGGAAACCATGCCAACTATTACAGTAGTTTCCAATTCAATCTGCAGTCCAAGAAGGCTCCACAGCACATGATGGAATGAAATGGACAGCAGAAGTGGGCTGCTTGGCTTGCTCACCACCAGCCTCTGCTCCACCCGTTTCAGCTGTTCCCACCTCGGAAGCCTGTTAACACTAACCTGAACTGCAAAGGAAAGCGTAATCTTTTGCGGTGCGGTCATCTGTAGAAACAAAAGAGAAAGGGTGGTGAGCTACAGAATTACATGGTAGGGTAATGCCAAGCTTCTAAAAATTTTCACTCTTCAGACTGTTAATGCAAGATCAGAAAAACATCTACAGCAGGTGAGACTGATGGTGTATCTCCATGAAAGGTCTCCACTACAGCAGGAAAAGGTCTTCTTGTGCAGGGAGATACCTTCTAATGCAAGAACATTTTTGTAAATAGAGGATTTTTCAGTAGTTTCTCTTTCAGCTTTTACTAATCATTAGTATTTTCATGTCAGACAACAATTTCTAAAGTGTTTGTACTAAGCACAAAAATTCTCGCACAGGGTGGAATAGCAAAGGGAGAGCATATTAGGTGACAATATTTAGCTCTGTAAAGGCTGGCTTAAGAAGACTTCTCTTTTTGACATGGTGTGGAAGGGAAACAGGAATGGAAATCAGTGTACAACATGTTAGCCTGTGGTGCTGCTTCCTAAATCTCCAGTGCTAGTTTTTCCATTTTGTTCTCAAATTCTTTTTGTTTTGTTTTTTTTTTTTAACTTTTTTAAAAAATAATTCTTAATGTTGCATCTACTGGTTTGGCTCACAATGAGCATGAAATAATCAGAGACTCACAATGACTCCAAGGTGTCTTCTGGGTACCGATATTTAATTTAGAGCTTTAAAGGGTAAGTAATTATTTCCTGCTATCCAAGGAGCCGTGGCATCACCCAGTGGATGGCAGGTTTATTACACTGCACAGGAAAAGCATGGAATTAAATTCTGCCCTCTGATGGAGCAGGGCGGCAGTATGTAGCACTGGTTTTAAATAAGTGCCCAAGCACAGGAAACCCAATCTTAGAGTTGTGGGAGGCAGTGCACTGGAATAAGGAAGATAAGGGAATGAGGGACAGACAGAACTGTGTCTCTGTGTGGGGTATAATAGTTATTAGCCCAAGCCATTGAAACCTCACCTGGCTTATAGTAATCATAGACGTGCACTGTTGCTGTTTTCAAGTTCTGCACTTCAATATCTTGTTCCATGGAGAAGTTAAGCTCCAGAGGAGTCTTAGTCAGCTGGAGACAAGAACAGAAGTGAGCAGAAAAATGCACTGACCATCAGAAAGTCACCTACATGCCAACTTAATTCCCTTTGCATTAGAGATTTCTTTCTCTACCTTTCCAGGTTCTTCCACCCTTTTCCTCTTTTCCCAAAATTTTAGCCTACTTGACCAGCCTAGAGATTTGTATTTCTGATCTCCGAGAGTCCCAGCACAAAGGACTGCATTTGCCACTACTTGAATGGGCAGCTCTGTGTTCTTCCTCTTACCTCTTCCAAGTAGATTGTGACTTTATCTGGATTTATATCTGTCTTTTTCACCAAGGGGATCTTCTCCAGCTGTACAAGAAGACAAGAGATGAGCTTGGTTAGCATCAGCTCATTTGCCTTTCTTGTTGTCTCACACCAGGTGTGCTGACTAAAGCACTCAGTCTGGTCAAGAGGAGACTGGTGTTTCCCAGCTACAATGGCATTGAGATTGCTGGGAGCACAAAAAACCTTAGAAAAAGATTTTTTCAGGTTTGGAACAAGTGTCCTTGAGCCACATTCCCACATTCAGTGCTTGTAGTAAAGGGAAAGGTGATTAGTAGAGAATATGATGGATCTTCATGACTGTCTCCTGTGACACTGAAGCATGTTGTTGAACAACTCCATGGAATTCAACACTGCTTTATGGAATAGCTCTACAAATGACATTGGCAACAGCGACCAGTCTCAGTGCACCCCAGATGGTTCTAACTGGGTGCTTTTCAGCTCCTCTCTCACCTCTTGCCACGTATGTGGCCCTCATTACTGAACATGAAGTCAGTTCTGCAAGGGGAAATTTACGTTGTGAAACAGCCCCCTACATCTGCACTTGCTCAGTTCAGTCAACTTGTAGTCAGATAACCTCATAGTAGCTACCGTTCTCCAGCAATTCTTAGAGAGATTTGGATATTTCTGGCCATGCTACATCCATAAAATATATTTTCATACCTTCAGGGAAGGCCAGAGGAAAAAGCCTTACCTCTTTCACAGAGCTCTTCACAGGAATGAACCCTGACAGCATCTCCACCTCCACCAGGGCCATGTTACTGGTCTCACGGTCCCCTACGTAACTGAAAAAAGAAGCACATTAGATGTGGAAGGCGTCACAGCGTTTCTGGGAGGTAGAAGGAACACTTCCAAACGCTGGCCTGCTTTACAGTGGTGGGAAAGCTCAGCAGTGTGTCTAACAAAAACTTGCCCCCATCTGCCTGCTCAACACAGAGACAGACTGTGCAGCAAAGGAGTTGTGGTTAATCTTCATGCTGCCCTCTCCAGCATGTGGAAGGGATCTTTGATGTTTCCAGTTGAGAGTGGCAACATTGGCTTAGTCGTCTTTCAGGACAGTAGGGCATGGAACATACAGGCCCAGACACTCATCCTAGAGAGATGCAGGCAAGTGAAATATGGATAGGGACTGGAGTTTCTGCTGTCTGGTTTCAGCAGAAATTCACACTGCAGGAAAATGCTCTTCAGGACCGGTTGAGCCCAGGCTGCCAAGTGTCCCCAGGGGGGGAGCTCTGGCTCTTGGGAACGCTGCCATTTCAGCTGGTGGTGCTCCAGGGGCTGCAGAGCTGCTCCATGCTGACTGAGATAGTTGCTGTGGGTCTGCAAACCACTGCCAGTGCATTCCTATGCTTCTCCAGGACTTAATTATCAGTTCACAATCTCTTTGGGATCTACAGAGAAGAAGAGAATCTTCCCCTGTGTCTTTGTCTCCACAGACAGGAGGCTTTTATGGGATTCTGGTCATACTTATGGTGTTCCCACTCCTTTCCACTGAAGAAAGACCCTCAAGGGATCTCATACCTGACAGACACGTGGATGTCAAGCTGTTTCCTGACAGCATCACAATCTCTTGGTACTGCTTCCACAGCCAGGACAAAGACCTCTTCTGTTTTCGGTGGTGGGATGTTATAGAACGAAGCGGTCTGGTGAGGGAGAAAACATCTCTGTGACATGCCCTGGAGCTTGCCTGTATGAGCTAAAGGACTACCTGTGCCTCCAGCTTCTAACAAACTGGTAACCAGAGGCTAACACAGTTGGCCCCAGCTGTGCTTTCTGTTCACACATGTGTTGTTTAGCACATAGTATTGGGTACATCTGTGGAGTTTGAGGAAATTCCTAAATGGCTCTATAGAAGGAATTCATAGACAACAAAGCCTTGCCAAATCTTGTGTACTCCAGAAAGGGACAAGCCTTTCTGTCTAACAGGGGATGCCTGATTCAGAGGCCTTTGTGAAGGCAAAGGCCCCAGATGGGCCGGCAAGATAAAACTGGTAACAGTCGTTGACACTGATAACAGTCCTTGACTGCGTTTGCGGATAACTGTCCTTTGGTTAAAGGAGCCAGGATTGCCCAGAGGGTGACCTTTTCCTCATTTACCTACACAAAGTTGACACCCCCGTCTATGTTAATGAAGATTTTGGTGTACATGCTATACATATATGACTATAGCACTCGTCTCTCCACCCAAATCATACTACATGTCACCTGTGGGTGGGACCCTTGTAGTTTTGGGGATAAAAGCAGGGGAACAGGACACATCATACACACAACATCTCACTCACACACAACATCTCACTCACACACAACATCTCACTCACACACAACATCTCGCTCACACACACCTCACCTTCACACATCACACACCACACTCACACAGCCGGGAACAAGTACCTACAAACCAGCCGACGGACTGAGTTCTCTTCCTCTATTCCAGGAGTAACATCTATCTGGGTAAGCATTTGTGCCTTTCACCTTTGGATTAATAAGTATCTCTTGGTTGTAGTATTTACCATTGGTGCTAGCAATATCTTTTACAGTGTTTTTGCAGTCAGTGCATTTATCAAAGGCAATTCCGTACCTGTTTGTATCTGTCACCTTAATAAACCTTATATTTTGCAACTTTGTGCATCTGTTCGGTGCAAGTCCTAGGACTCTGATACGGACAGAGTCATCTGCGTATGACTCTGTGAATCTGTTTCGGTGCAAGTCCTTAGTAGGACTCTGGACAGACAAAGTTTGCATCTTACAGCTTTGTGCATCTGTTTCAGTGAAAGCTCTGAATGCGGCTCTGAGACAGACAAAGTTGGCTTCTTATGACTTTGTGAATCTGTTCCGGTGCAAGCTCTTGGTATAGAACTCTGGACAGACAAAGTTATATCTAAACCTCTTCCTCCCCTTCCCTTAACGTGACAACATCCTCCAAATGTAACCCTCAGCACGGGGGCTCAGCTACCTGTGACCCAAGGCCTCATTCAGTACAATATTGTTTCAGTCTTACGGGGAAAAGTGTTAAGCTGTGAGAAGGTACATTAGCTAAAGCTCTGCCCATGAGGAGAAAGAAGTTTAACTCAACTGTTGACATGGTAAGAGTAGTTCTAGGTCTCAAGAGGAAAAATACTGACAAAACAAGTATAAAACCCTTGAGGAAGAAAGAGCAAGGAGTTGGAAGAGGACAACTCAGCAAGAGGGATGATCACACTCCTCTAAAGAGCAGCACAGGTCAATCTTTCTCTTCCTGCCTGGCCAGCAAGTGCTCATCAGATGTCTTGTGCTTATCAGATGTCTTGTGCTTACTGACTGTATTCAAGTGTAGCCAAGTAGCATCCATCCTGGGTACCTCCTACATGCATTAACAATAAGTAATTGTTATGTTCTCTTGTCTATACACTGCTTGCAGATTCTCTGTGAACATCAAGAATCATACAATCATAGACTGTTCGGGTTGGAAGGGGCCTTTAAAGGTTATCTAGTCCAACCCCTCTGCTATGTGCAGGGACACCTCCCACTAGACCAGGTTGCATCATAAGAGGTGGCTGAACAGAAGCGACTCTGAGGGAGATTTTCACAGGGAGTGACTGGAGGTCTTTGCTGCATGACTGGCTCACAAGCAGATGACTATCAAAGCTGTGAGAAAAATACAATGTATTCTCCTGATGGACCAGTTGTGTTGGTGTACTAGGATAAGATGACCTTGGTGATGCATGACTCCTCATGTCTGCATGGGATAACAACCCAAAGAACACTACGTCAGAAGACAGTGGCATCAGCAACACATGTTCAGTATGGAAGCAGGTACTGTTCTGTATCTCATCACTGCTGAGTTCGGATCTACTGATCTCCTAACAATGACGTGGCTCTGTAGCATACGATAGCAAAGCTGAGACATTTCTGAGAAGAACATACCATAGATGGCTGCAATAAAACCATGTCAACAGAGTATACCTGAACTCCTTCAAGCTTGATGTGATTCTGCCTAGAAAGCCAAATTCTACTCAGAACTAAGTGCCTGCTTAGAGCCAAACCTCACCTGAATAGTCAGTAGTAAAACCTTTCTTATACACACTCACCTGTACATAAACACAGCCACTGCCAGTCACCTGCACTTTGTACACCCCTGGGACTGCTCGGAGAGATGCCTGATGCAGGACCAGCTTGTTGTTCCTGTGGACATGGAACTCCAGTGGAGAAGGCTCCTTGCCTTTCACTGTCACCTTTACATCTCTCATCTCCTGAGGAATCAGTGCTGCATACTGAGCCAGGGCTTGCAGGCTGACAACTGTGTCCTGGAGGCAGGGAGAGAGTCACTTTGCTATGGAGCAATGTGGTACAAGGTGTGACACACCAAGTCAGGCACTGCTGGGAGCACCACACACCTCACTGCCCCGGTTCACACCCTTACACAAGCAGGGTCTGTGCTGCTATGTGCACAGGCAGAGGATGACTTCTGTCATCTGGAAAGGCTGGCTTCTGAGCCCTGGAGCCGGCAGTGCCAGCCCCCGGGTAATCCCAATTACACCACATGGAAAAGAGTTTCCCAGTGTCATTCCCATTCCCAAGCAGGGCTCATGTGTGTGCCTGGCTGCACAGGATGGATCCACAGTGACATGCACATGGGAGACACGTGCATCACCGAGGCACAGTGCCCCTGTCCCTCCCCCATGGCTTCCCCCATCCCGTTACCTGGGTGGAAGCAAACCCGCCAAAGGCATTTCTCCTTCCACTGAGCCAGCGCACGAGCTTGCTCACTGAGGCTTCATTGAATGCCAAGTCTGGTTTGGAGACGTGAGCCAGGAGGATGTAGGCTACTGTCTCAATCATAGAAGATGATGATCTGGAATGCGATGTCAGGATCTCTGCTGAGGGGGGGAGAAACGTGTGGAAGAGAAGAACAGTAGATCCCTATGAACATCAGCTTCTCCTGCTCTGGTACCTCCAAGGACCGAGTTCTCTGTACACAGTCAGAAGTTCCTGTGCCTTTCTGGGGTCCCTCAGAGTGCAGAAGCCAATCCCTCCTCTTATTTTTGTACCCTGAGGGGCCAGCAACCTATGATCAGCTCCATTTCTTCATTTGAAAGCACAGACAGATCCAGGCCCCAACTCCTCATCCAGTTCCTCTAGGAGGCTTTTTGTTTAGTACAGCCCTAATCTTATTCCGCTTTGTTTATACTCAAAGCTATGTCCCCAAGCTACAGCACGTTTGCTGTCACTGCATTTACCTGGGATGGTCTAACAGGGCTCCCTGGGCTTAAATACTTCAGGACTCATTTCCAGTCAGTTGTATCTATTGTACAAGAACTGGTCACTCCTGGAGGGAGAATTGCTGGCAGGGTACCAGAAGAGCAAGACTGCCCAACTTATTTTGTTGGCAAGCTCACTGTGCAGTGCCCAGGCTGGGACAACTCAAGCTAGAGCTGGGCTCCCACCCATGCTCCAAGCTCACAGACACTGAATGCACTTGAATCGGGTTTAATGTTCTGCTGTGGTGATAGTAGGGGATTGACCAAGATTCAGCTAAGAACTTAGTCTGATTGTACCAGTGTAGACAGCTCCAGTGGTGGCACAAATGTGAAAACCTGAAATGCTTGTAAATTCCAAGTCAGTTTTCAGAACAAACCTTCACTTTTGAAATAAGAGTCACACTTGTTTGCATAAAAACAGCATAAGGACTTTAGGATTTAGCTCAGGGGCTGTGTAGATGTCTGACCTCATCGTGCTTATCACAATGAAAGGTTTTGGCATGAGGGATTTGGGATTTGTTACTTTCAGGGTGATATAAGCAGGACAGTTTTTTCATGAAGTGGTAGAAGGTGCCTTGGAGATGCAACCTCGACTCTTTAAAAAGCACCAGACCCCTGTTTGAGCTCCAGCTGCAATCCTGTTAGTGAGTCTAACAGAGTCCCAGCCACTGGGCCACGGGAGATGTCTCTAGCCAGCAGAAGATAATCCTCTGGGGTAGGAATTCTCCATCAGGCAAACTGGCTGCCACTGATGGCTGTGGTCACATCCTCAGGCTCATTAGACAGGACACAGATACATTTAAACACGTACAACACCACCTTTCCCTCGCTTACAACCCCATTGCTCTTGCCAAGTCACTGCTAACCATTACCAGGGGAAGCAAGAGCCAAAGAAAGCACTGTAGTGCTCCATGCCCGAGGGCCTTAAGGGGACATTTCCAAAGTGCTTGGGAAGTTAGAAGCACCAGGCGGACTGGACACAAGTGAGGATGTGCTCCAGCCGCTTGCTCCGCATGTGCTGTCACAGAGGCAGATCTGAAGCAGCATTGCACCCAGTAGGTGCAGTTCTGCTTCCTGGTTGCCCACTGGCCACCCTGCAGAGCCAACTGGGCAGCTTGGGTGGCAATACAATGAACTGCAGCCTGCATGGGCAGCTGGTTGGGCTGGAAGATCCTCTCTGCCTTTTTCCTTTGGTGTTACGTTTCAATGTTCACCATACTGCCAAAGGAACAGTTGTGGCGAGGAACTTCAGCCAAATCAGGTGGTACTGTTTCCAAATGTTTAACCATAGGTGCTTTGAAACCCCCTCCTGACATCCTAATCCAGGATAGACTTCATTTTTGTTCCAAGTTAAAGCAATCAAAAGGTTTGAATTCTGCAAACCAGTGCCCTGCCCAGCAGCTGAGTAGACACAGTGAGGAACGTTTCCCCCACGAGACCTCTGGTTCTGTGTATTAATTGCTGAAGAATGACAGGAGCAGCAAATGAGTACTTCGACCATACAAATTAAACATGGATCACCTCTGCTGCTTTTGGTTAGAAGCCGTTTCCTGGGTCTGAGAAAACTAGACATTTTCACAGCTTCAGTAACTTACCATTTTCTGACACAAAAGCCAATCTGAGAAAAGTTAAATTTCCCAAACCACTGCAATTAAATCCTGCAGGTGTCAGGCCTTAAACACAGTCATTACCTCTAGAATCTGAAATCTTCTAAACAGCAACAACCTACCAGTTTCCTTCTCTAGCATGTCCAGGAGCTGCTCTCTCATCTCCACGTCCTTGCTCAGTGTGAAGACATAAGCCATCATGGCCTTGACATACAGGCTTGTCTTCTCAAGCGTTATATTCTTGAGGCAATGTAAAGCATTATCCAGCATGGTGTCCTGGGAAAGGAACCCAAACCCTGTGAATTTCATCTGGCCACTTCTTATTGTGGAAAATCTATCCTCAACCATCTCAGCTACGTCCTTGATGCACCTTAGTGCTAGCATCTCACTTGGGGTTGTGGAATGTGGGCAAAACCCACCCATTGTGGGTTGAGAACAAAGATGTGCCTGGACACATCACCGGGACAGGGGTTGTTAATACACTAGAGAATCCAGCTGTAGGAAGTATCTGGTAATACCCTGGCTCAGACCTGCATGCTGTGGGTCTCAGCTCCCAAGGGGCTATGATGTTGTTTTCAGAACTGTACCAGTAAGGCTGGAACATCAGCCCATCACGCCTAGAACAGGCAACACTTGGCTTGAAGATCCCTGCTTTTATTTCAGGTCTGAAGGAGGGGGGTTGCATATCTGAAATGTGGGGTGTTTTTTGTCTCTTTTAGCTATATTGGTCAGTTTAATAAAAACTATTGCCCCACCCTGCAAGCCCCAAGCCATGTTCAGAGACCATTGTTCCCTGGAGAGCAGTTGGGAATGGCAGATGCTCTGCTTTGCTGCAGACCAAGCCATTTATGTTAATTACTCCTTACCAAGGTAAAAAAATCTCCTATTGAGCTTATTGCATACAAAGGTGAGACATGGCAGAACCTTTCACCCACTCAAGCTGGGTCCTCCCCGAAACCACAGGCCTGGGCAAGAATGATGGGTAGAGCATGCTCCCAAGCACTGCAAGAGTTTGGATGGGACTTACATCCTCCTCCAGATGGAGCTCCACCAGCGCAGCAGCGATATAGGCTGTCAGGGAGATCGTGTCATCCACACCACCCTGCAAGTCACACGAACATCAGAAAGGGACAAAACCAACCCTTGCTTGCCTGCCATTGTACAGCTACTGGAACTGCCTGGGGATGGGGTATCTGAGAGGGTACAGCAGCATGTCCCTGGGCATGCTTGGACATGTGGAGTCTGGAGAGAGGCACTTGGGGCTCACTTCCTGAGCATCATCAAGCCTAGTGTTGAGGGCAGACTCAGAGCATACAGCCTGGGTGTGCCTTCTCATAGAAGGGCATGAAGCAAACTGTTAAGCTGTTTATTTTATTAAATGAGTTAAAAGCGGCTCTTGAACAAAGTTTTAATAATGTAGGATTTTCATACAAGAAGCAATGCAAGTTCACATCTGGTTCAGCTGCCGTGAGAAGCTATGGGTTAATATGGGTAGCCAGGCTGGCAGGAGAGCCTCTTTCCTCACCAGAGGATGTTCATTCTTGGGGAGAGGTTCTGCTGGCATCCTTAGACATGAGACCAGACTACATCTAAAATGAGGGAGGAAATCTGGGCTGATGTGCTGAGAAGCATTGTTCACCTTGAATAGCAGAAACGTTGGAGTGTAAAGGGGATGGGGGGGGGAGGGAACCTATTCCGAAAAGTTTTGTTCAACTAGAAAGCCCAAAGTGAGAAATTAACGAAAGTCAGACAAGGCTAAACACTCTACATGTACACTTCGGTTTTATTTTGTACTGCATTCAAATTTTAAGAATGAAAGTGTAACCTTTTTCTTTGCTAGAATAGCAGCCTGTTTTCTTTCACAAACCTGCTTGTATGCACTACAGGTGACTTTGCCACCTGTCCAGTCTGGACTATTCGTGCCTTCACAAAGCCCATGAGCCCAGGTATTGACATACTGCATGCACACTGTTTGGTTCCTGTGCACCAGGGTATGCTCACCAAGAGCCTGGTGATCATTTTGGGACTGCCAGGGATCATTTTGGGGGTGCCAGCCTCCAGGAGAAGTCATGCTTTTTGGGTGGTAGAGGGACAACTGTGTCTTCAAATAATCCCACATTAGAGCACATAGTCAGGCCTACCTGGAGAGCATTGTCCATTGTAAGGCATGAGGAGAGGGAGAATCCAGGCAGAGTATGCTAGACAAGCACTTCAATATAAAAACATTTCTCCCTGTGCCCTTGAAGGGCCTTGGCACAATTAGCCATGGTGCCTTTTGGCTAAAGTAAAAATCACAGAATCAGAATGTGCTGAGTTGGAAGGGACCTATCATTGAGTCCAACTCCTGTCCCTGTGTAGGGCACCCCAAGAATTGCACCATGTGCCTGAGAGCAGCATCCAAACGCTGCTTGAGCTCAGGCAGGCTGGCCTGAAGAAGTGAAGAAAGCCTAGCAGAGATGAAGACCTCCCAGAGAGGAAAAGCCTGCTGTTTCAGGCCATGCTTTTCCTCCCTGCTCTGGAAAGCTGCCTTGGGTGTGCCAGGCCACAGAGACACTGCTTAGACACTGCTTTTTGCTGCTGTGCACAGCGGAAGAGCCTGGGGAAGCAACCCCATGCCCCACAGTGTGTTCCTCCCACTTCTGTATCTGGCAGCCGTACCTTCAAGTCATTGTTGAAGAGCTTCCCCACACTCTGGAAGCAGCCACTGGGCAGCTGGTGCTTCTGCAGCCAGAGCAGAGCATCGTGCAAGTGATCCTTATTGATGTAGATGTGGGAGCTGGCTTGCCCGAAGGACCTGGCCACAAAAGCTGTCAGCCTGTTTGCAGAACACAGAGGAACCCCATGTCACAGACAGGACCTGAACCAGCAAGGACAAGAGGTTTGGGATAACAGTATTGACTCTGGTCACTCACCACGTGTTGCCCTCTTCGTCACCTTTCCCAAAGGCGCTGTAGGAGCCATCATCGTGTTTGTAGAGCAGCTGGCGCTGGTAACCTGTGAAGACAGGTGCCAGGTGGCAGCTCTCAGTGTGAGAGCCTCCAGCATCTGGGACTGTGTCCTTGCTGTGGGAAGAATGCTCCACAGCAAGAGACTTCACCAGGTCCTGCAGTCAGAGACATGGTGGCAGACCTAGCACTCCGCAGTTCCCCGTGCATGCCACAGCTTCTGTGGGACAAAGAGCAGTTCCACAGTATCACTGGAGCATTCCCATGGCCCCTCTGTGCCACTGGAGCTGCCATGTGCAAGTTACATGGGCATCTGCCCTGCTGCTCTGCAGGACTGTGACGTGCTCACCCACCTCGTGTCTCCCCATGCCCCAGGGAGACTGCACGGGCACCTTGGTGTGAAGAAGAGCTAAAGGAGTGAGGAGAAAGGCTTTTCCTAGAGAGAACCAGTACAAACTCTGCTTGTTTTTCAGCAGTCCTGCTGGCCCTGCTGGGACTGCCTGGAAGATCTGATGGCAATGGTGGCTGCATCTCTCTGTTCTTCTGCCATCCTCCACACAGCCTTGCTGCTTACCCTCCACCTCTCCCCTCTGCTGCCACCATTCCCTTGGACATGTCCCCTCTCCTGACTTGTGGTACAGAAGAGAAAGGAAGGAGAGGGGATAAAATCCTATGCAAGTTCAGCAGCCTCCTGTGCATCACGGCAGGATAGGGAGATGGACAGGCTGGAATGTGAGGCACACTGGGAGATGAGACACAGACACTGGCACTGTATTAATTCAGATTATATTGGACAGAGCTGACATGCCCCCAGAATTCGTGTCCTAAAGCAGAGGCAAACACTAAGCTACCAAACTCCTATCTATCCCCAGAGCCCACTCTATTCCAATAGCAGCTGATGCCCTGTTCCCACAAGGGATTTCAGTCTGCCTTGGGCTGATAGGGAACGAGCCACAAGCATCACGTAACGATGGAGATCATTAATTACCCATCTCCTCCTCAGGAAAGCAGGTTAGTACCTCAGTAAGAGGTGGAGACAAGTCCTGCTTCTTCAGAAACATGTCTTTCCCTCCGTGAGCCCTTTCCCTTGTTCTCTGTGGTGTCTGCCCTGCCACACCAGTGCCCCACACTCCTGACTTACAGCACCTTGATTCCGCAGCAGAAGGAAGCAGGACAATGCTTACCTGTTCTCAGGAACTTCAGTGCTTTAGCTTCGATTTGTGGGTCCAGCTGTTTCGTCTTATTCAAGTACTGGAGTATGAAGATGTTTGGTGCAAACTGAACCATGTTCTGCTCACCGCAGCCAAAGGGCATCTCTAGCAGCCGGTCTAAATTTTGAAGTGCTGGGCCCATGATGTCCCCTTCATTTTGAGGTGAAGAGGCAGGAGAAAGGAAAAGCACAGACATTTAACAGTACGAAACCAAGGGGCTGCTGCTTTCTCTAAATTCTGCTGGGATCCTGGAAAGCAGCCAGCCCCTCACTGGATGATTAAGATTGCTGATGACCCCTCCTACATTAAGCCAGCACAGAAAGGGAAGGCAGCCTGGTTCTGGGAGGAGGGAGGGAATGCGAAGATGGAGGGGTCTGAAGAAAGCTGTCATTCCTGGGTGGGTATCAAGGAGGGAAAAGAACTACAGAGGCAAACCAGGTGGAAATCTGCAGGGATGGTTCTGGTTCACTTAGGTGGATGACAGTGACAGACGTCAGAGGAAACAGCCTGGCACTTGGGGGTCACCCACAGTCATTCCTCATGAGAGGAATAAATATTGAAAGAGATTGCTTGATCCACATTTGTGAGGCCAACGTCACACCCCTTACAGTTTATCTCACGAGGAACTGGGTCAATGCATTGTTAAGGCCAAGGCATTTTGCAAACTCTTCCCCCCAGGGACTAGAACCAGGGAACGCCTTTCTCACCGATCACAGAGAAAGTAGCTCGGCCAGATCCCTCCAGGACTTCTGCAGGCAACGTCAGGGAGAACTCTTCAGAGACCGTGTTATCTGAGGAAGGTAGAACCCAGAAGTTTATCCCATGGAAGAAGAACCACACACAAGCGTAATGTCCCAAGGAGACCCAAGAGAGGCTCAGCGTGACTCTGAGTCACAGCAACCAAGGCTTGCAAACAAATGCCTCAGTACAGGAAACTTTGCCAGGTAGAAGACAGACATGGACAAATTATAGTGGTTGTTCTCCCAGGTGATGGAGGTGGTACCACCAGCACTTGCTCTCTGACAATTCCCCCCACCTCTGGCTATTTCCAGTAGCAATGTCCCCTCCATCCTGCCTTCATGACAATAGCAGTCGGGGAGTTTTGTCTCATACCTGCAGCACAGAGAAAGGCATTTTGCGTCTTCTCTTGTGGGACACCTCCTGGCTGCAGATGGAGAAACAGCAGGTCAGATAGGGAAGGTGGGAAAGGGAATCACCATGCCTCAGCAGGCCTGTTTGCTTCTAAGAAGAAGAGGCTGAATTTCCTCTTAGCATTTTGCTCCCTGCCTTGGGGACAACCCGCTGTTCCCAGGTGTTCTCACCCCTAGGTCTGACCAACCTTCACAAGCAAAGGTTTTATGACAGTGTCTCTGTCCCCTTGCAGAGGTGTCACAGCAATCATGTTACCACACAGACTGTGTGAATCTTCTGCCACGCCGCTCACAGTGACGTTCACTTTGCCTGCAAGGAGCACAAGGGGTGGGGTGTGTTGCTGAGGACTTGCAGCAGACCACAGTAGGCACGAGAATCAGGACCTGAGATGCAGAGGCAGGCAAATCCCAGCCCTCCTCCCACCAGGTGCCACACATCCCTCTGCCCAACCTCACCCAGCCTGGTGGCTGTCACGTTCCACTCAAAGGTTCTGGCTTCATTGGCACAGAGGCAGCTGGTGAACTGGCAGTCAGGACAGACCTCCACCTGCAGTTCTGGGGTCTCTGTGAGACTGGTGGTCACCTGGGTGTGGTGGGGAGTACAAGCACACATTGGCATAGGGTCAGCACCAGCCACTGCACAAAGGAGCAAACCCCATGCGTCATGAAGTACAAGGCTGTGCTTTGTGGCCAGGGGCCAGTATCCAGGGTTCCTGAGGAGCTCATAGCTTGCCTTTGGGCTCAAGGTTTTCCTGCAACAGTGGCGTATAATTAGGGGAATACTCACCTGAATACAGTCCTTGAGGTAGTTGAAGACAGTGGCTTTTAGGGTGAAAGTCTCTCCTTGGATCACAGAATACGGCAGTGACAGCTCTACGAAGAAAGGCTGGAAGACCTTAAGAGTGGTCAGAGGAGACAACCCAAAGCCAGTATCAGCAACGCAGAAGGTATTGGCATTCCATTCTGTGATGGTGTCAGGAACAGCAACTTGGACAGATGCTTGCCCATCATCCCTACAGCAGGAAGAGAGAGAGGAGAACTTGCTCAGAAGCAGCGAGAAGTCTCCTAGGGTCTCTCTGGGGAGTGCAGGTAGAGGCTGTTACCCACCCAACAGAGACTAAATCCCAAATCCAGGTCTCTGGGAAAAACATCCGTGGTTTTGACTTCCTCGTGTTATCAGAGGGAGGTGCAGAATCACCATAGTCAACATTTTCTGCAGAAAAACAAGTGATGCCTCAGAAAACAGCATGTGTAGCTCCAGGAGAAGTTAGTTTTTCATTCATAGGCAATGTAGCACAAACTGTCAATGCTTTCTGACACAAAACAAGAGTGGACAGGGTTGGCTTTTTGGTGAGAATCTGACAGTGTCTGTATCCTTGAGGAACACAGCTCTGGGGAGGCAGAGTTGGGTGGAGTTCCACCTGAGGCTCAGTCTGACAGATCCATCAAGCTTGGTCTGGATCCAGGGGAAGACAGTGTGCTCAAATGGAGCTGCACTCTTAAATAATCTATGAGAATGCTGCTGAAGAGCAAACTACATTTTCTGTGAAGAGCACAGAACAGAGGGACAACCAATAAAACAGGGGGATTTGAGCTTTTATCTGCAATTTATAAATTTGGCTCGTTGAACTGGACTTAAGCTTCACTCTCTCATACCCAAACAAGAAGCATGGGAGGATGGAGGTTGGCCATCTCAGCCACAGGCTGGCCAGAACTGGGAAAAGAGAGCCCCTCCAGTCAAGGAGATTGACATGTCCATTCCTTACCACGAACTTTGCCTGTTGCATGATACACCTTTGTCATGAAGTCTGGTCGGACACAGGAAACTGGTTTCTTGATTCTAGCATTAGTTAATATTTTCATGCGCAATTGCTGGGAAAACAGTGAAGAGAGTAAATCAGTGATAAATGAAAGGGAACAGGGGATGTTAAAAATATCTCACAATAGCAGGTATCATAAGGGAGCTAGTGGTAGCAGAAGCATTTTAAAATGCTGCTTATTTCTATACATGTGCACTTACAGGCTCAGAGTTTGGCTGATGAGGAACAGAAACCAGCTTCTAAAGGGCATACAGAAGTAAATTTCAGCTTCATATGCCTTACCCTAACACAGAGCTAGACTCAAATGCCATATATGTCATGAAAATCTGAAGAGAAAAAAAATTCTAAGCTTTAAATCTCTGCACAGTTTTGGAATGGAAGGATCTGACTGGCTGTTCACACAGAACCATTCTTACACGAGTTAGTACCGGTCCTGGCTTAGCATGGATTCTGCTTTTGTCTGAATGAGATTCAGACCCTCAGGACCTGTGCTGCACAAGGTGGAAATACTGCATTAAAAGCACTCTCGTTTACACAGACTGAGAAGACAAGAGTCACACCAAAAGCACATGTTTGATGCTGTGAGCAATACTCACTTTCAGTGAGCAGCCTGCAAATCCCTGAGAATTCCTCTATTTTTTTGAAAATCCAAAACCCTTCATGGAGAGGATGAGTCCTCACCCTCTGTGTGGAGACTGTATGTGCCTGTGGACTCAGCCATCTGTTACAGGACAGTCACCTGTGACAGGGTCACTAATTGAGATATAGTGGCATTTCCTTTAACTAGCACCCAGCATAACCTAGGAGTTAGAAGACAGCAGAACACCACACCTTTGGGGGGTAGTGGGGTCTGTGTTTGTAGAGTTCTGACAGCCTGAGAAGCCCATGCAATTCAGGCTCCATTTTGGGTTGTTTTCCGTGTGTTTTACCCACTTCTCCTATTTCCAGGTGCTTTCCCTTGCACTGCTTGGGTTTCAGCTAGCAGGTACATTGTTAATCTTTCTCTGGCTGTTGTGCTTGTTAGCACATCAACGTTTGTCATTTGCCTTGGCAGTCAGGTATAAAGCCAGATTGTGAAGGACTTTTGTTACTTTTCCTCAAAGCAGTTTTAATAGGAGACTCAATGAAATACAGAGTAAAGGAGATTGGAAATAAAACAATAGCTAAAGGGCAGTTGGTCAAAGTATGGTGAGGTGCTCAGGTCTCACTGCAATGTTCTGTCACTCCTCCTTTGTGGATGGGGTAGCCTGAAATAAGTTTATGCATTTTTACACTCTCTAATCAGGTGGTTTGCACTATGCTCACTCCTAACTTTTATTTTTTCCCCCCTAGTCCCCAGATGAGCGTGGCTAGACAGACAAACAAGGCACAGATCACTTGTAGCACTGAAAATCACGGCAGCCCAAACTTGGCAAGAGTAAGTTCTCATAGGCATTCAGGGTGGCACACTGGTAAGTGTTGGCTCCAGTGTAGAGACTCACCTTAAACAGATGAAAGACATCAGCTTCGCTTTGGTACCACGGTGCTCCTATCTTAGCCTTCTTGTGGAGACCGGGCTCCTGGAGCAGGCAAGGGTATGCCTCGAAGTCTTCCAAGTGATAAGGGAACCCTCGTCCTCCAACTGTAAAGCTGTCATCAAAGAGCTCGTTATGCAGCTGCAACAGACAAACAGAGGTCTGCATCAGGAACTGACCCACAGGCTTGAGTAGGGGTCAAAGGTTTGGATTGTAGCCCTCTGTTGTACTTCAAACAGCTTTGCAGTTGAGGGAGCTGGCACTGGCCCAGCTTACACCAAAGGACATGGAGCCCAAGGAGTGGATGTAGGCAAGGAGCTTTTAGCCTGCACACTTCCACCTCTGACAGTTCAAGCCTTTTAACTCCAGGGTGCAAGATCAGGATAAAACACATGATTCAGTTTGAGCACAAGGCATTGGCACATCTGACTTTCATACTTACTGATTACTACTTTCTATACACCTATTAGTAGATGATGCAAGGACTCTACTCTAGAACAGCATTCCTCACTCCAGATCACACAGTGGGTACTACCTACAGGTGCAACAAGTCCCCCAGGATTTAGTGAAGCTTCTTTATAACAGGCTGGCCTGCTGTAACCTAACTTACACCTTTGCATGAGGCACATACACCTCTGATACACATTGTGGCATTGTGTTAGGGTTTTCAGTTCTTGCAGTATTTTATTTTTGTGCCAAGTCTTAAATTCAGTCCTCTGAAACACACGACTGCTTTAAGGTAAGTTCCTTCAACCCTTCTAGATTCTCAGGATGCACCTGGGTGCTGACAAAATCCTGGCCCCTTTTCACCAGGCACTGGACACTGTCCCCTAGGTACTGTTCTCTAAAGAACTGCTCAGGTGCTCAGCCTGATCTGTCATATGGTTATAAATAAATGGTTATAATTCAACAATGTTTGGGGCAGAGGGATAGGAGGACCCTACTGGGGCAGAATTCAGTTTCAGAGGTTTAGCCTCAGTGCCTAGTGGAAGGTGGAAGAGTAGGTGTGTGTGAGGAAAGCTGCCAAGCACTCTCCCCCCCAGGCAGAAAGCACAAGCATCTCTCTGAAGCTGCTCCCCCTGTTTGCCCCTGCAGTGCCCAGCAGCAGCCACCACTCTCCAGGCAGAGCTCCCAGTGCAGGGCTGGTGAGAAGCACAATCAGCACATAACTGCTCAGAAGAGGCCAAGGAGGGAGAAGGTCAAGGCAGCCACCCAACACTGCAGCCAAGTCCTGGGATGGGCTTCCTCCCACCAACACATGGGCACAGAAGGGCAGCAGACAGCTGGGGGTGGTCACTGCAGGCTGCACTCACTTCCTCTGCTGTTACAGTGTTGTTGTTCTTCAGGAGGACACTCTTGTCAACAGCTTGGACAGAGCACAAGGACCCTGGAGCAGCCTTGAGTTCCAGGCTGACTTTTGATCCTGGGACTTCCTCCTTGTGTGAGAAGTTCAGAGACACCTGCAAAAGAAGGCAGGGTCAGGGGGGTTTAGTATTGGAGAGTGGAACCCTGTGACTCCTGAACATCTGGGCAGCAGAGGGAAAGACAGAGAATAAGGTAGGGAAGTGGGCTGAGATGCTGAGACAAACCCCCAGGAAGGTTACAGGGGCTGCAGAGCATACAGCTCAGACAACTTCCCTATGGCCACACATCCAGAGCTCCCCCAGGGAGCTGAGCAGACAGGTCCCTCTCCTGCGTTAGGGACAACACGGGCCAGAGTGTGTCCCCAGGTCAGTCGTGGGGAACGGGGGAGAAGACAGCGTTCAAGGGGGCCGGGTTCACTCCTTGAGAAAGGCTTGCCAGTCAGTGCTGGGGAGGGCAGGACAAGGAATTCAGGGATGGAGGCGGCTACCTGTTCTGTTCCCGGGCACCTGGTTGGGCATGCATCCAGCTTACACCACTTGGCTGTGTATAAAACAGGACCAGGAACCACAGCAGGCCAGAGCACATCAACACTGCTATCAGACTCCTCGTGTTTCTACTAACCTTGTTCATAAAGCACTTTTCCACTTGAAACTCTTCCACATCAGCCACCACCTCTCCATCCAAGAAGACTGTGTACAGGAGAAGCTTGATGTCGGGCATGAAGTCATTGGGCATGGGCAGAGTCATTGAGAATGAGCCCTGGAGATCTGCACAAGGTAGCGATGAGGAGGAAAGGGAAAGCATTCCATTGAATTAGCTCGTTGGGGTAGGAAACACAATCGTAAGAGGGAATTTAATAACATCTACCTGCAGATGAAAACATCCCACAGAGATTAACAAAACCCACAGGATACTGGCCACTTCTTTGGCTCAAGTTTGGCAAAAATATTTCTCTTCCCTACTGCACCTTAGATAAACAGGCAAGCTACACGGTTTTTTATCTTCTCCAAAGGTAAAAGTTAGCAGCAAAGTCATGAGGTTGGATATGAGATAATTAAACAAGGCAGAAGGAGGACAGTCACCTGGAAGGCCACTGAATTTATGCAAGAGGAGATTGTGTTGGTCTGAGGTGGACCATCACTAAGAACTCAGTTCAATAGCTCCCACCTGTGGAGAAGAATAACACCTGCAGAGATTGTCACTGGAGAGTGGTCACAGTTTTCTGGAGTGTGTTAGGAGGCACTTCACGCTTTTCTACTCACTCTCACGCTGGGGCACTGGCACCTTCTTCACTCCACTGGAAAGGATCTTGCCTTTTGCTATCACCTGAAGAGCAAAGAGAAGACCCGTTCAAGGGCTTGGATTCTGGCAGCATGAGGAGAGTGGGAAAAGGACAGGAATAGAGAGAAGGAGGTCTGAGGGATGTTGTCACAGCAGCTCCTCTGGCAGGACATGACCTGAAGAGCTCTGCAGCAGAGATGGTGATAGCATAGCTGCAAAGGCACTTCAGGGGTGTTGCTGAGGCAGCGAGAAGACGCGGCCACTTGCAAAGCCAGGTGTGTGTGTGAGGATAAGAGCAGCTGCTCCCAAGTGCCAGTGAACTCTGATCTTCACATCACTAGGGTACAGTACTCCTTGGCTGTACGAATTACAAATGAGCCCAGTTCAGTGACCAGGATACTCCTAACCTCTAGGCTGGGCTGCACTCATGCTCTTGCTTTGGACCCACTTTCTTGAAAGTGGACTTCATCTGGAGTGCATCAAGGCCCTGTGTGATTTCAAGCCTTTTCCTGTAAATATACAGGCCAGGGGAGGTCAGCTGCCCCAGAGGTTGCCTCTGGGTTCAGACAGATTGCCCCAGACAGACGGACAGGGGGTGGACCTGCTGGAGCATACCTGCTGGGCAGAAACCAGGCTAGCCCTCCTGCCACTCATGGGAGCAGAACAGAAAGTAGGGCAAATGGCAGGCATCTGTGACCCAAGCTGAGGGCAAGGCACTTCTAACAAAGTAAAGCAGCTGGGGGCTAGGAGCAGGTCCAGGAACTGGAACACAGGAGAAGGTTTGGGCAGCACAGAACTCAAACTGGCTTATACTGGCCCGGTAGTAGCTTACCCTTCCCTGTGAGTATCTATGTGCTGTATGGAAAGGGTAAAATGTCAGCAGGCATAATCTTGCCCTGAGATTCAGCTGTCTTCTCTGCTCACCAGGTAATAGAAATCAATGTAGTCTGCTACGGAGTCAAGTTTATTCTGGTCAAGGATATAATCCACTTGCACCTCCTGCCCTTGACCACAGGGCATCACATCATCCCTGGCCTTGATCTCAAGGAAGCTGTTGGTCTCAGAGTAGAAAGGTTTCAGCCAGTGGAAGGCATCAAGTCCCGAGTTACTTTCAGAAGAATTTCCCTCATTGTCATTTCCAAGGTTGTAGCTACCCTTCAGAGCACAAAAAAGATGAGTTGGCCATCAGTATGAAGAGATACCAGGAAGTTTGCACACCTGCTGAAAACACTTATCACCTGAGCTGATGTCAGACCACATATGTGTGCTTAAAGTACTCTTTTGTTTAAATATAAAGTCTCTTATGAGACTCACTAATTCTTCGCAAAAATCCAGGTCTAGTAGATTTGCCCACAATCTCTTTTTCCCCCCTTTAGCTTTCCATGGTAACACATCCCACACTAGACTTTATCCCCACCACAGAATTCCTGTTTTCAGTTTGTGTTTCTGCTCAGATGCCCTGAAGCACAACAGGCACCAGAACAGCTTTTGTATGGTGAGGCTCTATTTCTCTGCAGATAACTTAGGACTCTGTGGACAATAGCCACAGACCTAGGAACAAGAACTAGAGCCTGTTCCTAGACTCCCCGAGGACAGAAAATCTACCTCCTAGATTACAGAACTTCTGGTGAGCAAATCCTTCCCAATCATAGTTACAGAACCTCATCCTGGCTGAGGTCCCAGGGAAGAACATCTGGAACAATAGTTCCAGTCTCTGAGAAATGGGTGGCAACAGGAGGTCACACTGCTTGGGCATGAATTCCACATCAGCTGCAGGAGTGTGGGCAGTGGGAAGATGGGTGTCCTGCCAGGCTGGCAACAACAAGCTCCAGGCACAGGATCAGAAGCTGTGGGAAGCACCTAAGTGCTTCAAGGTCTGACATTGAGAGGGATGTCAAGAGCAGCTACCTGGACAAGCTATGTGCTGCTGCAAACCAAGGGCAGGCACCAGGAGTGGAGTTCAACAGAGCACCTTTGGTGACCGTTTGACTAAATGGTGGCAGCACAGCCTTCAGTTTCACTGAGGAGATGGCACTGGGGAGTAATTAAAGATGCTTCTACAGATGTAGTCAAATGAGGTCAGGAGCCAGAGGACTCTGCTCCAAAACCTCAGATTTCTTCCCCGTTCTATCCCTTTCCTCCGTCTACCTTCACTTTATCCTCCATTTTCCATGGCTGATGCTCACCCTCAGAGAAACCAGTGTGCTGTTCCAGTTGGTGGTATCCAGTGAGAAGTGGACTTCCCCATTCTCATCCGTGAGGAATGACAGGCGTGTTTCCTCCTCATCAACATCAACTGTTAGGTAGACAGTTACATTTCTGAGGGGAGACTTGGCCCTGTGGCAGAACATCTGCAGAGAAGGGAGGGAGTTAATACCCCATTGTGCTGCAGCCCGAGGTGCTGCTGGTGCCCAATATGAATTGTTCCTAACCCTGGGCTTCCTCAGCCCTTCTAGCTTTCACACAGGTTGGAAGGAGCCAAATAAGAGATATACACACACAAAACCAATAGCATGCAGCTGTTCAGGACTAGAAATGAACAGCAGTACAGACAAATGAGACAGCTATATTGGGGGGGAAAGATTACTTCCTCAGATTCTGAGCGTTTTCTTGGACAATGCTGCAGGACCCTTGATGATCAGAAACAGTTTTGTCTCCAGCAACTTAACTCTTGCTCTTCCTCACCCCCTTCATACTGGGGTTGCTACTGGCCCAGGTGAAAGTGTTTCTAGCCCCAATGGGACAGCAGTCCTAGCATCACCCAGGGGGCTTGAGTCACAAATGACTGCCAGTGAACAGATAGACAAGACTTTAGTGATTTCTGCCAAGTTGCAATCAGCATTTGTCCAATGGGAATGTTATTTACTGCCATCACTAGCCCCATGCCATAAGCCTCTTGCACAGACTAGTTTCAGGAGCTACTCCTGGGGAAGCCTCCAAAGACTGCAGCTGGCCCCAGAACTCCTGTCCAGGGAACACACTAGGTTAGGATGAGGAGAAGAAATTGCTTCCACAGGAGGCTTCACTCAAAATTGCTGGGTACCAGCAGAGCCACACTTACTTTTGTGGAGACTGTTGCTTTCTGCCTACAGAAGATTAGACCTAGGATGTATTCTCAGCAGAGAAGGGATCTATCAGTGTTACCTTCCCTGTGTATGGCAGTCCACGTTTGTAGAATAAATGGATGTTGACAAACTCTATACGCTTTTTTTTCGCCACAATAGGAACTCCAATCATGTTCTCTGCCTCCAATCCTGGGTGGAGATGAGAAATCCGTTAAAACCTAGCAGTGCTCTTAGAGAGGCAGAAGACAAGAAGATGCTTCAAGCTTTACCTAAAACCTCTAAAAGTTAGGGGAGAAAATACATTCTTCTAGGGTATAATTCCGTCAACCTCCTGGGCCCTCTGCTTCATGACATGATGCATCATGCCCTATAAGTATTTATTTCTCTTTATTAAGGTAAACTAAATGGCTGCTCAGTTATAGACACTGTAGATACCCAAAAGCAGCCTGAAGGACCCAACTCACAGTGTAACAGTTCAAACGATGGGCACCTCCATTTGCCAGAGCTAGGTGCAACATTAACAGATACTGGAAACCTACCCCCCTGTAGTCACTATAGGGTCAGACTCACAGGGAACACAATGGCATTCCTCATGGCAGGAGTGTGCATCAGCAGCCCTGCCTCAGGCCAGGTTAAAGGAAGGACAGGAGACTGTGGGAAGGGACTACCTGTCAGCATGGTGCAATACAATTAGACTGTCAGGGCTTGTTACAGACTCTTCCATGGCTAGCTAGGGCTTTGCAACTGGCTGAGGAACACCTTGGTGTCCAGGCACTCAGAAGTTATATATGTGCTAGTGGAGATGAAGGGTGGAGAGGGTTAGGAAATCTGGTAATAATGCATAGAAGAGAGACCATCATCATGCCAGAACACTTGAGAACCCTCAAGTTACTTTTTCAAAAGGAATTTGATTGCTGCAGAAAGACCAAAGCTGAAGAAGTTGCCTGCAAGGAAGAGAAGGCTTCACATATTCTCTAGTACCTGTTCCATCTTCCACAACTTCTCCTATCGCAAATATGTAGTTGTCATCTTCACTTAACTCCAGAGCCTCTGTCTTCACTGTAAAAGTAGTGCAGCCATTTGTATCTGTCTGCAGAGAGATATGAACAGAGACAATAGTGCGGAGGAAGATGAACTGTTCCATAAATACTGGGTAGTCCTAAAGTAGTATTTCCAAATACTTGTGAAAAAGATGGAAGCTCAAAATCCCATAACCTCAAAAACCCATCATTGATATCTTAGCCAGAGAAGAAAATCAAACAGGCTTGGATTAAACAGTCATCAAAAAAGTGGCAGAAAAATGTGCTTCAGGCAGTCACTTCAGGGTTGATTAGGTCACAGCCCAACTCAGGAGGCTGGATTGAGCTCAGATCCTGCAGCTGAAAGAGCACAAGTGTCTTTACCTGAGCTGAAGGCAACCTCCTCCCTGAAGACAACAGCCCTGGTGAACAAAGCCTGGCAGCATGGCTTTATTCACCTTGCAGAGCCTCTTGCCATGTGAGAGGGAGCTGGCAGTCAGTCGGTGTTTTGAACAGCTAGGACTGTACAACATTCTAGCTGGGGTATTTGGCTACCAGGTGCCTTTTAAAAGATGCAGAGATCCAGCCGGATTTTTATATTCTGGCTTGTTGCTGGCTGGTCTGACATTTAGAAATATTTTCTTGAGACTTTCAGGCTGGAAGAGCTGTGTCTGAAAGCCATGGGGAGAGCCAAATGTGGAGCTTAACCACAACCACACAACGAACACAAATGTGCAGAAGGTGTGACCAGCACTGGACATGATTTCAGACAGAACACCAGCAAGCTTGAGACAATCCGTTAGCTGCATGGATACAGCAAGAAGCAGGGCATTGAGCCACAGACCATCTGATGCTTTGGTAGCCTGTTCATTGTGGGACTGGTCACAGGACTGATGAGACCAGTGATCCCATTGCATACAATAGGATGCAGACACTTGGGAAAGGCCCTGGCATCATTACTCACACAGAGCTTACACCTCCTAGGACACCGAGTCAGATACAGGCAGCTAGAGCAGCAATTCAAGCAATAGTCACAGGAGGAGGAGTCAGTGGTCTGAGCATGTCTAGCAAGTGGGAAGACACCAGGCTAAACAGGTTGGTGCCCATCAGAGGTGCACCGAGGCAGGTTAAGGGGACAGACAGACATTCCCAGCAGTTACATTTCCCACTCTTCTATTTGTTTACCTACCCGGCTGCTTTGCTTCCTTGCCTCAGAAGTATTGGAAAGAATGCCTCCCAAGAACTCTGACAATGTGACAAAAGTAACATGTGTTTTCCCTTGAATGGGCTTCCCATAGGTGTACCTGTGCCAAAGGGGAGAAACAGTCACCAGAGGACTGGCAGCTTCAGCAGAAATATTGACCCAGGCCATCCCACACTGTCATCAGGGAGAAGTGGTGCCTGGGAGAGCTTTGGACCTTGTCTGCTCAGGAACTTCAGCTCATCCCTCAAGATCAGTTTGCATCCTTCTCCACCCACTATACCCAGCATCTTTAGCATCCTTCAGCCTCACAGTAAGTGACCAGATGTAAGGAGGAGCCCATTCCAGAAAGTGATCCATCCCCCCCAGCCACAGGGTAACACAGAACATTGTACTGGAAGGCCACTTCTCAGCTATGGGCAATTCCGAGGTGATTGTGGAGTCAGAGATCACAATGATACCACATACTCACTTGCCACAGACCTTCAGCTGAAATTCCTCATCTGCTGTAAAGTGAGGGCCCTCAGTCTTCACCTCAAAGTTTTGCCGCACTGCATAGAAGAAAGGAAGAGAAGGATGAAGGAAAAAAAACAGTACTAAGTATGGACACTGTTAAGTTCTGTTATAGCTGCAGTCCAGATGGGAAGATAGACTGGGGACACTACGTCTCCAGTTATTCATCTCCATGCTACAAGAGGGGTTACTTCCTTCAGCCACACCACTCTCTATTTGCTGCTACAATTGCTTTCTACTCCAGCCCAGTCAGCATGAACATTTTAAATGGCACAGGGCTTTGTCCTTGCCTACATCACTGCAACTGAACGGGACCAGGACATGATGCTGCTTCCTATTGTAGAGGCTGGCTGGAGTGGATAGTAAACTTAGCTTAGAAGGTGACAAGGACAGCAGAAAGTGCTCATCGCAGGGCCCAGCCACAGCTGGAATGAACTGTCAGACCACAGACTCCCCTTCGCACCCCATGTTGCTGCAGAACCCCCAGCCCAGCACGAGATGCGCACACAGACCCAACTGCCCCTGTCCTCAGTCTGCTCTTCTTCCAGGGCTGAAGGTCTGTTGAACATAGCCACATCACCCTGCTCTTCCCTCCAGACACCCACACTGCTTTTCCCTCAACTCTGTTGTCCCAGTCTTACCATATTCATCAACACTGAAGCTTTTCTGAGCCATGTCCTGTTGCACTGAGATGGTATAGTCCCCAAGGGGTGCTTCAGAGGCCAGGGGGAAGGATAGATCCACAATGCCATGTCTTGGCTTCACATTCAGCCACTCAGCAATACGGTTATGTTGAGGATCCTATTGGGGAAATGACGTGAGGAGCCACTGAGTCACATTGGGAGCATGGGTACCTGACAGGTCCAGCCATGGCCAGGCACGAGAAGGCACCACCAGGGCTTACCCTTGCCCCAGTACAGCAGATGCCAGATCACCAGGCAGGATTCCTTCTCCTCCCTCTAGTATCCTTTTACTGAATTTTGGAATTGCAAGGGCTGCCAAGAACAGCAAAGCTACTGGGAAATGATGGCACCATAGTACCAGGGGAAGGAGAAGCGGCTGTGCTGCATCTGCTGAGCTCTCAGCCTGTGCTCTGTGCAGACCAGGTGTTGGGCACGAGTTCATGACTGCCCTGCCTGTGCTCGGCTGTGTGCAGCACAGAGGGGCTGGTTTGAATGAAGAACCCAGCCTGACCAGGTGGAAAAGACTTCAGCTGAGCCTGAACAAGAACCATAAACTTATGACATTACATTTGTGGCACGGCTCTGCTCAGGAGTGAGATGGCACCACAGAAGAGACAGACACCCTGCTGTGGTCAGTTCTCTGTCACTTACCTGCAGCCATATCTGGGAGTACTGTGGAAACAAGAGAAACACAGGCTCAGTTTTGTACATCCACATGAACCAGCACTAACCACGCTGCCTGATGCAGACCCCTGCTCTGCCCCACCCAGACCCACACTAGGTC
The DNA here is from genome assembly GCA_013398125.1 of Aegotheles bennettii. Classification (NCBI taxonomy): domain Eukaryota; kingdom Metazoa; phylum Chordata; class Aves; order Caprimulgiformes; family Aegothelidae; genus Aegotheles; species Aegotheles bennettii. Next base: position 44,522 of record VZRW01005721.1, read on the forward strand.
TCCCACTCCTTCTGTGCCAGCTTACAATGCAGTCCTTCTCCCAGGGACCAGCAGGTGAATGGCTTCCCTTCAAAGATCATTTGTTCTTACAGTTTAACGGGCACGAAGGGAGATGTCTCCTTCATGAGCCTCTCAATGTGTCCCACACTGAGACCTGTACTTCCAGACAAACACAAGGTGGCACTCACCTCTTTTTTAATGACATTAAGGTCATCATCCAGATTCACAATTCGAAATTTCACTGGAGATAGAAAGAAGTGTAGTAAAACATTCTGGCTGCAACATGTCCTTCCACCAACCTGCTTCTCCTTTTCTGTGCTCCAGCATTACATGTCCCCCTCTTTACTTGAGGAGCACCCAGGTCTCTCCCCAAACAGCCCTACTCAGCATCACCCAAGAGGACCTTGTCTTGGAGGTTTATATGCAGCTGTGAGCTGTAGGAACTCACTGCCTTCACCTGGGAAGATTACAACGATGTGTTAATCAGTGGGGTGAGGCTGCCTGCAGTCTGCTCATACTGTGGAGTAACTCTCTGTATTTCTACAGATTGGAACTGTCACTCCAGGCTTTACTCAAATATTGAAAACAGTCTTCAAAAATCAACAATAGATTGTCCAGTGCCCTGAATAATCCTGGCTTTCCTTTTAGGTTTCACTAGAGATACTTCACCAAAACACCACCCAGGAGCAGAAGGCTGGGCATTCAGTGCAGCACATCTCAGAGAGGAACATCCTGACTCACACTGTTCCTGGAGACACCTGATAATAGACATCTGCTTTCTTCCATCTTCAACAAGCTTAGCTTGTTGCACTTGGTGAAATCTTCCCCTCAGATGTGGCTGATACCTTGATCTTTCCCTCCCCACTTCCATATAACACCATATTTTCTTACCTGTTTCTCCAGGTTTATATAAGCCCTTGTCTGTCTCTACCAGAACTACATTCTTCTGGGGCTTGAGCAGAACCTTCTTGCTACCCTCTAAGAGTACCTTGTCCCCACTGTAGATCAGGATATGCAGAAAAACCACCTTGTCTGGCTGTCAGGTTTAAAAAAAAAGTGCCTGAGAATACAAGTAGCTTGAAGGAGAAAAAGAGACGCCTGTCCTACCACAATCTCCAACTCCCCCCTCCTCCCTTCCCCTCCTTTGATTTAACTCTCTCCTTTCCCTTGTCATAATCTTCTCTGTGCTCCCCAGCTTCCTCACTCTCTTTTCTCTGCCTTTCTCCTAGTCACATTTGCCTCTTTCCACATTTCTTTCTCCCCGTTGCTATCTTTCCCACCCTGCACCTCCAACATCAACATGGCTAAGATGCAGGAGAGGCTGAAGTCCTCTGGTTTGTAAGAGGAGATGCAGCCAAGAGAGGTGTCTTACATCTGTCATGAAGTCATCTCCTTTCACGGGAAGGAACTCTGGCACCTAGGTTGATTGATACATAGAAATTGAAAAAAAATTTGTCAGAGACTTTGCATCTTATCCCAGATGTGAGACATCATCTCACTGTTAAAAAAATCTCAGAACTTGAGAGTCCAGATTCCACTGTATGACCCCATCTCTAACCCGCTTGCTATTACAGGGAGAAGAGGCAGTCACTGCCTGTCTCTTGTTCATGAACCTGAGAGAACCAACCGACATCATCCTGCCACTTCACATCAGTGTGAGATTTTTGTGAAACCAAGAAAACCCATGGGGAAGTCAGATTTGGACCTGCCCAAGACAGTAACAGGAGATGCGATACTGCTCAGGCAAAACCAGGACATCTCAGTATCAGAAAGATCAAGCTTCCCAACAGAAAAGTTCTCTTTGCTAAGGGCAGGCTTCCTTGGCTTTCCAGAGCCAGGACTTGCTCTCTCCTACAGGCTGGCACCAAACACTTACTCATTGTCTTGTTGATGCAAGAACCAGAAGTAAGTATGGGCCCCACCTGAGTTCTGCTGAGTCTGCAGGACAATCAGAGCACAGGCACAGAGATTTTGTATGCTTCTGAGAAGACAGAGGCAGTTTGTAGAGTCTCAGCACCAGCTATATCTCCATGACTCTCCAGAAATGTCCCTGAAGGTCTTGCAGTTGTGCCTCAGCCTCAATGTGTCTGGTTAAGCTAACTAGAGCAGCAAAGCTGCACTGGCAGGGACCCAGCCACGTAGGAAACATCCAGACTGCCGAGCTGAAACTCTGTTCATTGTGGGTTCAACACCATCACCACCCACCACAGCTACATTAAACCAAGCTTAATGTCCATGCAGACTGCAACTGCACCTAGCAATATAGATGCAGCTTCAGAACAGAATGATCCTCTTGGTGCTGGAGGGACAGGCTTCCGAGGAAGCGAGGGTGGGAAGAATGTATTCCCAATGCACTGGCTTGCACTAGGATTTATAAGCGTTTGTAGGTACTACATGCTGACTAAACTGGAAGTCAGTGTTTTCCAGCAGGCTTTAGGCAAGATAAAACGGGCTGGTAGAGATCAAAAGAGCAGGTTTTATCCACACAGGAAATATTCCCTACTTTGCTAGGCTCCAGGACACTGGCACTGGTACTTAACCTGTTTGCAACCCATGGTAAGGCAAAGGACAGTGTACCCAGGGAAGTTTCCAACTCCTGTCTGAAGTGAAGGTGAGAGCATCCACTGCTAAATAAGCAGCCACAGCTACACTCACCTGGAAGGGGATGCACTGGAAAGTGCCTGGCTTCTCCACATCCTGTTCCACCAGTGTGTGGTTCTGGGTTGGCACCTGCAAGGTGGCAGCCAGGTGAACGGCCTCAGTCAGGGAGCTGAGGTGAATGCAGAGAGTCTCCTCTTGGGAATGGTGAATGACAGCAGGGAACACCACCATATACTGGCTAGAAGAGAGCAGGAGATGTTCAAAAACTATTCAGAGGCTGAGGTGGACAGGCCAGAATCCATCTCTGCTGCTTTCACAAAGAGGTAGGCAGGGGTCAGACACGTCTGGAGGCTTTCAGTGAAGGAACTATAGTGCAGCTCCCTTTCAATACCAGGAAGAAACAACATGCCCAGTGTGGAACTAGGAAGCTCCTGATCCCTGTGTGTCACCACGCTGCCACCAGCCAGGACACAGCTGCCCAGTGTATGATGCTGCAGCTGCCAGTGCACGGAGCAAGGCTGCGTGAGGGATGAAGCTGGACTCAGTGGCTCGGGCACAAGGCTTTGGTCCTCACACCAGCTTCACCCCCAGCAGCACAGCATGAACAGAAGCAAGACTCGTGGCTTCTGTAGCCTCGTGGCAGTGCCCAGACAAGCAAACACCAGGGCCTTCACCTGCAGTGGTGCTTGATCCCCAGCACTCCAGTGGGACTCGGCAGGAGCTGCTCCTGCTCAGCCTCCCTGAGAACAAGACCCCACTGTTCAGCTCGGTGATGCTGAACAGTGCAGCACCTCAGCACCACCCTTCATTGACACTCCCTTCCACCATGCCCCCCGAAATCAAAAGGAGAGAATCTCACGGTTCCGGGCTCGCTGCAGCTGCCACTGGGAATAGGGTCAGGGCTAAGAGGAGCACTGGTGCTCCCATTGCTGGGGCTGGGACAGACAGCTGACAAGATCCACACAGGAGGAGAGGACTGCCTGTACTGATGGGCTGGAGCAATCCTAAATACCTCCCTCAGATGCTCCTAAGTCCAAAGATTGGGGGATTTGATATATAGAGATAGTATCTCTTCCAGGCTAATGACATTAGCTAATATTTACTTGCTTCCACCAACAGCAGAGTGAAGGCCACACAGCACAGTTGTCCACCCACATCTACATTCAGGTGGTATTCCAGGCCACTGGGTCCCAGAGCAGTAGGCGGGAGATGTGGGGTGGGTGACTCCAGAGGAGAAGCACTCATCTCAGTTGTGGCTGGTCTGGATCCTGGCTGTAGGACCCGGTAAGAGCCAAAGCTGCACACAAACTACTGTCTTCAGGCTGTGAAAAGCATCCTCAGTATCCTCCCTATGCATCGTTAGGGATCTTCCCCTCATTCAGTATTTAACCAGACCTTAGAGTAAAAACCCTTCAATTCCCCTCCACTCCCTGCATCACCACCTCTGTCCACCCACCCGTCCCAGCCACGTCTGATCCGCCTGGGACAGCCCTGGGTATTCTCCTCCAGGGCTGCTCCTGCCCCCCACTGCCAACCCCCCTTGTAGCTCCACTGTAAGGCCTTTCCAAATAAAACAAGATGTTTGAAGTACCCGTGTGTTTTAGCAAATCTCTACGTTACATCCCCCCCAAGCCATGTGTCAGGTCTTCTACCAGCTTCCTCCAGCCATGAGGTAGTCCTACACTGATGCCACCACCCATGGCCTCCAGCCTCCTCTCAGGCACCTCAGAAATATCCTCCTCAGAAATATCAGGCTCCTCTCAACTTCATGTGTCCTTGTCGTGGGTTGCAGCAGGGAAGTGACCAGGTCCTGGAAGCATTTCTCTCCAGTGCCAGCATTGTTTGAAGGTGGATGTCCTCATCCCGCCCCGGCCCCAGCCGTTTTTTTGCAGAGCACAACCAAAGCTGAGCAACATGGGGTGAATTTGCCGTGCACCCACTCTTTGCTCCCAGCTGAAGCAATCTCCTGGATTTACTTTGGCACCATCCCTGTGTGTGTGCTCGGTGTCCCCTCTCAGTGCCCAGCCTGATGCAACAGGGACCCACCAGCCTTTAGCCCAGCGCTGACGCTCAGATAAGCTGTGGGTTTAAAGCCCTCCGTGTCACTGCTCTGAGAGCACATTTGGATCTCTGAAATCAAATTGAATTCAAGCCTAAACTATCGGGACAAAAACAACCAGAGTTCTATCTGATTTCAGAAACACTCCCCATGCCTCTGCATCTCTGAGTGGTCATCGGTCCGGCTGGGTCTGAAGTTAAATGGGAGAAGATACACAACAACAAGATGATAACATGCTGATGTTCCTCCCAGGGAGGAGCGGGGGCACTGGCAGAGCTGTGTGTGGAGCCTTGGGCTGGGCTGGCCACAGGGCAGCACTGGAATTTCAGTAAGAAGTACATGATACATAAAAAAGAAGTCCTGCACAAGAAGAACCTGGAAAAAAAATCCACTGGCACCCCAAAGAATGAATTTTCCCCAGGACGATGCCGATGAAATCCTGGTGGAGGCACATTTATAAAAACTGTGCCCTTGTACCAATACAGTTGCTGGGCACTCCTGCTGCCATCAGCTGTGCTGCAGAAGAAGGCATGGTGAGATATCTTGCAGAGAAATGCCAAGCCTTGCAAAGCCTCCAGGGAAGTGCCCTTGGTGTGAAGGCAATAAATACTGTCTCCACCCCTTCCACCCGCCCACGTCCCAGCCCCAGCCATGCGCAGCGTGAGTTCCACCTTGACCTTGGTTTTGAGAGAGACAGACACCCTGCCAGGGCAGGAGCTGTGTGGTCCTCCCGCTCTGGATGAGGGGGCGAGTGAAGGAGGAAAGCAGCAGGAGCAGGGGCCAAGGGGGGGACAGAGGAGAGGCTCACCTTTCCATGGAGGCATTCGACCTGCAATCAGCTATGTGGAGCATCGCTTTCCTCTGGGGCAGTTTCCTTCTCATGCCCAGTATGGCCAGAACACCTGCAACGCTGTAAGAACTTCAGCTGCTTCGCATACATGCTCTGTGGGCAATCCTGGGGGGTGGTGGTGTGACAGGACAGAAGTCTTAAAACCAGGACGGTTTTTCCAGAGAGGCATAATTTCTCATATTCCTGAGGTTTCGCTTGGTTTTCATGCACCCTTCCTCCCACACTCTCCCTATCCGACTCTTTCAGTGCCTTTGATGTAGACCATGTATTTCTGCAAGGACTCAGGCAGAGCTTTCTGCATGTGTTTCATTCTGAGCTGCCAACATCTCACTCCTCGTGCTGTGCTCCAGAATGTATTTCCTTCTGGGCTTTGCTTTCCTCCCCAGAGTCACAGGTCACCATTTGAACCTCTAGGGGACAAAGCCTTTGCAAAGCAGTTGAACATGAGCCCAAGGGATCTGACAGAGATGCTCTTTGTAAAGCCATGTATTCATTCCAGCTTGTCCAGCTGTCTGCTCCCTCCATGCCTTTTCCCAGACCTCCAGCAAGGACAATTCCCAACACTGCTTCTCTTCATATGCTTTGTCAGGAATGCAAGTCGTGTTCCAGCAGACGCTTCTGTGATATGCTGGCTTATGAACTTGCTCTTGCTTTTTGAAGGCAGTGGCATAAATTCAAGCAGAAACATGGCTGGGCTCGAGCAGCAGATGTTACAGTGGGAAACACATCACTGGGTCATAGCTGGGTCCCTCCTGCCATGTGTGGCATGGCATGAACTAGTCTAGTGTTAAATATCTTTTCCAGTGAGAGTACAGACTCCTCCTCTGGGACATCTAGATGACCTTTAAGGTCCCTTCCAACTCAAGCAATTCTGTAATTCTGTGACATGTTCCATGGGCTCAAATGATGTTTTGCTTCTGCCTGTTTCCCACTGTTACCTTCAGCATGAAGCTTTACTTCATGGAAATACAGCTTACATCAACAGGCTGACTGCTGTCCCACCTCTAGGCCAGTGCTTTTTGTGGATTCATGAGAAAGTAATCCAGCCTGGCTCTTAGGACCCTTGACCCACAGTCTCAGAGGTGCTGACTCCTACTTCTATAGCTCAGAAGGCAAGGGATGAACTGACAAAGAGGTGTGAGAAAATGTTCCAGGAAAAGGGTCACAAGGAGCAAGGGAGGTGTGGGAGGTTCAAGCAGTGAGTCTTTAGCTCTCATCCCATCTGAGATCAAAAATCAAAATGCTGCTGGCATCTGTTATCAGATCCCCTAACAGCAGCAGCAGACAAGCAGCTCCAGGCAGGCAGATGACACTCAAGTGCAAAAACACTCCAAGCTCTCAGCCAGTTGGACTTTGACTCCCTCTTGCCAGGGTGCTGAGCTCCTGCTAAGAACTGCCAGCAGGTCACATCCCTGCCTACTGCTGTCCTGATCTTTGCAGCCCCTGCCTTGCTGCTGCAGAACACGCCGTTGGCTGAACCCCTCCAGGGGCAGTAAGCAGGAGGAGTCTGTGATGAGAGTTTTCAAGCCTGCTTGAATGTTGGCTTTTCTTTGGTCCTAGTTACTGCAGTGCAGTGTAAGATGAAACAAACCCCAGTATTAACAGCTTCTTGGTGCTACCCATGAGCACAGATACGAAAGTAGCCACGGAGCTGTGAGACCTGGAATAAGAGAACAAGGAGGACAGGAGTGTCAGGAGCTGAAAAGAAGGTGCTTTAAGGATCTGTGTTTGGGACATGGAGTCAGGACACTCAGTCCCACACTCCTGGCATTGTGTCTGAACTCAGGAGTAGCTGATAGGACAGAAAGCAGATAATGGATGGTGATACGTATTGTTCTTCAGTGGAAAGACTGGAGTCTCAGGATCCCTTGGGTGTTGTGGGGAAGCCTCTTCACCTTATTTTGACTTCCAGTTTTGCAAGCAGTAACTTTATCTTTTTACACGTGCATGCAGCACGCAGTGCAGCTCAGTGTTAATGGGTGCAGAACCAATTGCTGTGACCTTGTCCCACTGGCATCGTGACAGTGGAATGAAGAGACCAGGAGTCTTATTGGAAAGTATCCAAATCCTACAGTCAAAACCCATCCTCTTAGAAAATCAGCTTCACCTGACTTGTTTTTTTCTCTCTCTTCTTTAATAGAAATTATGCTGTGGTGATACCATCTCAGCTCTACCACCCCTCCTCAGAGACAGTGTGCCTGCAGCTCAGCAGAAAGCAAGCCATCCCGATCCATGTGGCAGTAACCTTGCAAAGCAGAGCTGGCAATGAGACTCTGATCACTCAGTCCATCTCTCAGCTCACCTTCTTTCACTGCACACGCTTCCAGGTGAGGAAGATGTTTTTAAAGGTTGTCAGTAGGGTGGATAGTGCATGAGTTCTGCTTTTGCTGGGCAGCAAGGCCAAGAATTGTGTCTTCCCATGGGGACATCTCAATGGCTCACTAAATCTTCTGCTTCAGCCTGACTGCTAGGTTTGCCAGTTTCCTTCCTGCTGTGTAGCCCCACTGATAATTTACTCCCCTAGAAAACATTCTAGAAAGTACTGTGAGGTCTTTCAAGGCAAGAACTGGAGCAACATAAAAACGGTATCATAATCGTTATTCCAAAAGCCTGGGGATCCATGAATGGGATCCACCCAGAACGATGATTAAATCTATGCCTGCAGGTCCCCCCTCCTGTTGGAAACCCGGATGAAGTGGCTTTTATTGGGATCACAGTCCTGGGAGCCAACTCCGAGTACCAGAAGAAACAGAAAGTACTAATCAAGCACGCAGACAAGAAGACTTTTATCCAGACAGACAAACCTGTGTACAAACCTGGACAGATCGGTATGGATGGAATGCCATGGCTTGTGAAAGAGCAGTCCTCAGGCCACAAAATGTGGGGTAGCCTCTAGTACTTGGAGCAGGGCCTGCCTGGCAAGGGAGATGGGGCACAGGCTTCATCTCCATTTTGGGCTTTGATTTTCTGTTTTTCTTTTGTTCTGCAGTCAAGTTGCGAATTGTAACCTTGGATCAGAACTTTATTGCCAGCAACAAAGCGGTAAGTCAAGAAGGGAGAAACCTTAATCAGTCTGAAAATGCTGTGGGCAGCCTTCATGACTTCTGGATCAGTGCTTGGCCCAGCTAGGTGACCCACCTGTGGACAGCTAGGTGACCCACATGTGGACAGTTAGTCTCAGTGTTGCTTTTGGTGCTTGCAGTGTTGGGCACCACCTGCAATGCAGGAGCTGCTCATGATGTTGGGTCATGGGCAGTCCCTGGGAGACACAGGGAAGACTCATGGATGGTTGGGGGATAAAATACGCCAGGGAGGTGGATGGTGACCTAGCTGCAAGCTTCCCACCAGTAACAGTTATTTTCTTCCCACAGCACCGCCTGGTGGAACTGAAGGTAAAAAACCCACTTTATTGAAAGTGGTGACCTCTTCTCACCTTGGTGAAGACACAGGTTTGGAGATGGTGGTGGGGAGATACAGATGCAGAAAGCCAGATACCTCAGAGTGAATGGGAACAGGCCTTGAATTCTTGCCCTTCTTTCCTTCAGTATCCACACAAGTTGGGCAGTACAGTGTCACGATACCAATCACACAGAGGTCCAGTGTAGGTGCAGTAAGTGGTGGGTGCCACTGAGAAGCAGTCAGCTGTCCAACAAACTTCTCTGAAGTTGTCACAGGACTTTTAGTCCATCAATCTGAAGATTTGTGAAAACCCTGAAATTTCTTTAAGGAGACTTTTCTATATAACATATAGAACATGAAAGTTTTACCAGTTCGTGTTGTGGCTTGGGAAACTTCCTAAGGGAGATTTCAGGATGTTGCCCTGAAAATCTGTTCACTTTGTTTTAACGTTACAGGTAAAATATGGACTGCAATCACCCGAGCTGAGGAAAGATACCTGAAAGCTAGTTCCAACTAACAGTGGGCAGTAGCTAATGCACATTTGCATGCCATACCCACCAAGCAATCCATACAGAAACATGTGGTTTCTGAGGCACCTGGGCGATGCTTTATGCCAGTTTGTACTCTGATCCAGCTTCACCCTTCCAAACAACAGTTCCTCTCTATGTTTATAAAGCACCCATCAGCTCATTATTAAATCTGTCCTGGCTGGGCAGTGGGATCACAGCCAGAGTTTTGCATCTTGCCCTCCCAATAGCCAGCAATGGGAGAACGCTGCCCATCATGGTCTGATCATGAGAGTCAACAAAGTCTCCAAATGCCCTGGCATCTCAGGTTTTCACATCCTCCTGTCTGTACTGAGCAGCATGTGCTTTCGGGATCGACCTGGGGGTTACCCCAGGGGTCTCTGGGAGGGACCACCTCTATCTCTGAGTGTGGCAGGCAGGCAGTAAGCCATAGTTTTGCAGCAGTTAGTGAGATGGTGATGCCACCAGAGAGCAATAGTGTGATAGATTGCTTTCCTCCTTGAGCTCGGACTGACCTGAGTCACAGTCTCAGGCCCTCAGGAGAAGAGGTTGTGTGCTCAGACCACGCTGGGCATCCTGCAAAAGAGTCTCTTTAGGCACTGGAAAATAACAGCCTTCCAATGCCTGCACAGGACCCCAGAGGGAACCGCATCGCACAGTGGCCAAATGCGACACCCGTGGGAGGCATCGTGGACCTGTCCTTCTCTCTGGCCTCAGAAGCACCTGTTGGAGAGTACACTATCAAAACGCCTGACTGCACGCGTACCTTCAGGGTAGAGGAGTATGGTAAGAGTCTCAGGGAGCTGACAGGAGCAAAGATACATCCCTGCCAGCCCCTCTCTCAGAGCTGCATGGGCCGTGCAGCTGGGAGCAGCTGTGCTAGCACCCAAGATGTCCAGCTGCCAATGGGTGTCATTGCTGACCTTCACTCAGGCCCGAGCTTTCTCCTCCCCAGTGGCCTGAGGGTGGCCTGAGGCACTGTCCTACACCTGTGCTCTGTGGAGAATAGGGCTGCCTGCTCCCTCCACGCTCTCCTGGCTGGGTTGCTGGTGCATTGCTACCAGGCCCTGTGCTCATAGTCAGGGGGAGAAGAGAGATTTTCTTCCTGTGTTAAACCATTTGGGGAAGACTGGAACAAAGAGGTCTCTCTGTTCTCACTGCATTATATTTCTCTTTCTTTCACAGTGCTGCCCAAGTTCAGTGTTTCCATCCGGATGCCTCAGGTGGTCATTATCTTGGAGGACAGCTTCCATCTCGACGTCTGTGGCATGTGAGCTGACTTACCGTGGCAGAAGGTGCATTCTTACTGATCTGGAAACTGCATAGCTATCAGTAACTGAGCTCTAAATGGTGTCTGCCAACCCTCTGCCCATCCCAAAATCTGGTACCTTGGGATCCTCTGCGAAGGAATTCTCCTGAATTCTTACCTTTCTCCATATTCTCTTTCCCTACTTCTTTCTCTGTGACTTTGAAAGTGTGGCAGTGGATCCCCTGAGCAGGGCACGTGCCCTGCAGCACAGCACCTCTGCTGTATTGATTAGTGCCAGTATGGAAGGAATAGTGACTCAATGTGTGGCCAGCACAATACCCCCTGGCACTGCCTGGTGGGACTCGTGGTGACTTGGAGGGAACTCACCCACCACTACCTTCTGTCTCAACCTGATAAAGTCATTTTCACTCCACGACCGAGCTCATGAACCATGCAGGCTAACTGCAGGCTAAAGCTGATTTTATTCCCCCTGAAGCCAGTATTTCTACATGTGAGGGTAATCCTCTATGCTGTGCTTGCCAGGTACACGTATGGGAAACCAGTCCGAGGGAGAGTGAAGGCTGCGGTGTGCCGCAAGCACACCCAGTACAGTCGGAGGTCTTCCAAAGCCAAGCGCAATATTTGTAAGGAATACAGTGGTGAGGTGAGCACATGGGACACCCACTCCCCTTGCAAAAGAGGAACAGGGGCAAAGAGAGGGAAGAATACTGAAGGAAGAGGTGGGACAGACATCAGCTACTGAAGCAGCATGCTCTTTGCTCAGGGATGAACTACTGATGTGTCCTTAACGCCCCAGGGCAGCAGTCTCAGCCTCTCGGTGGTTTCTCTAACTGCACTTAGGTACGTTCAAAAGAATCAGCATCTGTAGGCAAGCTAATTACTGCACATTTGCCTACAAAACCAGTATTGTGACAGGGCAAAAAATACAGGCACTCACCACACCAATTGACTTCCACTGGATTCTCCTCAGCACCACCTTTTAACCTGGTGGAAAAACCTGTGCTATTTTGGAGACACAGAAATTGCCTCTTCCATCTCAGTAAGTGACTGCAGTTCAGCACAGACTTCACTCATTCATCTTTAGAGTTGAATGGATGTATCCATATTTGTTTATATATTTTGAAGTAACCCAGCACATATCTTAAAGATAAATCCCTCCCTTGCAGAAGTAATCATGTTGTTGGGGAGAAATGACAACTTATGTTTGCCACTGACACATGGTGAGTGTGTAAAGATGAGACACACCTGTGAAACAGCATTTCCTACTAGTGACTGCACCACAGGACAGTCCATTCCTTCCCAGTATGGGCATTGCTCCTTTAACACAAGTGTCTTAGTCGTGTGCTGTTAGACTGCTGGGCCTTGGGTTTGATCTGCACTGCGGAAGGGATTAGTGCATTCATGGTTGGTTACCAGATGCAATTTCACATCCCCAGACAGACGAGGATGGCTGCTTTGCCACTGAGGTGAATATTAAGTTCTACCACCAGAAGCGTGGTGACAGTTATGATTTCAACCTGGAAGCTGTGGCTTTTCTGAAAGAAAGTGGAACAGGTAGGAAAAACTGATTCTACTCTCAGTGGAAAATCTTTTACTTTGCACTCATACAACATGCTTGTCACTGGGTTTTCATCTATAGCAGTCCCTATGGATCCTTGTGTCTTCCCATCAAGCCACTGGAACTTTCTGCACTGGCTCCAATGGGGTCAAGTGTTCAGAGTGTTGTGTCTTCCCTGGGAGCACCATGGCAGCATGGATGTTCTCATGTACTGTGCTACCCAGGTCTGACTCACACAGGACATGTGAGTTCTGCATTGCAGGATGGGCTTTGCCAGTATGCTTGCTCCCCCACAAGCTGTTGTGGCCAGTCCAGCTCTGACAGTCATAGAATCATAGAATCATTAAGGTTGGAAGAGACGTTCAAGCTCTTCCAGTCCAACCCCTACCTACACCATCACTGACCCACATCACCCAGCGCCACATCCAGATGCCTCTTGAACACCTCCAGGGACAGTGACTCCACCAGTGCAGTCACCTTGGTTTGGCAGAACTGGATGAGAGCTGCTTTTTCTCATCTTCTGGCCACAGTAGAGGTGTTCACAGAGGTGGGCCAGGCTGAGTTTTTTGTTCTTGAACCACGCTTTTCCTCAAGTCCATTAGAATGAGGAGAGACTCAGAGTAACACTGATAACCCAGGCCCTGGCTGTGTATTATCAATAAATCGCTCCTCACTGGATTTATCTCCACATTGCAGACAGGGAGATGAGTGCAAACAAATCTTGCTGCCTTTGCTCAGATGCAGGTTGCTCACCTGCATGCACCTCCCATCTTTCCTAGGGGTGCAGTTCAATGCCACAGAAAACTGCAAGGTCACTTTTGACATCACAGCTCTCCAGTTCTGGGGCACAAGCTACTACTACCAGCAAGGAGCTCCCTACTACGGAAATGTAAGTGAACAGGGCAGAAAGGCAAAAGCACAGCAGCTGGGCCGAAGGGGAGGGCCCAGCACAGAAGTATTGAGAAGTCCTCTTGCTCTGAGCTGCCCAACGCTGGTAGCTGCTACCAAGAGGTAATCCAAAGGCCCATGCACAGGGTAGGCACATGGCTTTGCCAGATGAGTTGGTTGCTGCATAAATGGGGAGGGTTTGGAGGAGTTAGGAGGCACACTGAGAGTGTCTTTGCAGAGAGGGTAGCTGGGACTTCTCCTGGGAGATGGATTTTCAGTCCTGAGGCCTCCAATTCTCTGACTGTTCTCTGTGTCCTTACAGCTGGAACTCAAAAGTGCCAATGGGACGCACCTGAAGAACAGGGAAGTTATTCTTACAGTGTCCCATGGCAGCAGGAAGCAGACCAAGACCTACTTCACAGATGACACTGGAATGGCCTCTTTCATCTTAGAGACATCAGCATGGGACAACAGTAGTGAAGTTGTACTACAGGTTAAGCCAAATAATTACATTGGATTTGGTTAGCACTAGGCAATGTATCCCTCAGACCTACAGCCTTTGTCATTGTCTTGGAATAGCCAGGGAGATGGAGGAATGGAGCAGTGACATGACACATCTTGAGGAGAGGAATAGCCCATAGCAGAGCCATTGTTCTGGCTCCTGGTGCCACACACGGTCCCTGAGGACTCAGGAGTCATGATGAGAGATGGAGCACTGAAGTCCCATGAAGTTGTGCCTGAGGTCTACCTACATAGCACCTCTGTCTGAAGTGGGGCTGGGCAGGGCCAGAAAGCAGAGGAAGGGCTCACACATGGTATGGAGCAGGAAGACAGGAAAGGAGCTAGGGAAGAAGCATATAAAACCACATGTGGAGAAGAAAATGTCGGTGGCCAGTTTGCATTATATTCCATCACAGCACAAGAGTTAGGAGAAACCTAGAATATAAGAGACAGGAAACTTAGTAGAGAAAGAAGGAAGCCCAGTAAGAAACCAGTTGAGGCAAGCCAGTCTGGAGCAGAGCAGGTAACCAGGATGTACAATGCTAAATAGGGATGCCACCCAGAGGGAACTGAGGTTCTGCATCTGCTTTCCCATGAATAAAGAAGGATCTCTTGTCTGGTTGAAGGGGTAGGTTTCTAATACCTGTCCAATCTAACCTTCAAGATCAAGACACCACTAGACAAGCCCTGTCTCTTTATCAGAGTGCATACAGTGTCTTAGGTGATGGATCTTGACCTTGCTGGAGGTGCACAAGACATTAATATCATAGTCTCAGTGTAGATAGGTCATAGGTCAAAGATGGCAATGCTAGTGACCTTCAGATGTCCTCTGCCACCCTTACCCTATGGGTCAGGGGAAGTGCTACAGGAAATGCAGTGTGCAAGTGGAGTAACATTAAACAGTGGAATACATTATCAGGGCAGATCCATGTTGATCCCCACATGTAACAGACAGAAGCAAAGGCTCCAGTGGTTTGATCCAGGTATTAATAAGCCACTCTCCACAGTCTAATGGTCTGGCTCTCAGGCTAGCAGTATCACTGCAGAAGTTCAGGCTGTAGCCCAAGCCCAGCAGCATACATCTCCCAGCTTCCTACTCAGACGCTGGTTATCCCAGGGCATGGAGGGACAGGCAGTGCCCAGCTCCACAGAAAGGAGCTGGCTGAGCCTGGCTTTGGTGAAGATGGAGAGTTCAGAGACCACTGTCCAGTCAGTCTTGGTTTTGGCATGGGGAGAGCTGTAAGAAGTCTTCAGACACCAAGCCACCTTTTCTGTGCCACAGGCAACGACCCAGCCGGAGGACTTAGGCGGTCGAAATGTGAGGGTGTCTTATGGCACTGCATCCCTCACACTGAGGGCCTTCTACTCTTCCAGCCGCAGCTCTGTGAGGATCCAACCAGTGAAAGCAGTGCTGCCCTGTGGGGACGTGCAGCAGGTCCCTGTGCACTACCGCCTCCAAGCCACAGAGCTGGGGGACGGGGCTGCCAGAGCAGACTTCTACCACCTGGTGAGCGCAGGGCAGCTCTGGCAATGGGGTCAGTTCTGCAATGGGTCTGTGACAGCACAGGGCCCTTTGCTGGCCCAGAGACGTGGAGTGGAGATATTATCAACCCTTTGCTCTGTTCATCCTCTTTCAGGTTTTGGCCAGAGGATCCCTTGTGCACCATGGGCAAACAGCAGTACTTCTGGATCCACCATTAGGTAAGAGCATCTGAATACCAGGAACGGATTAAGAACCCAACAGGAGACCCCTTCCAGCCTAAATGGGGAAGGAAAGAAGAGGGATCTGAGACCAACAGGAAACAACAGACTGGCACAACAAATCAAGGGGAAATGGCAAATATGCCACCTCAACTCTGTCATTTAATTTCCCTATTTATTATTTTTCTGATCAAATGATGAAATTGTCAGAGTTTGTCTGCCAAGCCAGAATTCTCAGAGACCTCCAACAAAACTCACAAAATCATTTTGCTGGACTCAGGTGGAAATTAATTTCTCTTCCAAGTGCACGCTGTTGCCAAGATCCCTCATGATGTAAGGTCACCCCTACAAAATGGCACTAACCTGCATCCTGATCTAGCTGTGGTCTCCCCAGAAGCAAGGCAGAATAGTTTATAGCCAAGTAACTATATGGAAGTATTGTAGAGGATCACTATGTTGCTGCTGGAGACAGACTTCCGTGCCTCTTCCTACAGTTTTTATATTTCTCCTTCTTCCTTCAGGTTTCTATAGTGGGGCTTTCAATGTCACTCTGCCCATTGACTCCGTTTCACCCATGGCTACCCTCTTTGTTTACACTGCCTTCCCTGAGGGACAAGTGGCAGCTGACACCTTCAGTCTGAAAGTCTCCAAGTGCTTCAGGAACCATGTAAGTAGTACAAAAAACAAAAGGGGGCAGGTAGGTTGGAGGGTAGTTAATTAACTCTAAATTGGCAATAGATAGCCAGCAGAACCAGTAGTCCCAGCTTTCCCTCTCCTTCCTCTGTCAATGTCTTCAGTCCCTCTTTCTTCTGCTGTTCCAGGTGAAGCTTGGCTTCTCAGACAGAGTGGCTCTCCCAGGATCGGCTGTCCGTCTCCATTTGCAGGCTGCACCAGGCTCCCTGTGTAGCATCCATGCTGTAGACCAGAGTGTCCTTCTCCTGAGGCCAGAGGCTGAGCTATCCAAGGACAGTGTGAGTCACTTCAGTGCTGAGCCTTGCTAATATCGATGAGATGATTGCAGGCACTGGCTAATAAGACACAGTGGATATGCCAACAAGTATTTGAATGGGGACAGGACATGGCTTAATGAGAAAAAAATGAAAGCCAATATCAAACACCAGTCAAAATTTCCAGGCTCTACAAGAGGGATCTAATAGAATCACCCATTGTCACCCCCAATTACAGCCCTAAGTCACATCCCTCTTAAACTTAGAGTCCTTGGCCACACTGGCAACCAGATGGCAAGAGACTTCCATCTCCTAAACCCGTTCATGACAGTGCTCTGAAAAAAGTTATGTTAAGGAAAAGTCCAATGTGTGACAGGCTCCATGTCTTTGTTCCAGCTCACATGAACCAGATGGTTCTTCCATTCACAGACTGGACTGTGAGTGGTGCCTTGGCATTGGAAGCGTCCCATTTCTCCCTTCGACCTGGGATGCATTGGGTCTGAGGACCCTTGAATTGCCTCTTGACACTGTCTTGGTGGATTCAGTCAGACAAGAAGCCATCTGTCTAAGGATTCTTACAGGGAAGGTCTCCCCACTGTTTGCATTGAGCTCTCAGATGCAATCTATGGGCTAGAAATGGCCACAGCTATGCAGCCTTACCCCAGAGGGGTTTGTGTTCCTCTCTGGTGCTATGTGAAAACTTGTAAAACTGGAACTCCATGAAGCTCAAAACCCCTTGGGTCTTGGCTTCTGCAACAGGCAGGATCTGACCTCTGCCTTTGCAGTCACAGAAAATCTCTGGATAGAAATTAAAAGCTTCCCACCTTTCACATTGGCCTGTACTCTTTTCCTTCTCTGCCTCCAGGTGTACAGTATGTTCAGCTATTCTCCAGATCACCCCAGCACCCTCCTAGACCCTTACAGTGACTACTGTACTATCCACAAGAGCCCAGGAACCGTCGGTTCCCCTCAGACCACGCTTTCCCCAGGAACAATGTCACCATTCATGTACGACAGATACTCCTACGCAGTGTCCCAGCCAGATGTTTATGAACTTCTAAAGGTAAATCTAATTTCCAGAAAACCTGGGTTCTTTTCTACCCCAGGTCAGTCCTGGGTACCTTCACAGATTGTCTTTCCTGCGAACACTGGCAACTTCAGGTTCTGAATCCGCCAAGCTTCTGAACTAAGAGACCTCTGCCACTCCCTGCTCCCAGCTTGATAAATTCCCCTCAATCAGACAGATCCCTAGAACCCAGCCCCCCATTTAGCCCAACATTGAGGCCCTCAGACTTCCCAGGAGCTGGAAGGAGGGAGGAGTGCCAGCCTGAGCCTGAGAAAGCTGGAAGTTGGACAAGCAAAGCACCTGACAGTAAAGAGGGACTGGGGAAAGGAGGGAAAGAATAACAGAAAGGAATATGAGGTGAAAGAGGAGAATCAGTCTGTGTGAGGGTGGGCAGAAAAATGTGGTGCCAAAACAAGGACTTTGTGCATGGTCACCCCCGAAGAGACATACCTCCTCCCTCCCCAACAGTGTGAGGGCCAGGACTGGGCCTGAGGAGCAGGGTGGTCCTGCATTCGCTGCCTGATTAAATTTGCAGGTCAGCCCGAGGAGCAACACCACAGGGTGGCTGATGTGCTGGGAAACGTGGGCAGAGACAGACCCACGGCAGCACTGCCCTCTCCACTGAAACCTGCCTTCTTTTCTCCCCCAGAATTCAGGTCTGACGTTTTTTACCAGCCTTAAAATCAAGTCTCCAATTGAGTGCCGCACCCAGACCGCTTTCTACTATGACTACATGTGTACATCTTCATTTGTCCTGTTTCTGTGGAAGTCATGGGCAACGCACAGGCTGCGCGAGGGCAGCTGGACAGGCAGTGTGCTGAAGAACCGGGGATAACTCCCAGAGATGGGTGGGAGGTTGCACAGGAGATGTGCACCGCACCAGGGGAAGGGGCCTGACATGTGTGCATTCGGTGCACTGGCAGGGCAGAGGGTGGGCTGCATAGGAAGAACCTGCTTAGAAGCTTCTGCTGGGTGGCAGGGAGATGATATGGTCAAGGGGGGGAATGAGGCAGGAAGGAACATCTGTCTGTAAGACTAGGAAGGGTCTTGCTGGAAACCAGAGAATGAGCCGAGATTAGCCCTGGGCAGTAAGTACCCAGGCCTTTCTACAGGGGCTGGAAGAGCAGAAGTGTAGGCTGGTAGAGCTCCTTGTGGAGGAGCAAACACATGCTGGAATCCACACAGCATCCTGGGTTGTCTCATGGAAGGCAATAGAGAAAGAGGCTGAGGGCATCTTGGAGAGGACAAGGGGGATCGGGGTGGGAGTGAGAGGGATGGAGAACTGAGCTTTTCCCATCTGAATTCTATCCTGATCTCACAGCTGCTCTGCCTTTGAATGAATGCTTGTGTTCCCAATAGCTTATGACGAGCTGGCAGAGTCGGAGAAGTTGGACACAGAAACTGCTGTTGAACGTGCTGAGGCAGAGCAGGTGGAGCTGGGTAGCAAGGCAGGGCCAGTACGTACCTGGTTTCCAGAGACATTCATCTGGAGTCTGGTTCCCATCAAGTGAGTAATTGTGGGTTGTGGCCCCACATGGGTCTAGACCTTCTACCAGACACAGTGGAGAGGGAATGGGCAGGAGCAGAGCCAGGACATTATTGCTTTCTGTGCCCACAAAATAAAGGGAAGTGTGAACACATGGATAAGGACAATGGAGGCTTGGTTCTGTTCCTGGCTCTGCTTGAAATTTTCCAAATGATCCAGAGGTCTGTAACTCAACATCCTGTGCCAGCTAAATCAGGTTGTTGTAGTCAAGTTCTGTGTACCCCCAGGGATGGCATTTCCACAAATTATCTGGTCACCTGTTCCAGTGTTTGACCATTCTTGTTGACCAGTGTTTGACAGAGCACTGGACCAGGCTGCCCAGAGAGGTTGTGGAGTCTCCTTCACTGGAGACATTCAAAACCCGCCTGGATGCGTTCCTGTGTGATGGACTCTAGATGACCCTGCTCTGGCAGGGGGGGTGGACTAGATGATCTTTCGAGGTCCCTTCCAACCCCTTAGATTCTGTGATTCTGTGATTCTGTGATTCTGTGATTCTCATGGGATTTTTTTTTTAATCTCAAGTCAGAATTTCCCCATGTTCTAACTTGTGCCTGTTACCTTTGAGGTGTGCCTGCACCTCAGAAGGGACTGGTTCCATTGTCTTTACACCTTCCCATTAGGTAGCTGTAGAAAGCAGAAAGATCTCCCTCTAGACTTCCACTCTTAAGACTGAAAACCCCAGTTCTTTCAGCATCTTGCACATCAAATGTCCCAGCCCTCTGACCATCTTGGTAGTCTCCCATTGGGCACATTCAAGTATGTCAATATCTTTCTTGTACTGGAAGGCAAAAATGGGACACAGTCTTACAGGTACAGGACCACAAGGGAGGAATAGAGGGAGAAAATAACTTTTCTCAACTCAGTGGCTGCAGTCTTTTTAAAAGTCTAGAAGTAGATGGCCTTCATTGCTGTCTCACACTCAACTTGTTATCCACCAGGACCCCCGGCCTTTTTACTGCAAAGTTACTTACTAAGCAGCCACTGCCTAGCCTGTACTGTTGCATGGCCTTATTTCATACCAGATACAGAATTGGGTATTTACCCATTTTCAAGCCCATTTTTCCACCTTGTCAAAGTTCCTCTTAACAGCAACCCTTCCCTACAGCATATCAGGAACCCCTCCCCAACAAGGTATAGTCTGCTAATACATAGCACGTTACTCTGCTAATCTTGCTGAGGATGTCCTCTCTCCTACTATCCAGGTCGTTAGCAAAGCCATTAAACAGTACTGGCCCAAGTATTAATCCCTGAGGGATGCCATGGGTAAGAAGCCAACAACTGGACTTTGTCCCCAGTGGTCCAGTGAATTTTCTGCTCGCCTTATCACCCCCTTGTCCAGTCCACACTCATGTGGCTACAAGGATACTGTGGGAAACTGTGTCAAAGGCCTTGCTAAAGTCAAGTTATGCTGCATCCACTCTTCTCCTTTTATTCACACATCTCAGCTTTCTTAATTCTCCCACGTGCCAATGTTCTCCAGATGCAAAGTAGGATCTCCACCTCTCCATCTCATCTGGCTGCATTATGCCACTTCCAAGGCAAGGACTGTCTGCTATCTGTGTATGCAGCTCTGCAAGTGACACAGCGGAGACTGCTGGGCTGTGGTTGGGAGTTTGGATGGTAGCATGGTAGAAGTGTCACACGATCCCCCCTGACACAGGCTGGGTGTGTAACATGGGTCCCTGGGTCCCCTGTGTGCCCACACAAAACAAAAATTCAAGGTGCAACAATTACCAGAAACAAATTTTGGTTTGCATTTGCCACTCAATCTTTCCTTGCCCACCTATTTGCTCTTCTTCTCTTCTTCCCATACCTGTGTCCTAATTCAAAGGAATCCCCACACCTTCACACGTACTTCCAGTTCGCAGTCCTTTTGCATTTGTCTTCCCAAGAGAAATCTTTACGGCGTGGAGACAACTCCTCGTGCTCTGTTTCCTCCTCAGTGACTCAGGGGCTGCTGAGCTGGCTGTCACAGTGCCCGACACTATCACAGACTGGACAGCCATGACTTTCTGCACCTCAGAGATCCACGGGTTTGGAGTCTCAGAGCCCACCAGCCTGCGTAGCTTCAAGCCCTTCTTCGTGGAACCCACCTTGCCCTACTCTGTCTTCCGGGGAGAGTCATTTCCCCTGAAAGTCAAAGTCTTCAGCTACCTGAAGCAGTGCATGGTGGTGAGTGGCTCCCTCCAGGGTGGTTGTTGGGCAGGGGGATGTGTAGTAACAGTACCTCACTGACAGATGCCCAGAGAAGAGGCTGCCTCCTCAGGCATTGCGCAGATGTCACCAAGGAAGCTCCTCCCAAAGCTCCATGCAGAACCATCTCTGTCCAGCTTATCCCTTACCATAAGCTACAGGAACACGATGTCCATGGGGGTGGCCTGCAGATACTGCAAGCGGGCCAACATCATGCTCAGATCATACTCACCCTGGGTTTCTGGGCTTGGCTGATCTTTGGATAAAGATGCTGAAAGGAGAAAGGCATCAGCAGCTCTGTAACGCCAGCTCCCTTTTGTTCCATCTACAGCTCCAGCTTAGCCTAATGGATTCCAGGGATTTTGAATTTGTGCATGCAAATGTCAAGTTCACTGTTTGCCTCTGTCCTGATTCATCAAAAACATTTTTCTGGGATGTGAAGGCTACAAAATTAGGTAAGGGGGCAGGGAAGGAGGCACTGGCACAGCTGCCTGAGGAAACCAGAGCTGGGTGGGAGGGCAGAGGTGCCTCCTATGCAAAGCATGAGTGAGCAGCCTTAGGCTGAGAAAACTGCAAGGTAGGCATGGACGTGCCAACTGGGCTCTTGATGGTTTGCTCTTCAGGGAAGGTGAATTTCACTGTCACTGCCGAGGTGATGGAGCAGGAAGGTGTTTGCACTGAGACTACAGCTGTCATGCCAGAGTCCGGAGGGAAGGATACAGTGGTTAAACACCTGCTGGTGAAGGTCAGAGTACACTTCAGGGTCCTGGTGAGGTCAAAACTGGGTCAGGCTCAAAATGAGCCAGTGGGTGACTCTGGGAGGGAGAGCTGGGTGGGCAGGTAGGCACGTTTCTGAGGGAGGCTGGTCAAGGAAAGATTCTGATGGTGGGCTGGGTCAGGGCATGAGCTGAGCAACTCCAGTCAATGGAACAGAGACATCAGAACAGCCTGCTAGCAGGGCAATGGGGGCAAGGGCCGTGTAGCAGCTTAGAAACCTGCTGCCGAGTGAAACTTCACTGTCAGCACACATATCCGTGCTGTGCCAGGCCCTTCGCATGGCCCACCAGGGTGGACGAGATGCTGGCAGGAAGGGCAGGTGCTGAGCAGCTGCTCTCTCATTCTACTGCTCTCCCTTCTGAGCTGACTTTCAGGCTTTTCCCTACCAGGCGGAGGGGCTGCTGGAGGAGAAGACCCACACCTCACTTCTGTGTCCTAAAGGTGGGTGCAGGTACCCCAGAGACAGGGACTCTCTTACCACTGGGGCTGTATCTGCACACAGCCCAAGGAGACCGACAGAAGCAGCTCTAGGACCACCTGGAGGTGCCTGGGGATGGTAAAGTCAGGGATTTTGAAGCCTGTATGGGGAGACAAAGCCATTCAGCTCTACTCAGTACTCCAAGCTCCTGGCAGCACCAAGCCACTGCCTAACCACATCACACTCACTCATCAGTGGGTGGCCTGGTCTCTGCAGCATCCTCTCGCTGAACACTGATTTCACCAACTGATGAGGTGTTCCCAGCCTTGTTTACAACATCTCCTGGGCTTGACTGTGGATCTGCCATCTCCTTTCTACCCGTTGCTGTTCTCATGCTTTTGCCATTCACAGGAACTTCAGCTTCAGAGACCATCAGTTTCACCATGCCGGAGAACAGGGTCCTCGGGTCGGAGAGAGCCCACATCTCTTTCTTAGGTGAGATTTAGGGGGGGTCTTGGAAAGTAGGATTTTTCCCTGCAAGAGCCTTTTCTTTTGGTACCACCATGTCTGCTTTAGCAAACAGAGCAGCAAGAGGGAATGTGTACAATGAGGTGTGACACTGGGCCCTCATGTCTTCCAGAGAAGCATCTCAGCTCTCTTATACAAGTGACACTGGGCCAGATGGATGTATAATTTCACCCAGCCAAGAGGAAGATAGACAAGTATCATATGACTGTTCCCACAGCACTCAATAGACATTAAAGTCACCACAGTGTGAGCAGATGTGAACTGAGACCAGGCTTAGGCAGGTTATCTGGATAGTAAGTGAGAGCAGAAAGTCTTTATATGCAAGAATCTGTAAAGCTCTCAAAGCTGTAGTTCTGTCCTACAGGTGACATTTTGGGGACAGCACTGGACAACATAGATGAGCTCCTCCAGATGTCCAGTGGCTGTGGTGAGCAGAACATGATTCATTTTGCCCCCAACGTCTTTATCACACGATACCTTGAAGAAACAGGACAACTGACTCCAGAAATCAGACAGAAGGCAATCGGATATCTGGAAAGTGGTGAGTGGATTTCTGTTCAGGTTGGGCTACTAAGCTGGCAATGTCCAGCTGGTGGGGATGTCAGCAGAGGCTTGGTGCTGAGCAGGATTTGCGCAGCATCACTTGCCTGGCACCATGGCAATTACAGGAGTGCAAACAAAGCTGTGGTGTCTCGGCTGAGCAAGGGGTACACAGCACCCGTCTGAAAGCCCTTTGCTGCATTCCTCAGAGACAATGCTCTCTATAATGATCAGCAGGACTGGTGGGGCAGGTTGTTACCGTGAGCAGACAACAGACACGGAGCATCTTCACTACCTGCAGCCTCTTCCTGCAGGATATCAGCGGCAACTCCTGTACAAGCACACAGATGGCTCCTACAGTGCCTTTGGGGAAGGAAGCGAGCCAGGGAACACATGGTAAGCAGAGACATCCAGACACAGTTGAGGAACAACAGCTTGACTTGGTCAGACTCAAACTGGCTTGGATTTTGGCCTGGGGAAACTGCGGGAGTATGGAGGTCTGGATTTCTGAATAGAAACTGCTCCTGAGACTTTCTGGAAGAGAACCATGCCATGAACTGAACTGAGGCACCCCTGATTGTGCTTGGGCACCCCCACTGGGGATGATTCTGAAAACCTGGCTGCTAAGACGCCTTCTTCCCAGGTTTTCCAGAGGGCTTTGTGTCCAAACAGGATTGGGAAGGAGGCTGAGTGAGCTCACTGGGCATCAGCCATCCTGGCTTTGAGTCACACATGTGCACCTTGTTGGAATTGACAGAGGTCCAGGGGAAGCATTGAACTGTCTGTGAATTTTTTATCTCTCCAACATCCTCTTGCTGCAAATGGATCTGAGCTTGAGCATCAGAAGCATCTATTTTATGCACACTGCTTCCAATCCTCCCTCTGCACAGAGGCTCTGGCCTGCTGACCTTTGACCAGGCATGAGATAGGGGAAGACACAGCAGCTCCTGTCTCCTACTGGAGACAGGTACCAGTGACTTG
Organism: Aegotheles bennettii; assembly: GCA_013398125.1. Taxonomy (NCBI): domain Eukaryota; kingdom Metazoa; phylum Chordata; class Aves; order Caprimulgiformes; family Aegothelidae; genus Aegotheles; species Aegotheles bennettii. The sequence continues at coordinate 68,872 of VZRW01005721.1, forward strand.
TTCACTTTGATTTTCTTCTCCCTTCCTTGGGTCTAGGCTTACTGCCCTTGTCTCCAAGACCTTCAGCCAAGCCCAGGACTTCATCCATATAGATGAGCAGAATATAAAGGATGCTGCCAGTGCCCTGATTAAAAGTCAGACTCCATCTGGCTGCTTCAAGACTGTGGGGAAGCTCTTCAACAATGGTCTGATGGTATGATGTTGGTCTGGTGGTATGGCATGTCCTGCCTGTTCATTGTAGAGTCAAAAAATAATTTTCATTGGAAAAGACCTCTAAGATCATCAAGTCCAACCATTTATGTACCTCAGAGCTCCTTCACTTTGTGGCCCCATTTGGATGCCAAGAGCAAACAAACCCTACTGCAGGAGGGAGACTCAGATGTGCCCAAGGTCACGCCTGAGTGACACTCAGGGTTGTGCTAAGTCATGGTGGCAGGTTTTCAAGTTAGGAATGATGGAGGTTTGCATCTGATGGTACCCACATGGGAACTGAACCTGTGCCCTGCTTTAGCCCCATCTCAAAAGCTAACACATGCCTCAAAAAAGCCCAAACCAAACCAAAAAACATTTCAAGCTCTGTGTTATTCCCTTGGTAAACTGGTTCACCTTCCTTTCTGATTATGAAGCTGCTGTTTCTTTCTTCAGCCTGAGTTCTCCCGTGTACAGAGAGAGTCAGAAGTTGAGTGAATGGAGATAGATGGCAGCCACTCATGCACCTTGCCAGGGGTGTTCCCTAGACACTCAGAAACACAGCGCTTGTGCACGCACGGGCACACACAGAGTACTACAAAGTGGAGCCATCAGCAGTTTGGTGGACAGGACCTCAGATAGTTAATCCTCCAAGAGAATGGTACCTTTCACTTCCCCTTGCAAAAGACACCTTTCCTTTTGCTCCACCATACCCTTGTCACTGTCCTGGCCCTCATGTGAGGTGCCACTTTGCAGTGAGGCTGTAGAACATCACTTCCCCCTGATACTGAAATCTGCCACTGGAAACCTTTTGCAGGGGAGGGGAGAAGGGAATGTGTTCAGCAGAGGAAGGGAATCAGCTATCCAGAGGAGCCTGGGGCACCGTGGCTGAGAAGTGGTCCAGCAAGCAGGACGTGTGAGAGCAGATGCTAGCCCTGGCACTGCCTTAGTGAAGGAGCTGTCGCCTGTGCTGCCTTGGAATTGAACTGGGGAGCAGAAGGCACAGGAACACTCCTCCCTCTCCCTTCTCACAGCAGCCTTCCTCTTCTCTGTTTTGTGATGGCTGCAGGGTGCAGTGGAGGAGGGACTGGGGCTGAGCTCTGCCATCATCACCGCTCTCCTACACTCCGGGATGCCGCGCTCCGTGAGTATGGGCAGGAGGGACAGGCTCTGTGTGCAGCCCCTGCCTCTGTACACACGTGGGTACCTTACCAGCTCTCTCCCCATGTGCCCAGTCCCCATTTCCACCCCTCTCTGCACACATCAAGGCTTCAGATCATTCCCTCCCCACATACCCTGACAGCAACTGGTGTGCTTTCATTTGTACCCCAGGACCCAGTTGTGCTGAAGGCTCTGAAATGTATCAAGGACCTGGTCAATGCTGACACTGACAGCTCCAATCTCTACAGCCTGGCACTGGCTGCAAACGCCTTTGCCATAGCGGGTGATAAGGCCCTCAGGCAGAAAATCCTCAGAAGACTGGATAAGGCAGCCATAATATCAGGTACCAAAGACTATAAGGAGGGAAACAGGGTTATTGGCATAACCATGTGGAGATCCCAGGGCTGAACAACCAAGGGAATGCAGGGCAGCAGTGGGGGGCACATGCAGAGCTCTGTGGGGAGCCCAAGGCTTGGATAGCCTCTGTTTGACAGGCTGTCACAGGCTATAGCCATACCTTGAGACACACTTGCTCTATGGATGACCTCACAGTCCTGGTCTTCCCGTCATCCAAACCAGGGGAGCTTCATGGATGTTGTAGAGCTTCTTATAAGCCTGCAAGCCTAGATTTTTACTGGGAAAAACTGTGTATGTGGGGCAAATAGGAAGATACACAGACATATCTTGTCCCAATGTACATATTCACTCAGTACCTAGGCAAAAGGGCTGAGTAAGACTCCAAGATCAGTAGATACAGCTACACACTCTTTAAGTTTCCCACTCCACCTCTAGATGACCAGATATTCTGGAGTCAACAGTCCAAACAGGAAGAAGACTCCCTATACTGGTATCGGGCTCCATCTGTTGATGTGGAATTGACATCCAGTATCCTCATGGCTCACCTTTCAAAGTCAAGTTTGTCTTCAGATGAAATCAGAAAGGCATCCCAGATTGTGTCTTGGCTCACCAAACAGCAAAACCCTTATGGAGGCTTTGCATCAACACAGGTAATCCCCTTGAGCCACCACCACCAGAAAACCTGCCAACAGTTGTGATTTGTGGGAGCAATGGGTTCTAGCACAACCCCGAGTGAAAAAAACCAAAACAAGACAAAAAGGGGAAAAAATGTATGGATTTATAGCTCCTGGGAGTTGGGAAAGGGTCAATATTTTTATTCCTCTGAGCTAATCCCTTGCTAAAAGTCCAAGGTGAAAGCTCAGCCCTTATTGTGCTGTGGCAGCAGGATGGAGGGAAAGGCTAAGCAATGGGCATGGGCAGGAGTCCCATTTTACCCCATGAGTGTCTCTTTGCTCAGGACACAGTGGTTGCCCTGGAAGCCCTATCTCTGTATGCAACCAAGACCTTCAGCAAGGATGGCCCTGATCTTCAGGTTTCTCTCTCCTCTGAGGGTTTCAACCAAAACATCCAAATAGACACCACCAATCGCCTCCTGCTGCAGACAGTGGAGCTGCCAGCCATTCCCCAGGATTATACTGTGCATGTGCAGGGCCATGGGTGCCTCTTCCTGCAGGTAAGCCCAGCCAGGGAGAGAAGGTCTGGGGAAAAGCCTTGAAAGCCAGGGGACCACTCACCCTGCTATTCAGCCAAGAGTGAAAACACTGCTGCAGTGACTTGCAAGAATCTGGGCTTCAAGCCTGGTAGGAGTAGCTGGGATCCAACTGGAAGTAATTCCCCAAATGAAATCTGGATCATCTCCACCCAGTCAGAGCTCCACCTCTCCTCCAAGATGTCCACTGAACACCACCAGGAGCAATGCACTAGCAGAACCTCTGCTTCTCCCACATAGTTTTCTCTTACACGGGTGCAAGACAGCAAACTGTAGTCAAGGACTAGACAAGGATACTCACCAGCAAGAACCTTGCTGTTCTCTGCCAATGAGCTTCTTTCTGTCCTGCCAGGCCACCCTTCGGTTCCACATCCCTTTGCAGAGGAGCGACATCACCTTTGCTGTGTCCGTGCAGACAGAGTGCACCTCACCCAATGCCACCCAGTTCCCTGTCACCATTCATGCTCGGTAGGAGATGCTCAGTTGCCCCTTGCCCCCCACCCTGTGCTAAGAGGCTTCTGGCACCACACCAGTCTCTTCATGGCCAGGATTCCCTTTCACTCACGAGGCCCAAGGGCAAATATGTTCCCATTCACTTCACCATGCGCTCCTCAGCCAAGTGAAAGGTAGAAGGCCCCAGAGGGATGGTTCAGGCTGTAGTCCTATCCTGTTATTATGCCAGTCACCACAAGTTCTTCCAAGGTCTACAGGTCTCATCCCTTCTAGGATTAGGTGTCACAACACTAGTGATGTGAAGGTCCTGTGGGACTGACTGCTGACACATTCCTAAGTATTCCCTCCTCGAATTCTTGTTGACTGTCACATCACTCTCTTCTGTTGTACCCCTGTGCCTGACCTGGGACAGAACTGCCATGAGAGCAGGTGAAGGATGTGATATTCCCTGCCAGGTAATGCCTTCCAAGGAATTTATTCTCCTTGGCTCAGCACAGTTAAGAGAGAGATCAGGGAGACATGAAGATTTGTCATGGTACAGGAACAGCTATACTTACAGGAGAAACACTGGAAGGAAAAGCAGGTTCCTCCTCCTGAGTACCAAAGCTGGGCTGGACTATCTGGAGATCATGGCTCAGAAAGTAACTTTACTGCTGTCCCCTGGGTTCCTGCTTCAGCTACACAGGGAACCGTGTGTCCACCAACATGGTCCTGATCCAAGTGGAGCTGCTGTCTGGATACAGCCCTGTGGCAGGTTCACTGGAAGAGGTGAGACTGGGAGTTTGTGTCCAGCTGGGATGGGAATGGTGATGGATGTCCATCACGCAGGACTGTATGCAGAACTGTGGCCAGAACTGTGGGCAGAGAAGCACGGTGTTTTTCTTCCCAGGAAATCTTTATACCCAAAGTTTTTCACAGGCAGCACCTTGCCTTGCCCTGTCCCAAGGGCCTCCTTGGCCATGTGAACATTTTGCTCATGCTCTCGTAAGGACAAATCCCTGAATGTTTCTGCTCTCTGTTAGAGTCTTTCTGACATTTCCCCCCTATTTTCAGCTAAAGAAAATGCCTTTAGTGAAGAAAGTTGAAAGCGAAGCTGACCGAGTCATTATCTACCTGGAGGAGGTGAGTGGAATTAGGCCAACATCATCATTAAAAGGGCTGACAGATAGCTTGGAGCTCATTCTCCTGTTTGGTCCCATTAGTGTTTGAAGTACCCAGAGCTGGTGTTTCTGTGCAGCAGACACGTCTGCTGGTCTGGAGAAGTGTGCTGTGCCAGCCTGCAGTAGTTCAGCTGTAGAGCCTGTATACGGGGCCACTTAACTTGGGTGAAATGAGGCCAACTCTGGTGTAAAGCACTTATCTGTTGGCACTGTTCAGAGACTGTTGGAAGTCCATATAGAGTGCCTGATCTGGACTGGGGAGTAGGAGTCGGATCCATCTAGTAAATTTAAGTGAGCCTATATTCTTAGAAAGCACTTAGGCAGCCTGAATGTAGCAGGGAGCATCCAAGACTGCTCATGGATTCTGCCAAGATCACTCAAAGTTAAACTAGATGTTTTGTGAGCAGCAGTGCTTGCTCTACAGTCTCATTACAGATTAACAACACTCCAGCCTTTCTCTAGCTACATGCATACCTAAACAGCACCAGAAACAAGACCTGGCATGAATTTAAAAACTTCGGAATTTCCAAGGAGCATGCCTGCATTTCTGTGTCTCTTCATCCCCAGCTGTCACCAAGCTGAGCTAAGCTAGCCTCACAATAAGTGGGGCATTAGACTTGCAGAGGTGCTGCTCCCATTACATCTACAGCACAGAGCAGAAAGGCAGCACAGAAAGATTTCAGCTCAGGCTGCCAGGTAGCAGGAGGTGGAACCCAGTCAGCAGCAGGTCATGGAACTACTGTCATCCAGCAGATGTTCACCCACATCTTGCATCTGTCTGCTTAATGATGACGGTTGTGTGAGACTGGAGAATAAGGGCTGCTGTAATGGGACTGTGCACAAGAAAGCAGCCACTGAGGCAAGATGCATGAAGGAGCTCAGCACAGAGCTGAGTGGGAATGTAGGGTTGGTTGGGAACTCTGCTGCTACATTTAGATACCTCATGCACATTGACTCTGGGGGTTTGATGTCTCTCATGAGCTGAGTTAAATTTGGTGACCAAAAAGTGGGAGGTTGCCACAGAATGTGAAGTAAAAGATATTTCTGAGGTGGACTGGAAAGCAGAACAGATCTGTCACAGCAGCGAGGTCTCCACAGGGCCTGAGCAAGAGCAGGTGGAAGGGATGGACTTACAGGCCTGCCTTTGGTCCTGGCTGTAATCCTTGCATCTCTTGGTTTCAGCTGACCAGACAGCCTCACACCTACACGCTGCTGATGCAGCAGGACATGCAAGTGAAGGGTCGCAAGCCAGCTAATATCAAGGTCCACGATTACTACATGCCAGGTGAGCTCAGATGCTGCACCGCAGAAATCACCCAAATGGACCACTGAGAGGGATCTTCTGCAGTTGTCCAGTCTAAGGCTGGACCATCAAAGGCTGTAACCCCTGCATCTGCCATAAAGGCACGTGGCTGTCCAGGGCTCGGGCTGTGGGGAATGCCGGAGCCTGTCGCTGGGGATGGATGCCTGGATTGAGAGCAGGTGTTTGTCTAACTGCCCCTTAGAAGCTCTCTAGTGTTGGACTTACCCTCTTGGGTTTCCAAATGGTAGACACTTCTTTCTCTGGCCCAGAACTTGCAAGCTTGAAGTTGGCCTGTGGATACACTTGGAGTCTAACTCTCCACCAAAACGGGAGGAAGAAGCTCAGAGCTTTTACACACGTTTTTTGTGGCAGGCAGCAGAGTCAGAGGGACCATCTTAGAAGGGTGAAGGCATCCTCAGAAGAATGACACTGAGACAACTTGTCCCGTTCTCTGGGGTCCATAGTGGGAGGAAAAGTCAGAACTACGTCAGGGACTGTTACTGCTTCAGAAAGCAAGGAACCTGCAACTGTAATGGAGCTGGTTTGGGACTTAATGCCTGCAAAAGATCCCAAGTCCCACAGTGTGGGTGGTTCCAGACTAGCTGCACACAGTCTTTGATATCTACCAGGGGTTTCATGTGTCGCAGCAGAGGGGAGTCGTGGCCTGTAACCTGAGGGGATGCCTCCCCTACAGACAGAGGCACAATACTGGGTTGATGTAGTGGGGTTTTGGCAAGTGTATCTCACCAACACTTCTTTTTCTCATCTTCCAGAAGAAACTACGGTGATGAGCTACAGTGCTCCTTGCGAGTGAGGTGAGAGCCCAACATCTCTTTTGTTATCACAGACATGGTCCTGAAGTGTATGGAGAGGGAGGGAGATCAGGCAAGGACAAGAAACTTTCTTGGTCAAGAAATTTGTCAGACTGGAGGCTCAGGGTTAGCAGTGCTAAGTAAGGGCGAGTTCCTGCATCCCATGGGTTTAACTGATGGAAAGGGACAATTGAAGCAGAAGGTTTGAGGTGCCCAGCACATGATGGACTTGGAGGTATGTTACAGAAAACAAGGGCTGCCTGTCCTGAGTCCCACCACCAGTCCTGGGGTTTTGCACCAAATATACTTTCCCCAAGTCAACCCAGTTCCTTTTCCGGGCACTTTCCCTGCAGTTCCACAGCCCTGTGCACACCACACACCATGTTCACCTTCACCACAGGGCCTGACTCCTTTCCAGTGCCAAGCCTTCCACAGCCTCAGCCTGGCTTCTGATCCACGCTAGAGAACAGGCTCCTGCTGAACCTCTTTTCAAATGGGGCAAAGGCAAAGATTGAACATGGCCAGTGCCTGATCCTAATCTAAATTTGGGTACTTCCTTGCCCACAGCCCAAGAGAAGAACACCCGCTTCAGGAGTCACCTGTGGGAGGCACACAGCCCTGCCCTGGGGTGCCTGCCACGAGACCCACGCTCCTAGTGAAGATTCTGCTGTAGGCTTTGGATGAGTAGAGTCAGAGAGACCCCTGTCCTTGATGTCTTGGCAGTCTGTTTGGTCACAGGATGCCATTAAACCCTGAGTTCCCAGTCGTTAGTTTTAATACTTCAGGAACACTAATTTTTTTGTCCTTTTTTGTCTTCACAGAAACAGGGACAGACTCATCCTCTGCACTCTCTGTCAGTCTTTTGTCACCCCTGCCAACAGCCACCACACAAAATGAGAAGCAAAGAGAAAATACTTGAAATTTCCTGCTGAGCAGTTAAGTTTCTGAAAGACTCAGACTGTGCCTGGCATCTTATTAAAAGTCAGGAGACCAGAACTGTCTGATTGAATGATTATTCAGGTTTACTGTTTTTTCTACCAAACCAGGAAAATCACATTGAAGAGCACCTGGGGAAAATAACTTCTTCACCTCTGTTTTATATGCACATGTACAGTGCATATAAACTCTGCCCCTCCAGTAGTGGACTTGCACAGGAGAAGGTGGAGCACACCCCAGAGCAGGGTTGGTACCTGGGGGAGGTCACAGTCACACAAGCTTGAGCTGAAGACAAGGGAGGGCTGGGGTATATTCAACAGTTCCTTTGGCCAACAGTTGCATTTAGAGACCTTCATCAAGAGCAATTGTCAAGGCTGTACTGCTGGGGTGGGGTGAGGGGCTGGAGTCTCAATGCACCACATTACTATCTGGAGGCTGCTTCAAGGAAGAGCTGATGGCACAGGAGCTTGCAGGAAGGGCACAGGAGATACAGCTGCCACAGCACATTCAGTTGCATCTTGACCTCCAAAGGTGCTTGAATCTTACTGCAGGAAGAAACCAGGGGAAGCATGAGGAGAGAGCAAGAGAGGAGCAAAAAGGCAGTGGCAGAAATGGTGTCCTCATGGGCTAAGACTGTAGTTCATCAAGAACTAGCACAATGGCTGCAAGGGCAGGGGTCACACTTACTTTGATTCTTCTTCCCAGATGTGTACCAGATATGTGACACAGCCCACTCACCCAACAGCCCCTTTGCCCCAACCCAGGTCCTCACAGTGCAGGCACAACTGCCAACTCTTGTGATGCCCCAGTCCATCCACTAGGGCACAGGACCACATGGGCTCAACCTTAACATGGGCTGTGCCCCAGCTGGGGCACTTCCTTCTATTCATTGCCCAAACTGAAATATTGGGCAGAGGCAGGAGTCATGGTGTGAGAGTTTTTCTCCTTTCTCACAAATCTGGGAGCCCCTGCACCCTTTTCTGAGAAACCAGGTGTGATTGTGGGGACAGAGGGTAAGACAAACACAGAAGGCATGACCCAGTCCCTCCGTGGCTGTCATCAGACTGTGGAAGGTGCCTTGTCTTGGCTAGTAGTGGGGGTGGCTCTCAAGGCAGGTCCCTAGGCAGTGCTCTCTCTGTGGGATGGTGTCAGAATGCAGCATCTACCAAGTCAAGATTCTCTCTTATCCTTCCTGAAGGGACTTCTCCAGACGTGTCCTGACTTCGGGCTACTACTAACAAGCCTTGCCCACCCTGGCAGAGGGGTATGTCACCCCACAAGATAAAATTACATATTACATCTTCCCAGCTCCAACCTGCTCCCGTGGCTCCCAGAATCCTCCTTTCCTACCCTGCAATGAATGTAGGGGGGTGGAGGGAATGCTGCCTACCTCAACTACAGACAGCACTGTAGTCAGTCAAGGCTCGCTCCTCTGCAAAGGAAATGAGGAAGCCAATTACATACACACGCATGCACACAGAGAAGGGTGCACAACATCTTTTCCCAGCCAGAGGACCAGGAACCCAGCTCCCAACCCCAGAGCAGAAGGGAATCTGAAACCCACCTGGCTGGTAGTAATCATAGACTTTGATGATGGCCGGTTTCAGGTTCTTCATATGAATTACTTGCTCCAGTTGCAGAATGAAAGTCTGAGATTCATCACTGAGCTTGAGGAGGTGGAAAGAAATTAGCGAGAAAGGGGAGAAAGAAGTCATTGCACCTTCATCTTCCCTAGCCTGAATCTTTTCCTGCACTAGATCTCTCTAATCCGTTAGAGATGTGGATTTTAGAAATGGAGTATGTGTGAGGAATAGCAAATGTTAAGCCAATGACAATGAAATTGGGCAAGCTTCCCCTGCCCACAGCTCTACCAGTGCTCTTTGCCCATGTCTAGTCCAGTCCTGGGCTTCTCACACAGCTCCTTGTCCCCTGGCCTCTTGCTGTGCCAAACCAGATGCTTCGTTCCCACTTACCTTCTCCAGATAAATGTAGACCACATCAGCTTTCACTTCTATTTTCTTGATGATGGTTCGGCGCTCCAGCTGCGATAGGAAACAGTAACACCAGGAAATTGGCAAGCACCTTCCCTAGGGCTTCCTGCTCTGTTGAAGGGATGCTGTGGGACACACTCTGGGTGGGACTGTGTCCTTCTCACACATAAGGGGTTTAGTGGTTATATCTTTGGTAGTGCCTCCTGGACACCCCTTGTGAGCACCTCAGGGATGGACTGTGCTGTTCCTGCTCAGTTAGAGGAGTCTCCCACTGTGGTGCCACCAGGCTGTGTGGAAGGTACGCAGGACCGATGCACTGGTCAGCAAATAGGTGCAGGCACCAGTAAAGATGCTTGTTATCTGATCTCACTGCTAGACTGCTCTCAAAGACCTGCCTGGGGGCTGTGCAAATAACTCATCTTTCAGTTTTATGGCTTCATTGAAAAAAAATATTTTTGGCTAGAGTTAGAGTGTCTCTAAGAAATCTTGTCTTAGATCTTCTGGCAGACAAACCCTGGTGTTCATCACACCCAGCAGCACGTTTTGCTCTGGCCCAAGGCAGAATAGTGTCAGTGGGAGAAGCTGAACAATCTCTGGTATCCCATAGCCAACCCTTGTGGGCCTGTATGGAAATGAGAGGTTCTGGTTTGATTACAACAGCAAAGGGCCCCTGCTAATTTAGTTACCTCATGGTCTGAACCGAGCAGTTCCCAGCAGGAATGTGCAGGTGGGACCCATTTCACCACAACCACTTTTTTTTTTTCATTCCAAAGTCCTTACCAACATCCTGGATCTGGGAGCCAGGATAAATCCAGACAGCAGGGAGACTTCCACGATCACCATGTTGGATGTGACTCTGCTCCCAATGTAGCTGAAGGAGAAGGAACAGGCAGAGGGGCTGGCACCATAAGAAAAGTGCCCTCTAGCCCCCTTCCCTTCACCACCACACCTTGGGCAGGTGGGGGATCCTGGGCCAGGTGGCCCCTCCAGGACTGGGGACACAGCAGCCAATGCTCCCACCCTCCCTATCCACAGAAGGTAGCCAGCACCTTCCTTCCCCACTCTTCCCACACACCAAATTCACCCTTTGTCCTGTCCACCCCTCCATAGCAGCCCTGAGGCTCTCCCAGCTGCTGTCCCCAAGCACAGTGGGTCTTGCTAGGGGAGGGAACAACCCTTGGGTCACCTGGTGAGGATGTGGACGGTGAGGACACGTGCAGTGGCCTGGCTACAGTTGGTCATGTCTGTGTTGACACGCAGAGTGAAGGTCACAGCAGCGCTTGAGGGGGGCTCATGGTACCTCAGCACCGTCTGCAGGGTGAGGGCCACAGGGGGAAACTCAGGTCAGGCATAATCCCACACAGGGACAAGGGGCACAGTCCTTCAGCTCTCCTCTCCCACGCTCAACCCACCACCTCACCTGAGCAAAGACACAGCTGCTGCCATGGACCTGCACCAGGAACTGCCCTGGGACCTCTGTCAGCACCACCTGCTGTGGCAGCAGCCGCTTCTGGCGGGTCACTTGGAAAGCCTTCCCGAAGCCCCTCTGGGACTTCACCCTCACGAGTGCTTGGCCTGATGTGCTGAACGTCCTTGCGGCGTACTTGGCTAAGGCTTGCAAGGCAACAACTGTGTCCTGGAGAAGGAGAGACAGTCACCTCTCTGAAGGCATCAGCTCCAGTGACGCCAACTTGGAGCAGGAGGACCTCTACAAGACTCGCTGTAGCACCCTCAGGGGCAAAAGTATTTCAACCCACAGGGAGCTACTGGTTACCTGGGTGGAAGCAAAGCCCCCATAGGCGTTCTGCTGCTGGGTCAGCCACGCCACGATGCCAGCTGCAGTTGTCATGTCACCTGCATGCACCCGTGGCTTGGAGAGGTACGCCAGGAGCACATAGGCTGTCAGCTCTATGTCCACAGACTGAGCACTGGGCCAGAAGTCTGTGGAAGCTGGAGAGCTTGGCTTGAGGCTCCAGTGGATTCGTACTCCTGCAGAAGGAAAAGGAGTATGTGGGCTAACTGGAGAGGACATCACTGGGGGTTCAGAGGAGGCAAAACCCAGAGTGCTCTCAGGACTCCTTCAGCTCACTCCCTGTATTCAGGCTAGGGTCACTTTCTTCAGTTTGTTCTCCAGGGCTTCATCTGGTCTTCACTCAAAGATTCCTACCTCCTCCCTCAAGAGGACCTTAAAATCTTGCAGGCTGAGAAGACTCTTTCTGATAAGTCACCCTCACAGGTTGTGGAATTTTCAGTCGCACAGTGCAGTTACTGCACAAATACAAGGAGTATGTACTAACACATAAGCCATTTTTAACTGCTCTAGCTGGGCATAGGTTGCTCCAGATCCCAGCAGGTGAACGAGGAGCTTTACCCCACCCAGGAGGCAGCACCTGTTTTGATGGCTTGTTCCTCCAGTTTGTACAGCAGCTCCTGGGTGGTCTCGTAGTCCCCAGCCAGGGCAAAGGCATAGGCCAGCACAGCTTCTGTGTAGATGTTGGTGATGTTGTGAACTGCCTGCTGCAGGCAGCGGAGCGTGGTCTGTACCAGCTTGCCCTGCATTGGAAGAAGACTCACATGCCAAACTGTGACAGGGGCAAAACAGGGGCAGGAGAGCTCATTCCAGGGAGCCAGGCTACGTTTTCCTGATGTATCTCCAGAGAAACCCATTAAATCGTACCCTTCCTTGAGAAAACTGGCAGTACAGCTCCAGCGTGCACCAGGGGCCACCACCACCAAACACTACTGCACCATGCCAGCTCTAAAGCACTGTCCCTTTGGAAGAACAACTTCACAGTCTGGCCAAACATTGGCTCCCCCAGCAGCTCCCTACCTGTTCCTGGCCTGGGCAACCCCAGCATTATGAGCTGATGTATTCCCAGGGTGGTGCCTGGGCATGAGAGCGCCCAGGAGGGCAGGAGCCAGGGGGACAATGCTCACCTTCAGTGGCTGGCCCAGCTCCAGCAGTGCTGCAGCGACGTATGCCCCCAGGGAGATTTCACCATCCATGGCACCCTGCGAAGGGAAGGCTCCTTTCACCCTCTGACTGGTGTTGGGGGTGCACAAGCAGTGGCTCCTCAGAGGCAAAGCATTCCTTTTGTGTCCCCCACCCCATATCCTGCTCTTCTTAAGGCTTCCATGGGCTGCGGCAGTCACTCTCCAGGATCCTTAGGGATCACACAACCTTTCGCTGTCACAACAGCTGTCCAGCCATTCCCCAGCTGTGCTGCCCAGCTTGGCCCCCATTTACCTTCAAGGAGGGGTGAAAGAGGCTCCCTTTGGTGGCAAAGCAGCCACTGGGGAGCTGGTTTTGCTCTAGCCAATGTAGGGCATCCTGGACGTTCTTGCTGTCTATGTAGATGTATTTTCTAGCTTGGGCAAGACTCTTCACTACAAAAGCTGTCAGCCTAGGGAGAAGATGAGTTGTGACAGAAACACGAAAAAGGCAAAGGGAAAGTCAAAGACCTTCCTGTCTTGTCCCTGAAGGTGACACTGGCATAGTGGGGTGACAAAAAAAAGTCATTTTTATACAGAAATGAATGCTAAAAGTGGAAATGGTCCATAGGACCCAAGTGGCTCCTCCCCCTCAGCTTGGCTCCACAAATGTACTACCCAGGTACTACTGCTTTACCCAGTCGTTTCACAGATGAAAAACCTCTTGCCCCTTCTACTTTTACCTGTTGCACTTCATCTCCCCCAAATACCTAGTGACAGCCTTGAATTCCCTCCCTTCCTTTCTCTGTTTCTCCCAGCCCAGAAACCACATCAATTCATAAATTTTGAATTGCTGCTAAATCATAACCATTTCACAATATTTCATCCACAACAGCAATGTCCTCCCTAGCAAGACAATGTTTTATTACTCTTCTCCAATCCACTCCCAACCAGCATGGATCCCTCTTGGGCCACAGGACAGCACCAGCAGTACCTGTTGTTCTCTGTGGAGCAACAGCAGGGCCATGAAGACAAGAAAGGGACCTCCTGCCCCTTGGGGCCACATTTTTGTTGTTCCACTTTCCCAGAAACTCTGCTGCCCTATCTCATTGCTTTCTGAAGTGGCTCAAATTGCTCAGTCTGTCTCCCTGCCAGAGAGCTCCTGGGCTCTCTATCCAAAAGGAACATCCTATCAGCTTTCCCAGGTTCTGGCCCAGACAGGAAAAATCAGTTGTGAGGGATATTTGCAGTGCTTACCAAGTGTTCCCTTCCCCATCCTTCTGCCCAAAGACACTGTAGGACCCATCTCTGTGCCTATAAAGAAGTTGCATCTGGTACCCTGGGGAGGTGGGAACAGGGGTTAACACAGCACAGGAACACAAAGGGTCCAACACCGACAGAGGGGGAGTGCAGGAGCTGTCGGGGGGGTGGACACAGGGGAAGGCAGAGGAGCAAGGTGGCTCTGCTGTACTTGCCATTGCGCAGGAGTCCTGTTGCCCTCTCCCTGATCTCAGGGGTCAGCTGCCTCGTCTTCTCCAGGTACTGCAGCACATAGACAATGGGGGCAAACAGCACCATGTTCTGCTCCCCACAGCCGTGGGGCATCTGCACCAGGCGGTCCAGGTTCTCCAGTACAGTCCCCATGAGGTCACCTACACAAGGGTGTGAGAAACAAAGCAAGTGTCACTATGATTGGAGGTGCTTCTCGTCCAGGCAGTGGACCATAGTGCTTTAGCTCAGCACAGGAGGGAAACACTGGAGAGAGGAGGAAAGAGGAGCAAACAACAGTGAAGGGTGGAGAATGGCAACTGCTCTGCCTCTTCCCAGTCTGGCATCACAATTCAGGGTGACCACACCATGGAGTCCCTGAGGAACTCCACCTTATCAGCTCTTGCAGCCCGAAGGGCTCCAACCACAGGCAGCGCTGTTTGTAAAAGGCTGTGAGCAGTGTGTGTCACACAGACAGCAACCATAAAAGCACTTGGGGAAAAGCTGAGATGTTCCTGGTCGTTAGCTAGGCCTGTTCTACCTGGCCATATGTCAAGCATCAGAATGTCAGTAAGCCAGCAGGGGTGCTAGTCTGGTGGTGTGAAGGTGTCCACATGTCCTCCAGCCAGCCAGAAAAGCCTTGTATTCGCTTTCCTCCCCCGGGGCCCTGCTGCTTGACCACTCATGCCAGGTCTGGCTTCCTACCAACTCTGGTATGGGGGCAAATGAGCCCGGTGCAAAGAAGTGCATTCAGTGGTAGGCATGGCTGGTCCCAGTAGCCTCTTCAAAGTGTTCTTTTGCAATGTTGAGAGGGATTTCTTCTCTCCAACAGATTCTGTTGTAGCAGCAAAAATTAACTTTGAGACAAGATGGTTATGAGTTTTGCTGATTGCATCTACACAGAACTAGCCAAGGTCCCAAGGTCCCAGTAAAAATGATGGCCTGGAGTTGCTGCTCCAAAGTCCTAGCTAGAAAAATAAGGATTATTCTCCTCTGCAGATTACTTCTCCCAGGAAAGCCTAAGTACTAATCCAAAAATCTGGAACTCTGCTGTTGGCAAACCTTGCAGAGAACAGCAGCTCAGCATCCTCTCTTTTGAGCAGTTCCATGCCAGATGGCTCCCCTGAGACCATTGTCAAGTTAAGCCTTGCTCATCTGCTACCGCAGTCGGTGAGCCTGCAAGAGAAACCACTTACCTGAGATGGAGATGGAAGCCCTGGCAGATCCCTTCACTACATTGTCAGGGAGGCGAAGGAACACAAGGTCTTCAGCCACATTTCCTGATAAAAACAGGATAAAAGTGTAGGGTGAAAAATCAAGCCAAATGCATCTAACCTGAGGGACAAGACTGGCACAGATAAGTGGGACACTGTCCACACCCTGCTCCCACAGACTGCACCGTACAGACTGTCCCACCCATCACACCAAGCTCTGCTGCCTGGAAACCTTTCGCATTAGAGGAGTTGTGGCAGCTGCTGGCCAGGCTGAGAGCTCACCAGTCTTCACAACTCAAGTCACTGCACTCCACCAGCTTCACAAGAATCAGTTGGTCATCACTTGGCTGGGGGACACCCTAGAGAGACTTGTAACAGTGCAGGGAGAGGGTGGGAGGCTTGGAGCAGCTCTCACCAGTGACTATCAAGCCCCAGGAATGCCTGGGGGCTGCAGGGTGGGAGGGGGACTACAGAGCAGCACTTTGCCACCTACACTTCGTGGCAAATCCAGTAGGACAGCACATGTGGAGAGAGTACTTCTTGTTCCTTCCTGTCTAATCGGAAGTGTAGATTCCCATGTGAAAATTAATTTGAAACCATCCTTTCATCAGGCCTCCCACAGTGTAGTCCTACTCTCAGGTCTAGTTATTTCAAGCTGCAGGACCCCTCCAGGCTGCCCACATACCTCCTCTCGGGCACAGAAGGGACCCGTGAGACTTTTCCACTAAGACACCTTCTGGCTGCCAGGCAGGAACGTGAACACGGGACAAGAGAAACAAGGTTACACACAGGATTCCCAAAGAGCAGGAAAATTTCAGAGCAGTTCAGGTCCGAGTTTGGTGGTCAGTCCCCAGGCTGCCAGGGACTCCTTCCCCCTCACCCTTGGCAGGTCTGCATTGACACTGCCTGCTTCACTGCTCCAGGGAGCCAGAGCAGGTGTGAGGGATGGGACACCCTGCTTGGTGAGCAGGTACAAAAGCTCCTGTACAGCAGGTGACTGAGCAGGGGCAGGTACAGGGAGAAACAGCCACGGTGTGCAGTGCAGCCTGAGAAAGGGCACTGCCAGGAGGGGACAGTCTGGGCCAGGTCCTGAGAGGAACAAAGCATACAGCCACAGCCTTGCTGTGCTGATGCCAACCAAAACTGCAGGGAGAAACCCATTTAACACAGCTGTACCTCACTTCCCCAGGGCAGGGGTGCTCAGGGAGAGGAGCAAGCTGCTCTCATACTGACCCGAACCAGCAGGTGTTTGACCAGCATGTGCCTCTGCTTCGTGGTAGCTGGCAAGGGCTTCCTGACCCCACACCGTGGCATGGTGTCCAGCACCTCTGTCCTCACTGTGATATTCAGAGTCCCTAGTAAACAAATTGAACAGAGCCTGTGTCTTACACCTGTGACCAAGTGGAGCCTACTTGCTTTGGCTGATAGCAGTCTGAGATGCTTCAGGTGGCTTATCTTCATAGTCTCAGCAGTTTGGCCAGTGAAGGTGGGACAGACAGGTCTGATGGCTTGTTCAGACACCCTGAGCATGAGAGAACTGGGTAATGCCTCACAACACTGCCTTCATTTCACTGTGTATGACTGTCACAGAAGAAGGTCCTGCAGCCCCTTGGACCCCAGTGTCCTCTTCCCATTGCACGTGAAGAACAGCTCCAGCAGTACAAGGTTCCCCACCCCTACCCACTCTCCAAGAGTTCTCCAAGCTACCCGTTCTGTTCCTGCCCTCTCTGATGAGCCTGTCTAAGAAGAGAAAAGGAAAGCAGGCGTGATGGATCACATGCTTGAACCTCTAAGAACAAACTTGGGATCCAGAGGAGGCAAGGCTCTGCTGGCTTCTCTGGACCTCCCACTCCCTCTTGCTTCAGTTTTAGGGTTCCCCATCACCACTCTCACTTTTGCTGCCTTACCCAGCCGCACTGCTGTCACATTCCACGTGAAGGTCTTGGACTCCTCTGCACACAGACACTCCTTGTCCCTGCAGGTCCGGCATGACTCCACCTGGAAGTCTGGGGATTTGGCCAGGGCCACGTGGATCTGAGGGAATGAGAGACGCAGGCGAGTGACTGGGCAGCTCAGTAGAGGTGGCTTGGCACAACGTGGTCCAAAGCTGGGGTTGTGGTGGGTCTGTCCCACCCGGGGCACAAGCACACACCTGCATGCACTGCTGCAGATACTTGAAGACAGTGGCTTTCAGCAGGAAGGTCTCTCCTCGGATGACAGAATATGGCAGTGCCACATCCACAAAGAAGGGCTGGACCGTTCTGAGGGTCATGGCTGGGGCAAGGCCAAAAGCCCTCCCAGATAAGCAGAATGTCTGGACTTTCCACTCTGCAGCAACAGGAGGTGCTGTGACCGAAACAGTTCTGCTGCCGTTGGAGCTGAGAGGAAGAGAGCACTTGCATGAAGAAATTCATCCCACTCTGCACAACGGGGAAGGCTCGGAGCCATGGCTGAGGGACATTCTGCAGGTCCTCACGCTCAGATCAGCCTCTGCTGTGTTACCACCGACTTCTGCTCCAGTGGCTCACAGCAAGGCAGCTCTCAGCAGTTTGTTTCCTAAAGCCACAAACCCTGCTTAAATGCCCACAGCAGTGGCTTTACACCCTTCTCCTGAGCAAGACCCTGACTGAGCAGCCCAGCTCTGTACAGTCAGTCAGCAACATGACACCAGTCAGCAGCATGATGTTCTGGAAAGCAGCAGCACCGTATCCTCCTTCATCAGCCTTAATCTAAGCACGTGGCAACGAGGGCTACAAATTCAGCTGGTGCACCCACCAAACTGAGCTGTCAGTAGAGTGCACACCAGTGTGTGAAGAAAGAATACTTGGTTGTTTGGTCTTGAAGTGTATTGTTCTTCTCTAAACCTGTGCAGACTTCAGTTCTGCACCCCAAAATCTACCAGTCCTTCAGTCTGACACACATCAAATGCAGGGAAGAGTCACAGAACTCACATACAGACCTCCCTTTACACCTATGGCTGGACTGCTGCACAAACGCAAGTCAACCAAACTCAGTAACAAAGGGATCATCATCAGTTTGTAAAGTCTGGCATCACTTACCCAACAGAGAACAGATCCCAGATCCAAGGGATTTCAGGGAAATAGTGAAGATTTCCATGGGTTGTAGACTGAGGTTTTTCTTTAGTGATTCTTTGGCCTTCTGTATGTGGCCCCCCTGAAAGAAAGAATAAGGAGTCCCACCAGAGTGGGAGAGGTGAACCCTGCCGATGGTAGACAGCCCAGTGCTGGGGCAAGAGGCAAAGAAAGCAGTAAGAGAGGCCAGGGAAGGGTCTGGCAGAGGGAGTGGGCTGATTTGGTAGGAGAGGGAAGGTAGGAAGGGAAAAGAGAGTGGTAACAGGCAAACCAGTTTGCAGTGAGCTGGTTGCAAGCTTTCCAAGACTTGGCTAGACCAAGTCGCTTGCTGACCTGACCCAGAGTCGGTGCTAAAGGGACCAGGGACATTCAAAGAGCAATTTTAACCAACACTTCTGTAATTCTGTGAATAACAACACCGTTTGGTTCTCTGCAGAAAACCCACAGCCCTCTGCAAGCAATGGTTTAGATATCAGCAGGTGTGTGAGCCAGCTTGGTGTGATCATCTGGTGCAAACTGAGGCACAGAGGAAGGAGGTGACTGTCCTTGCAGCCACAGATGGGGACAGGAGCCAGGTCTCAGCACAGCCTGTGGGGTAGTCACTGGGAAATAGATCCTGGACTACACTTGAGTTCCTCTGTGCCAGGAAAGGGAATGCCATCATTTAATGTAAAGGAACATCCAGGTAGTGACATTCTTCAGTCCTTTTTATAGGGACTGGGTCATTGCTGCTGAGACTGATGGACCAGGTGACTAGGCTGTGACAGCAGCATCAGTTACTCCTCAGAGAGTCAATATCCACCACCAGCAAAGCCTGGAGAACAGAGGGCTCTTCTACTTGGGTGACCTCATGTCCCAGGTAGGCTGAAAACACAGCTCACCCATAGTCAGCTTCTTGGCTGCCCGATGGAAGCACTGAGACGGCTTTTTGATCACAAGGTTTGAGAAGATTTTCAGCCCCATGCTCTGTTAGGGAAAGAAGAAGGGCAGGGGAGGCAGAAAAGCATCTGTGAGTGGGGGAGAGCAGCCTCTGCTCTTCAAAATGACCCTGAAAACCACCGGGGCCAGGACAGCCCAGTGCCCAGGTAGCCCAGAGCAGCACTGGCCCAAGCAGACACAGTGCCAAGGGAAGCATGGCACAGCCTCCCTGATGTCTTCTTCCTCAGGAGGTCCCTAAACCACCACCTTTCTTCTGGGGTCACAGGGATGTCTTGCTCCTCTCAATCTATCTCCAGTGGCAAGGGCACAGAGGAGAGGTGTCAGTGTCCTGCCGCGTCCCCTCATGCACGCCGGAGGGAACAGCTGGATGAAATCTGCCCTCTAAAGCCATACAGAGGTGTGCAGGGGAACACACCCCTCCTTCAGCCCCTGGGCTGTGGCATGGACCTGCCACCACACACACGAGATGTCCCTGTGCTGTGAAAGAGCCTCCTAGGCTCCTCTACGTAAGAGGCAGGTCTGGTCCCCGGGTCCAAGGCCAAATGGCACTGCCTGTCCTGTGTCCATGCTGCTCGAGGATAGTCCTTCCTTTAGGGGAGTGGAACATCTCCCTTCTGAGGAAAGGCTGAGGGAGCTGGGGCTCTTCAGCTTGGAGAAAAGGAGACTGAGGGGTGACCTCATCCATGGTTACAAATATGTAAAGGGTGAGGGGCAGGACGATGGAGCCAAGCTTTTTTCAGTGCTGACCAATGATAGGACAAGGGGCAATGGATGCAAACTGGAGCACAGGAGGTTCCATGTGAATATCAGGAAGAACTTCTTTCCTGTGAGAGTGCCAGAGCACTGGACCAGGCTGCCCAGAGAGGCTGTGGAGTCTCCTTGGCTGGAGACATTCAAACCCCGCCTGGCTGCGTTCCTGTGTGATGGACTCTAGGTGACCCTGCTCTGGCAGGGGGGTTGCACTGGATGAGCTTTCGAGGTCCCTTCCAACCCCTAGGATTCTGTGATTCTGTGATTCCCAGAGGACATTTGTCTTTAAAACACCAGGAGCTCTACCTGGGAACAGCCCAAAACAGTACTGGAGAGCAGGCTGACAACTAAGCCATGTCAGCCATCTGTGGTCTGATGCTGGGGTCACTCCCTGCCTCTCTTCTCTAACACACAACTCCCCGAGTTTTCTAATACAAGTCATACAAGGCTCCCTGTTGCTCTTGTGACAGTGTACAGCCCAGGACCTCCTTCTCCAGCCCAGAAAGCTCACCCAGGGTCTCACCATCCTGCTTGCTGCGTCTGTGGAGGGGAATACAGGTGTTCATATTCGCCATGGGATTGTGCAGCTTGAGGCAGCACAGCCAGAGCAGGGCAGGTAGCAGGGGCTGCCTGGAGAAGGCAAGGCCTTCCCAGACTGCCTGGGGAGAAAGACATCTCAGATGTCCATAATTTCAACAGCTCTGGGAAAATCACCAGGCGATTACCCTGAAGAGGTTGAAGGTGTCGGGCTGAAAGGAATGCTGTGGCTTCCCTCGGAGCAGAGATGATGTGAGCTGGGGCTGAGCACAGTGGTCGGAATGTTCTTCTACTTGGGCAGGGTATCCATGTCGATAGGCAGCAGGGAACAAACCATAGACCTAGGGAAATTCCACAGGCAGGGAAGAATTGGGCAAGGAGCAGATACCTCCAGATGCTCTGCTCTGTCCTCACCTAGCACACGTATCTGCTCCTGCCCACCTCCCCAGGCAGACCCACACAGAGATCTCTGGCTCCCCTTGCCACAGACCCTCTCTGCCTTCCCTGGCTCGTCCATTGCTCCTGCTTTTCTCCTGGTTACACAGACACTCACCATTTGACTCGTCAGCTCGCTCTCCAGTCTGGTGGAGAACATCTTCTCATCCACTGCCTGGACTGCACACAGGGAACCAGGCGCTGCCCGCAGCCGGAGCTGCATGGTTGACCCTGAGTGGACTTCTTTAGCTGGGAGTTCTACCTTGACCTAGAGCGACACACCAGGAAGGGAAATATGAAAAGAGAGAAAGAGGGATGAAGGTGGCACAAACAGAAAGAGCGACACCGTCTGGAGTCTTCTCACTCAGCCACTGCTATGAACAGAAGTCACTGCTGAAGCTTTCCTGGTCCCTGGGCACTGTGCTGCAGACATGACCTTCCTCTCCCCAGTTCTCTCTTTGAAGGATCTGAGGGTTTCCCTCCCTCAGACCAGCTCTCACCCAGCCACAGGAATGAGTCTCACCTGGTTTTCAAAGCACAAGGCAACATCAAAACGGGTGCTGTCAGCTGCCACCCCTCCATTGGGGAAGATGGCATACACCACCAAGGAAGGTGATGGGGTGAAGTCAGCAGTGAAGGTCAAAGGGATGGAGAAAGAGCCCTTCAGCACTGAGAAAGGAAAGGCAAAGTGTTTTCATCACAGTCTCACTGAGATCTCACAGAATCTCCTCCTGCCCTCCTCCTTTTTCTGCTTTATAATTCCACAATGTCAAACCAATTCCCGCTGCTGCTCTGTCTGCCCTCTCCCTCCATTCTCTGACGTGCTCCATGTTCCCACAGGTCCTCCCAGCCTCTCTTCCCATCCTTGTTTCTCTCATTCTGTCTTTTTGGCCTCTTCGAGCTGTCATAATTGCTTCCTTAGCCTCCCTCTGTCCTGTTCTCTGACTGCCCAGAACCTACAGATTCAGGGAATTTGGGAGGAACTCTGGCAACATTCACTTTCCGACCTAGGAACCCCCCAGACACAACTGCTTCCCATTGTCTGGCTGCTGCCCACTTACTGTGCAGCTTCCCGACCTGGACATTCCTCTGACCCCTGAGAACAATTCCAGCCTTCCCAGTGACCTGCAGGAGGAGAGATATGGGATGAGCAAACTCCTGTTTGCCACCGGAGCACAACCACGTTCACCCATGTGCATCTCACTCTCCTAAGCAACATCAGAAATAAACTGTAGGTCCAACCCAACTCCACGCCTTGGGTCCACAGGTTTGTAGACATCACAGTGTAGGAGGAGAAGCTTTAACACATGAGATTCTGGTCTGGCCTGTCCCATTAGGACAATGAATGGGTCGTGGGTTCACTGGAGATAAGTAAAAGACAGCCAAGGTATTTCCCCTCCAATAGACAGGACTCCAGACTGGACCAAAAGCCATTTCCACTAAGCAGCTCTTTGATAACCAGAGTGGAATAGTGATCCCCCATGCAGTTATAAACGGAGAGGAGTCTGACAGCAGATTATGCACATGGTGCTTCCCACTGCAGCCGTGGCAGAGGGGGTGATGGCTGCAAGGGTAGAAGCCTCCTCCCATCCACGGAGGTGACTGGTGCCCCAGTATCAGGATCGCACTGTGGCCAGGCTGATCTCTACCGGGTGTAGTGTCCACCCAGTTCTCCAAGAACAAGTTTCTCTGGTCATCCCACTGATGATGGTCTAAATTACACCCTCAGCATTTCCCTGGGGTCTGGTCCCATCAGCGCAGGCTTTTCCCCATGTTCTCTACTACCCTTACTCACATAATATGCGAAACCGATGCGGTTGGTGTCTTCTCCCAGGTCATCCCGACTGAGCATGAAGGTCACCTGGACATTCTGCCTCAGCCCACAAGGCACTGTTTCTGTGAGCGGGTGTATGTCCAGGAAGCTCTTGGTTGTGACATGGAAGGGCTGCAGGTTTAAGTAAGCGTTTGTGTGACTGAAGTCAGGTTTCCGAGCTGTGTGCACGAGGTCCTCCAGTGTGAACCTTCCCTGAGAGGGGCACCAGAGACACACAGAAATCTCGACTTTAATGCTTCAGTGCTTTGGTGGGATGTCATCAGGCTGGTTTGGGAAAGGTTGCTGCGTGGTGCCCTCGTGCTGGCTCTGCACAGGCAGAGCTCTGTGGGGACGCCAGGCCTGAGCTGGCAGGGGGACTGCAGGGCAGGAGTGGGGAGCTCAAGGATTCTCACTTTCCTGCATGCAGAGGTGGGATTTACCTCCAAAGAGACTGATGAGCTGTTCCAGGCAGTCGTGTCCAGGTTGAACGATGCTGTCCCACTGCTGTCTGTGATGTATGTTTTCATAAGCCGATGCCTCAAGAACTTTATCACGAGATAAACTTTTCTGTTTTTCATACCATTTCCATGGTGATCCTGAAGCTTAATCTGGTGACAACAGGGCGAGGCAGAAAAGCCAAAGTCAGATATTGCTTCCAGTGTCACACCCAAACCCTTCCTCCCTCTGACAAACACCTCTTGTAGGTGGCCTTAACTTTAGCCTGGCCCTGAGAAGACAGACCTACAAAACTCCTTCATCCCTAAAGCGAAGCTGAGAGTGGTTAAAACCTGTCTGCTCCAAAAGGTGTGTGTGGCTAGAGCATGAGGAGCTCATCTCCCAGCCAACAGCTGAGACATCCTTGCACCCCAGCATCCCCGCTGAGACATCACTCATTGCTCTCAGTGGAACTGGAGGTGTCAACTCCTCAGGAAATCTGAAATGCAGAAACTGGAGCTGCACTGCCAAGCAATGTGACACACCGCAAGGGCAAGCAGGGAAATGAACAAGGGTTTGGGCAGCAAAATGTACTACACACTGAGTTCCTTGGCAAAGGGGAGGGAGGGAAGAAGAAATGGAAAAATCACCTTCCCCCTGTAGGGTACTCCAGGGATGTAATATGCATTCGGTGTCTCAAACACTGCCTTGGCAGCTGTCCTGGCAATGAGGATCTGGCTGGAGACATTGACCCGCATGCCTGTCGGAATGCAGAGTGCAAGGGAAGCAGGGTCAGTGTTGGAGCCATCTGCTGCACCCCAGTTCAACCTCACTTTGTTATGCCCAGCCCCTCCAAATGAAGTGTCTCAGACTTCCTTCTCGACACCAGCACCCTTCAAGGTTCAGAAGCTGTCCCTGTGGCAGCTTCTTCTTTAGTTAAGATGTCTCCAAGCCCCTTTGTGGCCTTGCAGACCACATTCCCAGTGACACCTCTTCCCCTGCTGCTGGCAGAGAAGCTCCCCTTGGGCAGGACCCCTCTGTGTCCTGCGATGGTCCCATTGCCAGGCGGAGGAGAGGGGAAGGTGTGCCCACGCTGGCCCTCACATCCCCAGAATGGTCCCTTTCACCCTTGCACCTTCTCTGCAAAGCCCCCGGGTACCTGTGCCTGTCTCCAGGAGCGAGGCTTCTGCATAGAGCTTGCCATCTTCCTCGCTGGGAGCCAGGCTGAAGGCTGATGTGCTCACAGCTGGGGTGAAGCACCCCTTGCTCGCAGTCTGCAACAGGAGGTGGCAGGTATTATTTGGGGCTGGGGAGAAGGGAAGGAGTCAGAAGCACGAGGTGTTAGTCATTCTGTCACAACTGGGGACTGCAACAAGTAATCGTGCAGACTCTGTTTAGACAGATGGGGATTCACGTTTTAAATTCTGTATTTTCTATTCCATACGCATGAACATGTGTAATTCATGTTACAGAAATAAAACACGCATCCCAGTTTTTTTGAAGTTGTAATGTTGGCAATTTTCCAGCTTTAGTAGAAAACTGGGGACTGCACTAACTGGATTACAGAGCACCTGTATGAGCATCTTAAAAGATCCGGCTAGAAGAACTACAGAATCAAACAAGAATTCAAAGTAATGAATCATTTCCAGAGCTGGAAGATCACAACTACCCTAACATGCCATAATGACAAATCATAAAGCATGAAGACATTTCAACCATGTATGTACAAGGGAAGAGCTCAGCTAGGAAATACCTTGTTAGGAATGGAAAGATGCAGTAAGGAGAATATAAACATGTGCAATATATAAATATATAAAAAGATAAATTAAAGTATAAAAACCACTGTGTGATTTGGCTGTGGAATTAACCATGTCTCCACCACACGTAAGTGACCTTGTGCAGCTCCAGGACAGGTTCACCTTAACACAGTAACTGTGCACCTGAGAACACTCTGCTAACTGTTGTTCCTTACACTGCGTCAGTTTCTGGCAAGCTGTGTTTCTTTCCAGATGAGAACAGAACTCTCAATCCTCCTGTGAAATTCCTCTTTACTACTCCCTGTCATCAATAAGAGACATTACAAAGAAGAACTGATGGTGGAAAGGCTTCTCAGCTGGCCTGGGCAGCAATGATTGCATTGACCGAATAAGAACAGTTACTCATTAATATACATGTGCATTATGGTCTGCAAACTTCCCCTGCACAGCAGCTCATTCTGCTCTCTCAACCCTTGACACACAGTCCTGTCTCAGGTTGAACATCAGGAAAATTTCTTCCCTGTCAGGGTGATTGGGTATGGGAATGGGTTGCCCAGGGAGGTGGTGGAGTCACCGTCCCTGGAAGTGTCCAGGAGGCGCCTGGATGTGGTGCTGGGTGATGTGGGTCAGTGGGGATGGAGGTGGAGGTTGGACCGGGTGAGCTTGGAGGTCTCTTCCAACCTCGATGATTCTATGATCCTATGTGTGGTGCTTCCTCACTACCCATGCATCTCCCAGGGTTTTACTCACCAGACCGCTGTATTCTCTACAGATGTCCTTGATGGCATTTTGAAGACGCCTTCTTGTCTTCTGGCACAAAGTCACCCGCATGGTCCCTTGCACTGCTTGCCCATAGCTGTACCTGCAGGAGAACACCAGAGGAGTTGCCACACAGGCACCCTGTGTTTCGCTGGACACATTGCTCCACACGGGTGCCCATCTTGGTGAAGTCAGTGCAGCTGGTAACCAGGGAGGTGTAAATGAGAATACAGCACATTGTGAGCTTGGGAAGTGCAGCCACACAGTCCTGTGTCCAGCAGGGGCAGGAACAGAGCACAGACAGGAGAGGACCAGAGGTCTGCGAAGCTCTCCTGCCTCCAGGTGCTTGCTGTCCCCAACTGCAGGCGGACACAGAGAGCTGGGCTGAGCTGATGTGTCCACACTGCACAGAGCAGCAGAGGTACAAGCTCAGGTGTGCAAGCAGCAGCAGTCTGTGTCCCTGCAGGAAGCAACAGCAAGAGCATGGTACAGCAGCAACAGAGCTATGGAGTGACCTTGGACCTGCCTCACAAGCAGGACTCTTGTTCCCACCACCAGACAACACTGATGGCTTTTTGCCAGGCACAGCAGAAGTGTGCTATGGTCAGGGCAGACATTCCCCTGCTTGCCTTGCTGCCTTTCACTGTTTTGACTCCTCTCTGGCTTTCCCTTTGGAGCAATGCTCCTGATGGTATCAGTAACAGGAAGACATCTATGACCCATCCTGGGGATGCAGACTGCTATGCTGTTTTCCACTAGAGCTTCATGACATAAGGTCTAAATTCAAATGTCCCAGTTAATAAGAAATCATGTCAGACCAGCAGCAAACACACACCAGAAGTCTCAGGACAATCCAGCCCAAATACAAATGAGCTTACTCCCTTCAGCAGTCTACAAAGTGCTTTCCAGATCATTCTCCTTCCTTCCTTATGCTCATAACCATCCAAGGTCATGCTTTCCTCCACACCCTTACCTGCTCAGTTTTTTCTAATGACTACATAACTAGAGAAACCCACCCACTGCTTCTAAGAATGCATGAAGTTCAGCAGTATGTGAGAAGGAACAGCTTAACCTTCTAAAGAAACACCAGGTTCTGCTCCTTTCACCTCAGCAGATCAGTCCCATATCAGATATGATATTTCCCCACATAT
Source organism: Aegotheles bennettii (assembly GCA_013398125.1). NCBI lineage: Eukaryota > Metazoa > Chordata > Aves > Caprimulgiformes > Aegothelidae > Aegotheles > Aegotheles bennettii. The sequence goes on from VZRW01005721.1 coordinate 95,745, forward strand.
GGTCTTTCAAGGCTGGACACACACAACTTCCAGATCAGGATATAGCTTGCCTAGGACAGTCTCCCTATAGCTGGATGGTCTCTTCCAGATGTGGCTTGTGTACCTCTTCCCCAAGGAAGAGCCCATCGGTTTGACTCTTGCACTCTCTGGGATTCTTTGAAAGGAATGACTGTGTTTGGCCCTTCTTGAACCACTTCTCCTTGATGAATTCAAGAGATAAGAGGCATATGGAAGGAGAGACATAGTTTGGATTAGCTCTTTCCTTTCTGCTGAGCATCCTCCTTACCTTCCACACACACGCAAATGGAAAGTTCTATCTGAAGCATAAATCTGAGTCGGTCCCTCGAAGAAAACCTCAAACTTCTGCAACACTGGAACAAAAACCACAGAGTTATGCCATCAAGGCAACAGACCCTGCCTAGGCTCACAAAAGGGAAGAGTGTGTCCCATGAAGGAACGTGGCTATGAGGTAAAAGCAAGGGCTAATTAAAGGGAAAGAACCCTTTTTTTCCCCCAATATATGAACAGTGTCACAGATGTATTTCGCATATTCTCACTCTATGCCAGCCTAGTTGTTAGCAGACACCTCCTCCGGGGATCTCAAGAACAATCTCCTTTGTGTTCATTTCTGGTATTGCCCACTCTATAGGTTTGTGTTTAATCCTAGCTTCAGGCAGTAAATCCTAGTTTACCATGGTTTTCCATATATCATTATACAGACAGAAACAAGCAACTTTTCCCATCCCATTCCTTGTTGTCCATACTCCATCTTACCCTGTTCCTCCACCTTGAAGGTCCTGGACACTTTTGGATTCACAACACTGATGGTGTAGGTCCCCAGAGAGATTTCAGCAGCTAACTGGAGAGAGAGATCTGCAATGCCCTGCTTTGGTCTCACATCCAGCCACTGGACAATGCGGTTTTGGTTTGGGTCCTGCAGCCCCAGGGAGGGAAGGAAGAGGCAGATGTCAGCAGCACCTGCTATTCCCCACCTAGAGCCCACCGGGTTCAAAGGCATTTCAGAGATTTCAGAGGCTTTCACAGTTTCCTGCTGTTCTTTCCCCAGATGGTGCTCAAGTGACCTGAGTGCTGGAGCAGCAGCAGAGGTGAACCCAGCCCACCCAGGGCTACTCTACTCTGTACCACCATCAGAAAAAGAAGGTATGAAAGGTCCTGACGTTTAGACTCTCCAGTCCTGTGTAGAGATGAACCGTAAGAGCTAGCTAAAGCCTGGCTGGCATTCCTGAGTGTAGGAATAAATAGAAGCTGAACCATTTGGTTCGTCAATGTTTCTTAACAAGAAGCACATGGACAGAGTATGGATGCAGTCCATAACCTGACTCAGTAAGACAGCAGCCTAGGTACTACCCACAATGAAGTACCCTTCCTCATAACAGCCAACGAGTGGGAAACACTCACCTGGACTTCGACCACGGAGTACTGCAAAGGAAACAGGCAGCAATGTCAGAAACGGGCACGATGCAGCAACCAGCACATGAACTTCTCTTCCCCACCTAGCCTGGGTGCAGTGACAACTATGCCAGTCCCAAACTTCACAACACAAGGAGTTCGATCCTACTGAAACCAGGAGAATGGCTTTGAAACAGTAGGGAAAATATGCAACATAAAAATCTGTGCTACTCTTTGGTTTGCTTTTTGATCCCTGAATGTTGGAGATGCACTTTGATGCATACACTACAGCCATGAAAACTAGAATTTACCATAAAAAAGGAGAAAAGTAGAGAGACTCACAAATACCATCATCCCAAGTTCATAAATATTAAAAGGAATCAGTTTTGTAACACAAAGAATGCACAAAACTTCATCACCTATAGGAATAACACACCCTTCATTTTCCTGTAAAAAACCTGGCCTAGGAGGTAAGGCACAGCTGGGGATGTGAATTACTGCTGACTGCAGCTGAGCAACAAGGAGGGACAAAGGAGGACACACTTCAGCCCTTCTAGGCCTAATAATTCTGCTTGTTCTTGTATCACTGCAGCCACCAGCCAGGAGGGAGCAGTGGTGAAGGACAGGATTTGGGAGCACGAGGCACAGGAGGCAGGAACAGGGGCTTGGGAGAGCCCCTGTTGTCTGTAAACAGAAGGCCATGTATAATTCACATCATTCACCATTTTAAGCTGTCATGCAAGTTATCACAGGCAGCTCTGATCTCCCTGAAACAAAAAGAACTGTGCAGGTTTGCTATCTTCATAACTTGAATCTAATGTCAGTGCCAAGAATAAACATGCTGGTGAACGACACCCGTGCTGTCTCCAGCCCATCTCATTTACTAGTTATATACTATATACATAACCATATATATATATTATATATTACATGTTATAGATTCAATGCTGCAGTGCACTCGAGCCTCGTAATACCTGTGGTTAAACGTGACCTCTTTTGCCTTCTCCCCCCAGCATTACTAATGGTTATAATGCTAATTTCCTTACACCCACAGAGACATCAAACAAGGCCCAATACCTTCATGAACTAGCTGCAGGCATGGAAGCAAATGTATGATTTACTCTATTATCTGACTAATGTAAGAGATATGGCTTCTCTGTTGGGAGGAGAAAGGTGTGCATGAGCCTAGGCCCTCACCAATAGCCTCAAAACAGAAGAAATTAACTCAGCGATAAAGAAGCTGGAAGGATTTCTCCCCTTATCTCACTCCAGAGGGATCTGATCCAGTTCTCGGCTCGTGTATGCCCTTCAGTATTTGTCTGTCATGGCGTGACTCCCTGCTGGCTCTCCTCAGGCTGCTGGCAGCGAGAGGAGTGTGGAATGGCTGTGGCTGCTGGCTGCAGGTAGAATCGCTCACCTGGGGAAGGTGCCAGCCTTGCAGCTTCCTGCCTGGCACAGGTGCAAGTTCCTGGCAACTCCTCCCTCCCTTGACACAGGGAGGATGAACTGCTGCCAGCAGCAAGTCGGTATCATTTGGTTATGCTACTTTCTCCCTTTTCTTTTTTTGTGATCACGCGTAGCCTTTTCCATTTCAATTCATTTCTCCTTAAAATTTTGCAGGCGCACCACAGATCCCTCCAGCCCCTCCTGCCACCCTTAGGTACAACACGCTCCACAGAGCGCTGGGTTTTCTGGAGCTGCAGGAGGGAGCCCTGGCTCTGGCCGAGTCTGCACCCAGCTTGTCTGGTAGCTGTGCCCATGGCCAGCAGCCTGTGGTGGCCCAGAAGCCCTGCCTGTGCTCGCAGCTCCTGGGCTGCCCTGCAGGAACTCGGCTGGCAGGAGCCGGGCACACTCCCTGAACATCACTGGCACCACCAGCCCTAGAGCAGCCACCCTGCGAGAGCCACAGCCCAGCTCCAGTTCCACCTGAGCTGCGTGGAGGGCTGGCGTTGGCCTCCCCAGGTGCTGCAGGCACCAGGGCCATCTCAGCCGCCGTGGCATGGGCAGCAGAGGAGGCAGGGCTGACACGGCACCCCAGAGACCTGCTCACCTTCACTTAGACAGGCTTTACCTTGCTGTTAACGGGAGAGAAATCTGTGGTCAACGTCACGATCCGGAATTTCACTGGGGGGAGAAAATGGAGGAGAGCACGCTACAGACACGGAGGGCACTGGGGAACAGGCTTGCCCTGTGCCTTGCCTCACCCCAACACCCCAGCTGCCCACACACCCCCCCGGCAGCCCCTCACAGCCCTGCTCCCCACTTCTTCCCTCCAAACACATGGCAGCAGCACAGCAGCTTAGGGGCTTTCCCATGGGCTACACCTGGAGTTACCCTACGGTTCCTTGTGGGCTACACCTGGAGTTACCCTACGGTTCCTCATCTGCAGTGTGGGGCAGACCAGTCCTGCCTGCCCCTGGCTGAGAAGACCATGTTCAGGTCTGCTCCCTCTTCTGAGCCACTTCCCAGGGCATGTGAAACTGACCCTTCCCGTCCACCCCTCCCCTGAAGCATCGTGCATGGACACCTCACTCAGGCAGGCAGCAGACAGCCCCCCCCTCCATCCCACGGAGGGCACAGAGCCCACTCACGGGAAATTGGGAACAAAGTCCAGGCAGGTCAAGGCAGGGGAACTGCTGGGGTGCTCCATGCGGTGCTCACCTGTCTGTCCTGGGCTATAGACAGGTTTATCCATCTGGATGAAGGTGCCTGTGCCAGCCCTGTGGATCAGGACTTGCTTCTCTTCATTTGCACTGAAGTAGTGGCCGTTGGAGATGCGCAGGTAGACAGTGCCCACCTCCTGGTTTCCTGCAATTTGGGGGACCTGGGACACAAAAGAGGAGCCACCAGGTTAGCAGGTGGTAGGAAAGGACCAGGTGGCCTCAGAGCACTGCTCTTCTCCTCGATCCTGCTGCACTGAGCCCAGCCTCTCCTCCATTGTATTCTGAAGGCCAGTACAGGGTGTCCCCTCAGTGACTGAGGGCTGTGGCTATGGAAGCAGAGGAGGCAACGCCTTTGCACTTGGGACATATCTTGGACAAGAGGGTGAGGGAGCCTGTTCTGGCACAGAAGTTGTGTCTGCCTCTTCGCAGGGCCACTGTTAGAGCCTGCACGGAGTGAGATGGAGGAGACCTAACCCAAGGGAAGAAAAGGTCTGTGTTGATAGAAATCTGTTTCCTAGAGTGTGTAGGCCATGGAGGCTGAAACCCACTCTTGTTCTTCAGAGCAAACCAAGAAAATAAGGTCCATGAGCTTGGCAGTTCAGAAGGAGCTGTGCTGAGCCTGTGTTCACACCCTCCCATCTCTTTCCTGGTTCTCCAGGTCATTTTCCAGCCCTCAGAGAGAAGCTCTGAAGGAAGCAGACAGGATGGCAGGCTGCCTGAGATGACAGGTCTGGCTGTTCCTGCATTCTGATTCACAGACGACACCCTGTGACGGTGCTGCCTTCGGGGAGGAGAGCACGAGCTGCACAGCTGCTGTTTGGGTGCTTCTGGGTGCTGCCATTCTCCCCCGGCAGCCTCCCCTCGCTGTGCCCGGGGTGGATGGTGAGATGCCCTGCAGGAATAGCACCGTGCAGACAGACAGACGGGCAGCAAAGGCAGCAGCTCCCACTGAACACCCCCTGAGGTTGCCTCCACTCCTTCCACACCCCCTCTCCCCATCACCCTCATTCTCTGCTTCTCCGGTGAGAGGAGGCAGCAGCCAAAAGAGCACGTTTGGAGCTGAGCTGGAGGTCCCTGCCAAGAATGATCCTGACCTGAAATCTGGAGCACTCAAAGACCCAGTTGTTCCAGACGACCTTGCGGTAGAGGCTGAGGTTGCCAGATGGATGCACAAGGGTTAAGGCCACTCGAATAGGCTTCTCCACCCCACGAAGGTCCAGGCACACCCTCTGGGAAGAGGGGTAGGGCAGTGCAGCTGGAACAACGATCAGATACTTCCTGCAGTAGAGAAACAAGATATCACATCCCGAGAGTCCTCTCACCCACTCTTGACAAGAATGCTCTGTGGTCTGAGGGAGCGAGAGGGTTTGACACTCCGGGGGGGGGCAGGAGGTTCTCTGCTGGGGCCAGGGGGGTGGAGTGATGATGAGAGGGGATGGAAGGTGTATGGTTAATTTCAGATAAATACAAGAGAAATGCTTCCAGGAGCCCTCAGGTCACACTGGTGTGTACATGGTTTTGAGGGACGTTACAGCAGCACAGAGAAACACACAGTAGGGAGTAGGGAACCACTCTTAGGTGTTCCCAGTACACGTGGAAAATGCACCAGCCCAACCACTCCACAGAAAAGGATTCTCTTGTACTTCGAGACAGTTCCTCAACCACCTTGGCAGCAGCCTAGTCCCTGCTCAATCATCCCCAGCCCTGCAGCCCTTCACTGTATCCTGCACCTTTCCCTTCAGCCTGCTGCCCCTCACTCCTGTTCCCACCACCCATCCTCACCTGGACATTGCACTGCAGCAATGCCCTCTCACCTTTGGGAGGATCCTGTGTTCATGACAAGGCCATCCCTCATCCATCCCTCCCAGGAGGTGACTCGCAGGGTCCCAGGCTCTCCCTGCTATCCTGGCCCCTCCCTCAGCATCACAACTGTCAATCACCAGGTTTTTAATGGCACTTACGGTTGTGCCACTATCCTCAGGGCATAGAGCAGGCAGCTCAGGAGGAAGGGAGTCCACATCTTCACAGAAGACCTCAGGACAGGTTGATTTCTCTGGAGGGCTGGCCAGGACAGAACCTAGGGTGCAGCTTCTGTCCTTCCAAGGTCTCCAGGCTACCTGCTGTTGTTGCCGTTTCAGGAAGCAGACAAGAAGCCCCAGAGTTTCCTACCTTCTGCCTCGTTCATCTGTTTATAGGGCTGCAGGCACAGGGTTGTACCGTCCAGGGTGTTCCCAGCCAATCCAAGTCTTTTTGGACTCCAGCCTCTCCCCACTCCTGCTCCACTGTGGATGGCCCAGCATCATTCAGAAAAATGGGCTTTTTATTTCACAGCCTGTTTCCTGCCCACTGAGCTGACCCTGCTCCCTCTGCCAGCCACAGCTCCAGCCCCATTGTTTTGCCTCCACCGGATTGTCCCACAACCCCTTGGCATGTGCACTCAGCTGGAGCTCACACTGAGCTCCTGTGGTCATGCCGTTCCCAAGCTTCTCGAGCCTGCAGCTCCCACGGCAGGTCCCAGCCTGGAGCTGGAGACCAGGCTTTGTACAGGATGAGTAGATGTGCACAGTGCTCTGCTTCTTCACAGGGTGCTGCCTCACCCAGGAGGAGAGCACAGAGCAGGCAGGGCTGGGGTCCTCGCCTGATCTCTGCCCCATGGGTGTTTCAGTCTGAGGATCAAATCTCCCAGCTGCAGGCACTCCAGCTGTGTCACAGTCCCTGCAGTCCAGTTCAGGGACTCTCTGGTGGAAATGGGAGTCCATCACCAGTCAGCAAGCCAAAGGCTGCATGGTTTGAGTCCTGTGGGGTTTTATCTCACTACCAGGAGGCTGTGGCTCCAGCCTTGGGTGATGGAACTCTCACTATCCAGTTTGGGAGCTTATTCCCACATGCTAATTTTATACCTGTTAGCCTACTGATTATACTACACTTTTCCCTGAGTATCTCACCGTAACTGAAAAGAAAAATCTGGTTCCATATCAAAAATCACCACTATTTATCCTCTGGAACCAAACTGAGCTCTTAAAGATGCAATATCTTCCTCTTCTTCAGGAAAAGCTGATGCCTAACAAGGAAACAAGGGTTTGGGGCTTGTTCTTTTTCACACACATCTCCACCCCCCATACAGTGGGCAATTACAAACCCTCTCTCTCCTTTTTATCGCCACTCCCTGCGTTCAGCTCAGAGCTGCTGATGCCAGGAGCTGAGAAAAAGGTGTAAGTGCACCTGGACAAACAAGGGAACAGGAACTGGAGAAAGAACTTGAATCGCTCTCCAACACTCGGCTGCCCTGCGTTTCTTTCCATGGGTCTCAGAGTACAGGCAGTGCCTGCTGAACAATGACAGCTGACCTTTGTTGGTCACAGTAGCTTCACAGCCGTTCCTGGGGACAGCCAGATCCCTCAGCACAGCACAGGGGCTCATAAAGGCAAAGGTATTGAGGTCCTGGCTCCTACTGCCTCCAGCAGCTGTTTTGTGCGTGGACACAAACACCTCTGAAGTTCTGGACTTAGCACTGATTGGAAACCTATCCTGAACAATCAATCCAGTCCAGCTCCCAGGCAGTGCAGCAGAATAGGGATAAATGTTGTAGCAGCAAACCAAAATCACAGGCTTGGTGTGCATGATTCCTCTGACTCAGCCTCACCTAGCCCCATCTCCATATCCCACCACCAGCGTGGTGAACAGCTGCTGGTGGCCAGGAGGTACTTGAGAAGCAAGCACCTCTTGGCAGGGCTCTGCACCCACTGGAACTTGTGGCAGAACATATTGTAGCTGGCTGCTGCCCTGATGTCCTTCCCAGCCCACAGACCCACTCTCCTGGCTCACACAAGGGGCTGAGGCTGGATTTCTCTCCCTGGAGGCAGGCAGTCCTCAGTGCTCACACAGCAAAGCTCATCACAAGCTTGATGGAAGCACATGCACCACCAAGGCTCCAGGGTGGGTCACCGTAGCCCCTCAATTTTGGGGAGGTTTAGGCCACAGAGAAATCAATGTGTTTTGTTAAAAAGTGGCTTTTGCCCCTGTCTTTAAACTTCCCTGGAAGACAGCCACCTCCCTCCAAATGCTCACTAGTGGCCAGAAACCATGGCACTGAAGTTTAAGTCAGAGGAAAGGCATTTTGAAGGACACAGAAACATTAAGTGAGCACAGAAACTGCAATGGATAGGGAGTCAGAAATGTCACTACGTGCAACTTCTACGCAGAGTGTACACATACACATACGAGCAGGGTTTTCTTGTGCCTGAACTCCTCCTGCAACAACGGGCTCAGGCATGACCCCTCCTGGGGTCAGCACGGAGGAGGCAGAACGTACGTGTGTCTATGGCCACTGCAGTGGTTGCTTTCCCAACAAACCTCTGTTCCAGGGACCTCCATCAGACTGATTGTCTGTGCTTTGCTAAGCACTGTAGAACACGGTGGCATTGAGAGCTGTCAGTGGGATCTCTCCCTCTCTGCAAGAGCCCGAGCTTTGGCCACCAGTGCTCCCTAAGGACCAACACCAGCCCCAGCTCTGGCTGTTGACAGCAGCAAGGACAGACAGTGCCAGAGATAGAGGCCAGGGAGAGAGATGTTTGCAAAGAAAGCTGCAGTATCTGCAAAGCCCTTCTTGACAAGTTTCAGAGAAAGTAGCATTCTGGCAAAAATCCCCTTCTGCATTGCCGGGCTCCGCATTGTTCACGGACTGCTGAGGGAATTCAGTATGGAGAAGGACAATGCACCTTTCCAAACAAAGGCACAGAAAGGGGGAGAAAGCAATACCTGGAATGAAGCCAATGCCAGCACAGCCACCTCCAACACTGCCCAAGGCAGAGGTGACACCCCACTGCTGTGCTGAATTCACACCTTCATTCCGGTCCTACCAACCCATTCAGGCAGCATGGAGCAGGCTCCCAGCCTCCTGGCCCACGGATCTCCACGGGGTGCTACGGAGTGTCCGCTCCCAGCCAAGAGAACGTGCAGTGCCTCTGGCTCTGCCTCACAGAGGGGCTGGCTGAGACCTCACGGTTATTCTGGAACTTCAAAACTGAAATTTAAACACACTTTGTAAATCCCTCCCTTTGACCTGCCACAGATCCCAGCCTTGCTGCAGGGTCTGGCCTGAAGCACTCCCAGGGCTGTAGCCAAATGCAGACCCTCAACCACCATCCTCCTCCCAGACCTTCCACCCCTAAGCATGACCTTGTGCTTAGCCATCACACTTGGCCAGCTGTAGCACGGCACTTTTCAGACCTACCTGTCTGTACAGGGACACAGCACTGCTGAGCCTGCAGATCCCACAAGCTGGAGTTCCTTAAATCATGAGGTTTGATTTTAAAAGAGCAGTGGTAAGTGTCGAATTTTCACACGCCCTTCGGTGGTTGAATAGCCTTGTGTCTGTGACACAGACCCTGCTCACTCAGTTAGAGGGGAGGCTTCCACCCTGGGGCACCACCCCTGCCTGAGGACTCGTGTATGAATTGACCTGTGTGAGATCCAGCTTCACAGGAGGTGCAGAAAATAAAAGTACTCCCCTCCCTCTTTCTGTACTAGGAGGACAGAACCTCATCTGAGACTCACATTCCAGTAGATTTACTTTACACCTGCGTGAAGTGCAGAACCAGCCAAAGCTTTATTGCTCACTACGTCTGGATGCAGCAGACCACGCTCGGTGGGAGTGGTCTCCACACGGGGTAGAAGTCCTCACCCCACGCTGGTGGCTGCAGGACACTCCCGAGGGGAACCCAGTGCTGCAAGAACGAAGGTGCATGGTTCAGCTATGCTCTCTCCATGGGGCTTAGCTTCTGCCTCTCCTCCAAGGTGACCCTCTGTCACGGAGTCCAAGCACACACCACACTACCCAGATTTGTGATTTATGGTTTATTTTCATTCTTTTCACAAGCAAGAAAATCTCTGGATTAAAACAGTCAGAATAAATGAGACACCCCAAAGAATGCACCGGGGAATGGCTGTCAGGATGAGTAGGACGGCTTGGGCTGGATTTAGCCCTGGAATCCAACTTCAGATGTGACTTCCCAGGTGAGGCATGCCCCATCGTACCAGAAGCAATAATGCAGCAGTCCTGCTGTCCTGGGGCAGCTCGCTCTAGTGGGATCCCTGTGGGTGAAACAGCAACAGTGAGGGAGCAGAGCAAGTCCCTGGAGAAATGAGAGCAGGGAGAGGGAGCAACCCAGAGACCAAATCATACAACCCAAATTATTATCTGGGACACTAACAACTAGGGAGCCCAGGCTCTCACTAAGGACTCTGAAGGAAAAAATGTTCCTCTGGTTTGATCTAGTGCCCTTGTTTTCTCTCTCCCCAGGAAGAGGTGGGACTCTCCACAGCCAAACAGTGGAAGCTGAAACCACAGTATGATGAATTCTGCTCAGAAGTTCTCCTGGAACAGTGCAAACCACCCATAAGCACCATCACTCAGCTGACAGGCAGCCCCATGGTCTACACCAGCCCAGGCAGCCCTGCAGAGAACCCCAGGAGATGCACACGACTTGTCCTTTGCAGCGGGGCCACATGTTAAACACTTCGTGTCCTGCCTACAGGGCAACCCAGCAAAGACTACATTAAAAGTCCAGAAAACAGAGGGCGGAGACTCAAGCCCCTAGAGGTCTAAAGAACTCCAGGTATAGCCCTAGATGAAGGAAACATGCTGAATCAGAGACACACAGGACGCCTCCGGGACAAAGAGAGGTGGCTGGGTTGCAGAGGAAATACCACAGGGTCCTGTGGTACCTGCTGGGCCAGGAGCTGAGGAAGGGACTCACCTACCTCAGATGCAGAAGACGTTATAATAAGCCAGGGCCTGCTCCTCTGCAATAGGATGGAAGAGATCTAAGTTATCCTTGCACAGAGCCAAGTGCACACCCAGACAGCCCTGGAACCCCACGGTTCCACACTCACCTGGGTGGTAGTAATCATAGACCCTAACATGGCCAGGCTTCAGGTTGGTGACCCCAATCTGTCGTTCCAGATGCAGGACGTATGTCTCAGACTTGTGGCTCAGCTGAGGAAGAAAAGCAAGTAACAGTTCAGTTGCAAGCTGTTTTTTTTATCCCTCACCTACATTTGGTCCTACTGATTGGCAATAGCAACTCTGTGGAGTCAAAGGCAGTTCTTCAAGGTGGATCTTGAATATCCTGCTCTGCTAGCCCAGCCCTGGATTCCCCACACAACTCTGCCACTGTCCTCCACTCCTGCAGCTTCCCTAGCAGCACACACATACCTTGTCCAAGTAGATGGCAACACCTCCTCGTGTTCTCTCAGTTCTTCTCACAGGGTGCCAGTGCTGCAGCTAGGACAGGAGATCAGAGGAAGCAAATTAGTTGGGTCTTTTGAAAAGCAAGTGTGAGGAACCCCAACAAGGTTTATCTAAGCCTGAGCGGGCAGGTTCTCATACACTCACTTTCAGACTTCTTTTGGGCTCTTAGCCCTTAAGGCTGATCCCCCTGCAGGGCCACCCAGCTCCTGCAAAACCCAAGGACAGGAACCCAGACTACTTAGCTATGGAGGATACGCCAAGAGAATTGGACCAGAAGGATCAGCATCCCCAAGGTACAAAGAGAGAGCCGACAGTATGTGTTCATGTCTGTTGTGTGGCAGAGAGGAAGGGAAGGTGGGATTGCTCGAGAGAGACAGGCAACACCTTCCCATGCAACCTCCCCCTCTCCCTGGGCATGGATGGTCCCACTGACACCACATCACCCTCCTGATTCCAGGCTTCTTACAGACATTCCAGATCCTGGAGCAAGGACAAATCCAGTCAGCAGGGACACCTCCACAATCACCATGCTGGAAGTGGATCTCTTCCCAGTGTACCTGGGAGAGAAGACCAAAACAAGAGTCTCTCCCAGCTTCCCTCCACCACCACAGGACCCTGAGCCAGGCAGGACCCTGTGTGCAGGACCCTGAGCCAGGCAGCACAGCCAGGACCAGGCCAAGGTGGTCACTGCTCCCTCTCACAGGGATCAGGTGACGGCTGCACTGCTCTGAACATCCCCAGTCTGAGGTGACTGCTTGCACCCTTCTCCCTAGCAAGAACTAAAGCCCTCAGAAACATTCCCCCTTCCTTCCCCATCTTCCATCTGGACCCTTCTGGTGCCTGCACTGCAGCCAAGAAGCCCCACTCGGCTCTCCACCATGCCTGGTTCCCTTCCCAAGCAGAGCTGTGCCTCTAGAGTCACCTGACGTTGACATAGACAGTGACAGAGTGGGCATCCTCCTCGGTGCAGTTGACTGGCTGGGTTTTCACTCGCAAGGCAAAGGACCTGGAGATCTGAGGGGGGGGCATGTTGTACCTTAGCACCATCTGCAGGGAGGGACAGAAAGACAGAATAAGCCATGGATAATTACTTCAGTATCATCTGTCACTGACTCTAATCCTCAAGATCTGGACCCCAGACAGTGACTGGACAAAACCTGCACCATAAGCACGTTCATCCCAGGACCCAAAGTAAAGGTCACTCAGATTGGGAACCTCCCATGATCCTTCCAGCTGGGCCTCCTCCTCCTCACCCTTCCCCTTGAGACTGCGAGTCGGGCACACAGCAGTGGGACCTCTACACAACATCTCCATCCTCCAGCACCCTGAGGGCCATGGGAGCATCACTGTCCTCACATCTGGAGACTTTTTGTCTCCAAGTCTCCTACAGCACACTGGTTTATTGCATTGGTGACAAACTGGGATTAAAGCCCAGTTAATGCAAATTTCCTTGCACAGAGCTGCAATGGAGACTTTCAGTTCTGATGAGATGATGAGCAGAGGCTTGTCACAGCAGGGCTTGTGGGAACCTACCCGGGTGAAAACACAGCAGCTGCCATGGGCCTGCACCGAGAACTTTCCCGGGACCTCTGTCAGAGCTGCCTCCTGCACCAGTAGCCGGTTCTGGTAGGACACTTGGAACTTCCTCCCAGAGCCATTCTGGGACCTCACCCTCACTTCTGCAGCCCCGTTCATGCTGTACGTCAGCGCTGCATACTTAGCCAAGGCCTGCAAAGCCACTACTGTGTCCTGAAAAGGAAGAGACAATTACCCTTGCAGGTCTGAGACCCAGAGACACTTGAACTCGCTGTCCTGAGGATCTCCATAAACAAGTGCTCCTCTCCTCAAAGTGTTCACACTTGCATAAGTTGTGCATAGACTGTGCAGGTGTTCTCAAGCAACGTCCCCTTCCCTGGCTATGAGTTACCTGTGTTGAGGCAAACCCTCCATAGGCATTCTGCTGCCTAGCAAGCCAGGTCACGATGCCAGAGGCCATGGTGAGATCAGCCCCTGTGACATTTGGCTTGGAGAGCAGGGCCAGGAGAACATAGGCTGTCATCTCCACATCCACAGACAGTGGTTGTGACCAAGGGCTGGTGCTGAGTCTGGGCTTGGACGAGCTCTGACTCCAGTGGATCAGCCCACCTGGGAAAGGAAGGGAGTAGATGACATCGGAGGGATGCCAGGAAAGAAATGCTGAGGCCTAGGAGGCACAGCGGCTTGTGTCTGCAAAGACTATAGAGTATCTACTGGGCTGGGCTGTCACATCCCCGGGGAGCTCAATCCCATGGGTTTTGCAATACCCAACACACCAAGGTGATACACAAAAACTAACACGCCAATAATCCGCACACACAACACCTCCCAGATGTCCACCTACTCTGCTGTCCTGTTTGCCAGGTCCACTAACTACCTGACACTAGCGAGCTACCCACTAGCCAGTCCTGGGGGCAGCCTTCCAGCTCGCTTCCCTCTCTGGTGCTCTGCAGTCCTGCCTAAGAAAGCCCACTCCTCCCAGAGCCCAGCCTCCACCTTGGGTACCAGAAAGGACAAGAGGCTCGAAGGGGATCAGCACCATGCACCACAGTATCCCCAGCACATACCTGGGGTTTGCAGGCTGGCTGTCTAAAATCTCTCTTCAGTGAAGGACCTGAGGGGAAGGCTATGGTCCTTCCAGGTTGCACGTAACCCAGGGCTCAGCAAGGCCACTCATCCCTTCTCTGATGCCCACCTGGCCCTGGGGTTCCCATACCTGCTCTGATTGCCTTCTGATCCAGCATATCAAGTAGCTCCTGCGCGCGTTGGGCGTCCTTAGCCAGGGTGAAGGTGTAGGCCAGCAGGGCCTGGGTGTAGGTGCTGGCAGTTTGGAGAAGGGAAGGAGCAATGCAGCCCAGAGCTTTGCGCACCACTGGACTCTGCGGAGAAGAATTACATGGCTGTTGGTCACATCCAGATGCACGTGAGGCAGGCAAACCTCGAGGGGACACAGCAGGAGGGTGCCTGAGCATATGCTGGCACACAAAGCACCCACATATTCCCTGAGGTGTCTCTGTGCTCCAGCCTGCCCTCTTCTCTTTGCACCAGTGCAGCACCAGTAAGCCGTGTCTCCAGCCCTTGGTGCAAGGTGCTTGGCAGACTCCCCCTGAGCTGGCCATGGGTTTCAGCAGTGCTCTCCCAGTGAAATGAGTGCCTGACTGCTGGAGTAACACCACCATGCCCCACTTTCCCAGTCTGAACACAAGAGCAGCAACACAAAACAGCTAATGCCTACACCCAGCCTGCTGACCAAGACCACTGTGTTCAGTTCACCTCTGCAGTGCCTTACGAGGTTCTCCAGGATTCCCAGTCCCCCTTAGAACACCAGTACTGCTGTGGGCAGGAGGCACCAAACCTGCTGGTCTCAGCAGTGCTGCACTCCAGCATTCAGCTCTGCTATCCCAAAACATGGGCCAGAGGCTCGCAGTGGTTGCCTCTCCCATACTTCTACAGCACTTCATAGCTTCCCCTCTTCCAGTGTCTTCTTGGTTAAATACAAGGATCATACAAGGGCTACATTTAAGATTCATCCTGCCATGTGACATGTTTCTCACCTCTTTCCCTCCCAGGAAAGAGAACAAGTAATGTCTGTGCCACCCTCGTGCTCTCTAGATGGTGGGGTAATATTGCTGGGTGCAATTCTCAAAAATGCTCATAGTATCTACTCCAGGATCCATTCCCAGGATCCATCTGGTCCTTTTCAGTTGCTCACTCTTGTCAGCAAATAGCAGAAGTGGTAAGCTAAGCATTGTAAAATATCTCCAGCCTTTCCCCTGCATTTCAGCCCCTAAAGACTTGCATGAGCCTTCTAGGCACGCGTGTAAGGGAAAGTAGGATCTGTTCTGAACATCTTGAGTACATTAGCCCTTGCAGGATATCCTGAAACACTCTCTCAGGATTTTGACCTCCAGTGATTGTGCATTCTTTGTAAAAGCATTTATAACCCATTCCAGGACACTCTTTTCCTGGGTGCTATGGCAAGCTTTGTTTCCCACTTCATCTACTCAGCAAATTCCTCCACTGAGGCTGGGATAACTACTGAGAGACTTGTATTTGTACTTATCTGTTGATACTTCTGAGCATCTTTCATTGTCACAATCATTTAAAAAAAAAGAGTTTATGCATATATGTCCAATTGAATAACTGTCACATCAACAAATCTGCTTCTGCAACAGAGCATTCCTCACTCCATAGAGAATCCTTTCTGAGCTAATAATACTGTTGTCATCTTCTCTGGACTATGAGGAATTCCATGAGGTCTCCTGCCTTGTGGTAGCCTAGATTTTCTGTCACCACTATCAGAGCACTGTCACTCCCTGTGGATTCATTCAGGACAGAGCAGCTCATCGTGCAAATTGCTCTGAGGTCCTGTTTGTCTCCCTTTCAGGATTTTACTCATGGAACTGGAGCACAGCCTTTGGTCTTTTCTCAGTAACTCCCTGTTTTCCTCCTCAAATGACAAAATTGGTTCTTAAGACCTACAACAAACTCTTTGCTAACTTTCTACCAGTATTAAGGTCCTTTTGTTTCATTCTGCTGCAGAGAACAGTACATGTCAAGTAACTGTCACCCAGTTTCATGGAAAGCCTCCTCTAAAAAAGTCAACTAAAACTCAGACAGTTACAGAATTACCAAATGATAGAGTAATTCAGATTGGGAGGGACCTCAGAAAGTCTCTAATCCAGCCACCTGTTCAAAGCAGGGTTAGTATCACATCAGACCAGGTTGCTCAGGCTTTTATCCAGTCAGGTCTTGAAAACCTCCAATGATGGAGGCAACTAAACCTCTCTAGGCAACCTGTTCCAGTTCCAACACTGAATTGTTATTATGGTGAAAAAAGGTGACCTGAAGGACCTCTGTTGCCAGAAAGAAGCTGAATTTCCACCTGTCTTGCTTTTTTCCCTAAGCCCATTGCTTTCAGATGCAATGAAAAGCACTGCTCTTTCACTTTTCTTATTTCCAGGTAATTTTGCTTCTCAAAGTCTATAGCAATACCATTTCTCCATCAAGTTGACTATATCTTTTTATCTGCCAGTGCCACAGAGTAATTAGTTATGATCTTTAGCACTTGTAAGAATTCCCTCTTGTTATTACCTAGGTGTGCAATTCCAACTGCCCTACTTCACAACGCGTATCTCCCTACAGCACTCCCTTCCCAGACTTCCACTTTCTGGCTATTTACACCAACAGTTACACCAACCTCTCCTCCATAACAACTCCCTGCTAGCTCTCAGCTGTGTATAGTACAAAGGGTAGCAAGGAGGTAGAAGGATGGGGTGGAAGGAACAGATATGAGCAGCCAAAGCCTGGGAAATGGCTTAGTATCTAGCCCTGAACTCCAATGGCTCCCTGTAGTATAACCTCATCTTCTCCCCTGCCAGCTATGTCTTCCTCCAGGGATAGTTGAGGCTTTTTCCTGAGAAGTGGTCAGTTCTTCCTCCATTACTTTGTCCATGCTCTGTTTACTTTGATTACTTTGTCCACGCTCTGTTGCCTGCCTCAGTGACACCATTAAAGCTCTTCAGGATTCAGATCTTAAGGAAAGAACATGGCAAAGAATCCCAATATTTACCTCTGGTGTCTCTCCTGCTTCCAAGTACGCAGCAGTGATGTAGGCAGCCAAGGGGACTTCCCCATCCACACCTCCCTATAAAAGGCATAAACACCCAAAAAGCTGGGAAAGTTAATACACAAAGACCTGAAGCTTTTCAGTAAAGGTCCCACCTATCCCTGGCTGGCTTCCATGCAAGAAAGCCACACAATACAGGAAAATTAACTAAACCACTACCAATACACATGGCAAGAACTGCTCCAAGTTGTCCTTCGAGGTACTCTGGCTCCTACCTTCATGGCTGTGTGGAAAAGTTGGCCCACATTTTTGAAGCAACCGTTGGGAAGCTGGTGGAACTCCAGCCAGCTGAGAGCAGCTTGAATGATCCTGTTGTCCAGGAAAATGTATGGCCTGGCTTGGACAAAGCACTTAACCACAAACGCAGTCAGCCTGGTTGGGGATAGAACAGAAAAAAAGGCATGAGAGAGGCAAGAGAGGAGATGAAGTGAATGAGAGCGAGGGAAGAACAGCAAGAAAGAATCTAAGCAGAAGTTGAGGAAAAAGGAGAAAGTGGGACTTTGTTACTGGTGGGTCTCCCCTCACCTATTGTTCTGCTATTCCTCATTTGCTGGTCAAAGCACAGTTCACCCCAATGACAGGTGCATACCTCTGGGATGCCCTGGCCCACAAAACATCTGGAACACTGAGTCCAATAGGATGGAAAAGATTCAATGCTGGGAGCAGAAAGCTGCCCACCTCCAGGTAGACAGCAGGGAGAGAGCCCAGGACTCACCAGGTATTACCATACTCATCCTTGGTGCCAAATTCACTGTAAGAACCATCAGGGTGTTGATACTGCAGCTGTATCTGGTACCCTGCGAAGCAGGATAGGACATTGGTGCTCAGAATGGTATTGCAGTGGGATCACTGGGCAGGGGATGGGCTGGTGTTAACATTAAAAGGGATCAAGGTCTCCTGGGGGGGAGTGGAGTAGGCAGCTATCGGTGGGGTGGACACAGGGGAAGGCAGAGGAGCAAGGTGGCTCTGCTGTACTTGCCATTGCGCAGGAGTCCTGTTGCCCTCTCCCTGATCTCAGGGGTCAGCTGCCTCGTCTTCTCCAGGTACTGCAGCACATAGACAATGGGGGCAAACAGCACCATGTTCTGCTCCCCACAGCCGTGGGGCATCTGCACCAGGCGGTCCAGGTTCTGCAGTACTGTCCCCATGAGGTCACCTGGAGCAGAGCATAGAGGCACCCCGATAGCCTCCTGGGCAGGAGGTTTGGGGATTCACCTCCTCCTGCCTGTGACCCATTCCCTAAAGCACACCAGGTGAGACAGCCCCAGCACAACAGTGTGGGCACCCCTCTGCCCAACCCGCTCATCAGTTCCACCATGCCCATACGGGCTGTGTACATTCCCATCCTGGCAGGGCAAACCTGAAAGCAGAACCCCCTCTCCCTTGCTGAGTGTTTTAGGTTATCTGGAACAAGGAAATGCAGCCGCACATGTGGGAAGAACAAACCAGCGGAGCCTCGGAAACCTCAGAAAGGGGGTGGAGGGGCTCTGGGTTTGGGCTTTCCTAGGGCTCAACTCCGAGCTATGGGATTTGGAAAGGTATCATCGTAGCTGAATCCTTACCAGTGACTGAGACAGTGGCTCTGACTGAACCTTCAACCACATTTAGAGGCAACATCAGGGACACAGACTCCTGTGATGGATTCCCTAATACCAGCAGGGTAAGGTGTGTGGAGAGGACAAAAAGAAAGAGATTCTGATGAAAACAGCCTTCAAAATCCTCAGAGATTGTTTCAGACTGTTCTGTGCTACCACCCCATTCTCCTGTCACGCAGGCTGCAGATGACCTCAAAAACCCTGTCCCATTCCACGCTCAACTCACTCCCCATCAACCTCACCGTGACTGCGCTGTCCTAACAGCCTTTCTTCTGAAGAGACTGAGAGGATCTTCTCCTGAAAACCCTCTGTGGTCAAAGCCACCTTCCCACTTTTCTTTACATAAGTTACTCCACCTCGTTTCAGATCTCAATTGCAGGTTTGTCTTCCCAATGCGCCTCGTGCTCTCAAAATCTGCTGATGGCCCCGTTGTACACCATAAAATTCAAGACAGGAGCAGCAATCCTAAGTCATGTCCTCCAGCCTTGCCATGTTCAGTAGTCTGGTTTTATTTTCACAAGTGAAAAAGGCCTCAAGCTATCACATTAGTATTAGGGATGTTGATGCTAAAAGATTTGACCTCCCCACATCCTCACCCAGGGGAAGCTCTAGCTGGCCCCACCATTAAAGTAAGCTTCTGTAGTCTGGTCACGTTGACAGAGAAAATACCTCAACAAGGTGAACAACTCGGGGGGTTAGGTGGGAAGAGAGGGGTGAGCAGGGTAAAAGAAGAAAATAATCTCTACCTTTTTTGGGACAGAGCATCGAGCTGTGAGCCTTCTCTACCAACACCCCCTCCGGCTGTTGGAGCACATAAAAGCAGCATTACAATGAGCACACAGAAGAGAAACAAGACTACAAGTGGATTAAAAATAGATACGGACAAAATCCTGGTTCAGGCTGGAGAGTCAGCTGGAGTAACACCATTATCACATAAACACGTAAATTATTGTCAGTAATTTTCATTTCAGATAAGAAAACAGCACACATTTCCAGAATATCATGACTCCTGAATGCCTGTGGAACTGATGCTGGGAGCTCGGGAGCGAGGACATAAGAGTGCATCTAGTCAAAGTTTTCCATGGTATGAAGTGGAGGATACCCCTCTACCTCGCACATCCACCAGCCCTCGTGGTTGGGCCCAGCTCAGGCCCTGAGATTCTAATTACACACCTTTAACAGCAAGGTGTAGCCCCCAGAATTAACTTGCACAAAATGTGGGAATTGCACAAAGCCCACTTTCAGGTCTAGGTAACAGAAGGGCTTCTCTGACCCGGACTAGGAGGAGTTTGGTGACCGTATCTTTCTGTCCTTGGTTCGGGACAAATGGTCTCTCTTCGCCACAGAGCTCCTCGGTGGCCACAGCCTCTGTGCAGAGGGTGATGTTCATAAGCCCTGCAAATAACACACAGTTAGGTGCATAAAACATCTTCTGAGGAAGAACTTCCCATTAATACAAGTCACCTGTTGACAACAAAAACATCGGATCAGAGCCCTGTAATGATTCTGTACCTCCTACCACAGACTCGTGAGTAATCATGACCTTAGGATGAAAGCAAACAAGTACTCTATGGTTAACAGGGCAAACAGCTCCTTGTTCCATGTCAGCTCTTACAAAACATCCCCACTTTGGTCCCATCCCTTCCCAATTCCACCATTCCACCTCCCCATTCTGCTCACCCAGTTGCTCAGCTGTGACAGTCCACTGAAAGGTCTTGGCTTCATCAGCACATAAGCAGCTGCTATAGACACAGCCTTTGCATGGCTTCAGCTGGAGTTGTGTCAGCTCCTCCAGGGTCACTTGGATCTGAAGGGGCAGCAGGGATGGCACGTGGTAACAAGATAAACATCACAGGCCATAGATTCCAGTCATCTCCTACCTACCCATACCCTGCTTTTCTTGCAGAGACCACCAGGGCTCACCTACCTTCATGCATCGTTGCAGGTAGCTGTAGACTGTGGCCTTCATGATGAAGGTCTCACCCTGGATCACAGAGGATGGCAGTATGAGCTCCACAAGAAAGGGCTTGAAAACAAGCAGACTGGAGACTGGAGCAAGTCCAAAGCCATTAGGTCCTGTGCAGAACATCCCTGCTTTCCATTCTGTGATGGTGTTAGGCACAGTGACAGTGGCATTCTTGTTCCCACTGGGACTGAGAAGTAGACAGCAACAGAAGCATTTAACTGACTCTTCCTGTACACAGCACCAGATAACCTGGTCTGCACCCCATTTCCTAACCTCAGCCCAACCCCTAACCTCTGCTGAACTCGTAGCCCTTGTAGGGTTACAAGTAGGTCCTCGCAGAAGTAGGGACCCTGCCTCAGACACTTCTATCAACAGGACATTTCTGACACGGCTTACACATGCTTACACGGCTGCAATTCAGCCCAATCACACTCCACGCTTTTCTCAGACAGCGTTTGCCCTTTGCATATCTCAAAATGCCTTACAGATGTCAGCAGTTTCATTCATCTCAGCCTGGGGATGGAGAACCAAACATCAGAAGAGCTACACCACCGGCTCAACATCAATAGAACTTAGCAGAAGAGACAGATCCAGCCATTTACCTTCCTGTGAGACACTGACAGCTAAAGGTCCAACAGAGCAAAGACTTGGTTTGAGCCCACAACACAGCTTCTGAGAGCAGCAGACTGGTCTGTGGCTGCTACCACAGCAGACATAGAAACAACCCTAGCTGAAGCTCAGTGTATGATCTGACTCCAATAACTGGCATGTATGGGAAGGCAACACGTGCAACAGAGCCCTTTGGTTGCACAGATGGGGCTGGTGGGTAAATCACGTAGGAGATACCCACTGCTAGGGCATGAAGCATCGTCCCATGCCAGCCACCTCCCACGGATGGACAATACTACTTCATGATCATCTAGTGCCAGCAAACACATTTGATGCTGGCATCAGCTCCCATAAGAAATGGTCTGATAGGTATGAGCCCCATGACATCCTTAGACATCTTCCTCAGCAGCTTTGGATCTAAACCCAGTTGTATCTGCTGCGATTCCCAGTCACACTAAGCCACTCAGACTAGACCCCCACAGCTCAGTTTACTCACCCCACAGAATACAAATCCCACATCCAGGTTTCAGGGAAATGCTTGTGCATTTTGTCTTCAGCTGAAGAAACCGGTGAAAACATAGTGGGCTGGTAGGTAGATGTTGTCAGATGTTCTGCTGGAAATAACAAAGTCACAGTCACCACAGGGTCCTCAAGGCCCTGGTTTAGAGCAGAGGGGCTCCAGCCCAGCACAGGCTGCAGGTCACGCAGTCAGCTCTTGGGAAGCACAGCACTGGAACAGAAGGTGCTATCCCAGATTTTAAAACCTCTTACCCCACTTCAAACAACAGAGGTGCTGTGGACCTTACGTGCATTTGTAAGCACCAAGCAAAGGGCAACAATTCCCTCACCTCAGAGATAAGGCTTGGGACCCAGACAGCCCACTAACATCTCAGAGCCAGAAGCCCCAGGCAGCCTCACGCTAGTACAACAGGTTAGAGCCAGGAAACACTCTCACTCATCCATTTGTAGTTACAGCAAATACTGCCTCAGCTCAAATCCAGGATCGTTCTCATCTGAAAGGCTGAGCATCCCAGGTAAGGGGGAACAGTTGGCAGATGCTTACTGTGATCCGCCTTATGAGGCTGGGCGAACATCAACACAGGCCTGGAAGTGAACACTGCCCTTTCCTGCAGCACAGTTGTCGATGGTGTGGTTGGACACACTCTGGGTTTCCTGATATTGGTGTTGGACATAATTTTCAACCCCATTTCCTGTAGGAAAAAAAAAGAATGATGCACCAGAAGCTTGTCATCTCCTCTCTGCTCTCTACCCTGTGCCTTCTTGGCCCCTCACACAGCGGGGGCTTGTCTATCCTCTGGCTTGGTAAAGTATTCTCTTGATTCATTTTAAGAGGGAATTATTGAGATCCTCAGCAACAGTCAAACAAGGTCCTTTGAGCCAATTCATCTGTCCCGAGTCAAATCTGTTCCTTCTCAAGCACATGGTCATTTAGGTACTGTGCCTTCTCAGCCTGCAGAGTGCAGCTGCTCGTGCTATGGAGATGAAACGTGCCATGTGAAATCCAGTTAAAGTAACCAATCATCCTTGGCATCCTGAATCACACAGCCAAAGTGCAGTAACCACACAACAATTCCTTCTTGGTCAACAATTTCAAGTCACTTATTTGAATAACAAGTGAGTTACTGGACCTGTTCCCTGTACTGTCTGTAACAGCATTCCTAGGATACTGGTAAAGTCAGGGGGCCACAATTCCCTCAATTCACGAATTATCCCAACCCACCAAATCAACCATTTTTACCCTGAAAGCTGTAAACACGTCAGGCTCATCAGAATTTTGGAACCCGCATGAACGATCATCTTCAGACACTTGGCGAGGATACCTGGAGCTATAAACAGATGGGAACAGCCCAGAGATCTGGGAAAGCAAGAAAAAGCAAAAAAAATCAGCACAAATACAGCCTGGCATGCCCTTCCTGTCATGCATCCAAGGCCTGTTGAATTGTTCCTGGCTACTGTGCACGAATGCATGCCAAAAAGCCCAGGCTCACTGTCACCTTTCCCTGGCTCTCCTCCAGTAGAGCCAGCACAACCCGCTGAATGAACATGGAGCAGAACAAGATCATTTACCACCAGTGCAGAGTGGTGTTCAACCTCCTTCTTAACATGCGCCCCCTAAGCCTTGCCTGTGTCACACTGCGAGCACTGCTGATCCCTCTGAGCAGTGCTTTGAGTTCTCTGGGAGATGAGCTCAGCACAGATGCAATGGCCTGGCCATCATCCTCCCTCTCCGTGTCAGTACAAGGGAAGGAGTTGGAACGGGCTCACTCACCAAGGAGCTGCTGAGCTCTTTTCCTGGCTCCAGCCCAAAGACGTTCTGATCCACAGCCCAGACAGCACAGGTGGACCCAGGAGCTGCCAGAAGGTGGAGACCAATCTCTGCACCAGGAAGAGTCTGGGGTGCTGAGAAGCCCAGCTCCACCTGGATGGGAAGAATACAGGCAACATGAGAGTGACATTGCTGCTGCTGGCTACCCTACCACTATCTGAGCAGGGAAGGGACCCACATGAAGAGAGCTTCCAAGGACTTGCCTTGGGTGGAAATCCAGGGAATCTCTCAAGGACCCCTAGCAAGTATTTAGAAAAACATCACGTTGAGGTTCTAAGAGGAAGGACAGCAGAGGGGGAGCCATCAGTGTGTGCAGTTCACAGTGCTGGAGACACTCCTGTGCCAGAACACAGTGCTCTCCTTAACCAGCAAACCAGCCAGGCATGGCCACACACCTCACACTGCTGGCTGTCTTCTCCTTTTGGAGCCCCAGATCAAAAATAAGCCCTAGATCCAAACCAAAAATTAGTCCTTATAGCCAGGCTCCTGTGGGGTTGGTCCCAGCCTCCTGGTCGTGACTGAACCTGACTGTCCACAGCAGACAAACAGCCGTGGAGCAGGGGCAATGCCAGTCTGCAGAAGTTCATCTTTAGAGTGCGAGACACAGCCAAGAAAGCAGATTCCCACAGATGGCACAATGACCACAAGTGCTCAGCCCTTTCAGGATGGCCAGTAAAGCCCACTTCATCCACTGGCCACTTTCAGCTGTCTCCCCAACACTGCATACTACCAAGTCTAAGTGTCTGCTGCAGCAGCAGAGCAACCTTGAGCTCTCCTGGGAATCACACTAATCCCCCACGCTGGGCAGGCTGTGGTCCTACAGGTTTGCAGTTGCTGTACAAGCCTATGGAGACAGACACAGCAATTCTACACCTCTCCCAAACACTGCAGCAGCCTCCACAACATTCAGCACGTTCTTGCTCCATCCATCACAGCACACTTCACCATTCACATACTGCAGTTCACGTGAGAGCATCCCACACAGCGTCAGCCACACACAGCTATACGTTGTGTATTCCTGGCTCTTCTTTCATTGCAGCAGAAACACGCACTCCCACACACAGGCACGGCCTCAGACACAAATCCTACCTTATTTCTGAAACACATGGGGACGCTGAAGATGGCAGAATCGGCGATGATTTTTCCATTGGGGAAGATAACATAAACAATGAGCCTTGGAGTTGGGGCATAGATCAAGCTGAAGGTAATAGGGATGGAGAAGAAGCCTTTCAGCACTAGATGGAGGAGAGAGGGAAGAAGACAATGTGGTGAAAATGGACTCTGATCAGCTTTTGCCATTCTGCATGTGCCTGTTTAATTCCTTTCCTCAAGTCTTTCAGGACCAAGTGGATTTCTGGAGACTAATGAAACAACCAGGACATCTCTGGATCTGGTATTCAAGACCAGCAAAAGACTCTTCCTGGCTCTGTTCATTGTCTCAATGAGATGAAACAAATCTTTGGAGCTCGAGCTTAGCTCCACCAAGAGTGAGAGTCTCAGATATCTTTCAGAGCCTCCTATCACCAAGCATCTCCCACCCCATCACCAACAAAAAGGTGACCCCTGTCCCAAATCTATAGTTTAGGCTTTAAAAACAGAGGTGGAGAAGTAGACAACAGTGAGTTGAAATAACAAGCTGTGGCATCCTAACTACTCAGAGACTATTTTTAGACACAATTGCAAATTAAAGCAGGAGAGTTTTGACAGAGGGTAAGACTACAGTTTCATGCACTTGCAGGGGCAGCAAAAGGAGACTTCCTTGAAGGTGAAGAAAACAGAGGATGAGCCTAAGGGCTGGGAAACGCTGGGTATTGTTCTCCTGGCACCAAGCACGACAGTAAAGGAGACATGAAAGCTGGAAAGGCACGCTGCTCTGATGCAGCAGAGGAGTGGTGAGCCAGCTCTAAACTGTAAAGAGGCTTACGCCACGTATCCAAATAAGACAGGATGCCACAAGCCACTGAATGCTGGCCAGACATGACCAGGGGAGTGCACTTACTTCCTGGCAGCCCGACCCAAACAGTCTTCTGACCTGCATGGACTATCCCTCTTTTCCCTGTGACCTAGGGAAGAATACAGAAAGGGAAGGGAATGCCAGTTACAGGCTGAAAGAGTTTGGGTTGTTCAGCCTGGAGAAGAAAAGTCTCCGGGGAGACCTTGGAGCACCTTCCAGTGGCTGAAGGGGCTCCAGGAAAGCTGGAGAGGGACTGGTGACAAGGGCAGGGAGTGATGGGATGAGGGGAGATTGGTTCAAACTAAAAGAGAGTAGATTTACATTAGATATTAGGAAGAAATTATTTGGTGTGAGGGTGGTGAGACCCTGGCCCAGGGTGCCCAGAGAAGCTGTGACTGCCCCTCCCTGGCAGTGTTCAAGGCCAGGTCAGATGGGACTTGGAGCAATCTGACCTAGCCTGGTGGGAGGTGTCCCTGCCCATGGCAGGGCATGACACTGGATAAGCTTTAAGGTTCCTTCTCAGCCAAACCAGTCTGGGATTCTATGATAGTTTTTGAGACGACTGCGCAGATCAAAGGAACCCTGAAACTCGAGATTAAAGGAGGATGGGGAGAGGGGTATGACCTTTACCTGCTCTCAGGTAGCAGGGAGAGCTCAGGGGATCAAGACTTGAGGCTGGACCTGTAAGGCCTGCCCTGCACCTGTGCAGAGCCCAAAAGAAAGGTACTGCCTTTCTTGCTATTACTGCAGCCCAGGATCAAAACCAGGATTCAGGCCCATGATGAGATACCTGTCCTGCACTGATCCACATCTATCGGATATCAGGCTTGAACCTGTAGGAGATGCTGATCTCATGCCTTGAGGCATCACCCACTAGCACTTCCACAGAAACTCACAAAGTAGGAGAAAATGACACGCTTGGGCCCGTGTTCCAGGTCCTCCTGGTCAATTCCAAAGTCCACCTGGATGGTCTGCTTTATACCACAGGGCACCGTTTCTGGCACGTGGTCAACAGAGAGAAAACTCCTGCTGCTGCTGTAGAATGGACGTACGAAATGAGAAGCTCGCTGATAACTCAAATCAACTGTCCCAGGCTCTTTATCCAAATCTTGATGCAGGACACTTGCCTGGTGAAATAAAGAAAATCACCACAGTTAATTTCTCTAGTTCAGCGAGTCAGTTGCAAAGCACCTTAGGTGCAGCTTGGTAAGAAGCTCAGATCAGGTCTGAGCAACACCATGGCACAGGTCTCTGTGTTGGGAGTTCACGAGGAAAGCAACTGGAATCTGGAGAATAAGCTCTCAGGGGGAGCCAAACTCATGCTGAAGTGTTTCAGGTTTGAATTACTGTCCTTCAAGAAGGAAAGGGGGAGATGTCTTCTGCCAACAAGACAGACCCTTCTTCACTCACCTCCAGAGAGACCGAGGTGCTGTTCCAAGCAGTCGTGTTCAGGCTAAATGAAGCTGTCCCAGAGTCCTCAGTGATGTACTTCTGCTGAAACTGCTGCTCACCACAGCTTACTACAAGGAGGATTTCTTTGTGCTTCAGTGCCTTGCCTTGATAGTCGATGACTTTAATCTGAGAACATCGTGGTGAGCAAGAGAAGCACAGAAGTCCAATCAGTGGACAGAATCTCTTGCTTCTCTAAGTCAGGAACAGCATTTCCAAAGACAGCAGGGTTACCCTTCCAGTCACTAACAATATTATCAACACTGCTGCTGCTCACCTCCTGTTATCACTGGCACTGCTGGGTTCATTCACCCCCACGCTCTCTTCCCCTTCCCAGCAAAAAGCCTCCCAGCTGCTGCAATTCCAAATGTTGGGTTTGTACCCCACACTTGTGTCCCTACGGCTGCTCCTACACAAGACATCTTTAGCAAATGTCAGTCCTGGGTGTTCTCACTTCTGACAATTCAAGAGTTTTGTCTCAGAGTCATTCATGCCCTCCCAAGCCCCCAGCTGGAGGTGGGGTCAGACAAGACACCAAGCGACAGTTGCTGTGAAGGCACTGCTCACGTTCTCCCCTTCGAAGAACTTTAACTGTGAATTACCTTCCCCCTGTACATGCCTCCAGCATGGTAGTAAGAATTCACATCCTCAAAGAGGGCTATCCCGCCAATCTTGGAGATGAGTAGTTTATGGGAAGCATTGACTCGTATCTCTGAATGAAAGCAGTGAGACAGAAACATAAGGGAGGTACTAAGGAAGCCAAGCACCCCGTAGCAATTTCCCTGCAGAGTGACCCACTGGTAATACTGGTGCACATGTCCAGCTGCATGTACGTTCCATAGCAGGGAGATGATCTGCCCAGAGGTCTGGGTACCTGGTCTTCCTCCCACTTCTAGCCCTTCGAAAGGTCCCTAAGCATCACCCTTGAGACAGGCAGGTCTAGTGGGGGATGTCTCTGTCCATGGCAGGAGAGTTGGACTAGATGACCTTTAAGGTCCTTTCCAACTCAGGCTGTTCTGTGATTCTGAGACTGCAGACACTCAGAGTGTGCCACACCATCAGAAACTGGTGGCTCTGTCTGCATCTGTGAGGTCAGACTGCAGGCTCTGATGGGCTCAGAAAGCTGAGCCCTTGCTAGTCTGAAAGTCTCCAGTGTTCTTGGTAAGATTAGTGCATCTTCACATGCCTCTTCCCAGCCACTGGAGATGTTTCCAGCGTTACCTGTGCCATCCTCCACCAGCGAGGCCTCTGCAGCTATGCTGTCCTGGTAGTACCGAAAGTCTTGACTGAAGGAAGACAGACTCACATCTGTGAAGAAGCAACCTGACTTGTCTGTCTGAAAGTACAGAGAGAGGAGACAAGGTCTGAGCTTAGATTAGGTTGGAAGTTACCCAAATGGCACAGAAACTCTCAGGAATTTTGCCTTTAGACTTAGCAGCGCAGGACACAGAGCAGGCACATGGCGCACACTCAGTCACAGTCACCAGTTACTAGAGGCAGCCAAAGCCTCTAGTACGGGGTAACATCACCATTATTTCAGCTAAAGCCTCCAGGAGCCTTTCCTCACCCTGGGGCTGAGCACAAATGTCTCTGGATGCACGAATGTCTCAGCACAATGCTCCTGCTAAACATCTCACCTGGTTGTTGAACTCCTGGCAGAGATCAGGTTTCGAAGTACTGGGCAGGAACTGGGCAATCTTCTGACAAAGGCTCACATGAACCATCCCCTGGACGCCTTTCCCAGAGGTGTATCTGTTTGGGGGAGCAGGGAAAGGAAGAGACAGACACACACAGTAGGAGAGCACAGGTCACAGCCCCAGAGACCACTTACTCATGGGTGTTCACAACACAGCAGAGTCCTCACCTGCCACATACCCGGAGTGGGAAGGTTTTATCTAGTGCATAAATCTGATCTGGTGCCTCAAAGAACACTTCAAATTTTGGCAGCACTGGAAGGAAAAAATGGAGAACTGTAGGAAATGCTGGCCAGGGACAGCATTTCCAGAGACTCAGCATCATGGTGAAACAAGAAACAGGAAAAGGAGAAGGAAGATGGGCAGAAGGGGAAAGGGAAGATTTCCATTGTTTCTTTAACAGATTAGTGTTATCCCTGGTTGACTGCTCCTTCCCAAACTAAAACCCAAACACATCCACGTCCCTGTACTTCTGACAGCCACTTGCACTCAGAGAAGACCAGCCTCCCAGCACAGCTACTTGGGGGATGAGAGAGAAGTGGGAGGGCACTGGACTTCATATTCTCCAGAAAAGCCCACCCGAAGTGACCTTGTTTTGTCTGATGCAGAGATCTGCAGGAATCAGCTGTGTCAAAGGGCTGGGGCCATGCACAACGTTCTTCCCACAGGCTGACCCAAGGTCCCTGAGTGGTTTCTCTCCAGAGCCTCAGCTCAGGCTCTCTCTATGACACATGGCTATTACTTTTCTTGTTTGCTCCCAGGATGGTTATCATGGAATAAACAGCCAGCTTCCTGGATCAAGAGTGCAAGGTCCCCTCTGCAGTTCAGACATATCCCCCACATGCTCATACCATACTCCTCCACAGAGAAGCTGCCGTAAGCGTTCACACTGGTCACATTGATGACATATGTCCCCAGCAGAGGCTCATCACTTAGCTGGAAGGACAGGTCTGCGATGCCGTTTTGGGGGACCACATTCAGCCACTGCTCTATCTGGTTGTTCTTAGGATCCTACACCCATAAGAAAGAAAGAAACAGTTGTTCCAGCACCTCACTGCTACACACACACCCCACAGAAGTCGAGCCTCAGGATTTCAGTGCTGCAGGCTACCAGCTTCTATAGCTAAGGAATGAGGTTTGGCATAGGCTAGCCCAGAAATTTTGAAGACAATATAATGCTCAGATTCTGCTCCCAGCGCCTGAGTCTCCTTCTACACTTACCTAAATTCTGATCTCAAGGCAAGATCCTTCGCAGTTCTAACTTTTTTCATAAAGGTCTAAGTTGATCTGTCTGTACTCTTGCAAGGCTAGAACAACTCAGACTTCTACTGAAGTAACTGGGAGCATAACCTCTAGTAAGTGCATAAAACAGAAGCTGGAAGGAGTATGTTAGTTTAAGAAATCTTGGAAGTTCTACTGTTCCACCCAGGGGTCTGTAAAATCTACCAGGAACTGAATATGAATAGCCCAGTGAAATGGCTGCCATCAACATCACTGTAACACCAGATTTCAGCACCACTCACCTGAAGAAACAGGGAAATCTGGGGAGAAAAGAAGGCAAAAGCATTAGAAGACAGAAACACATGCCAGTAACACACACAAGGTTCTGCAGATGCAGAGCTCTCTCTGAAGGATGTGCAACTGGTGATTTGGAAATGTAGAGCGTTGACAACAATATGAAGTAAAACAAACATCACCAAAAAGGAGAAATACTAGGTGGGTCCGTTACAGTAAGGTCTGAAGAAAGGGAAAAGGAAAAGCCAACCTGGAGGTCACCCAGCACTTGCTAATGATTTCATGGAGGAGTCCTCCATCAGGAAAAGTCACTACTCAAACTCTGGCTCAGCTGAAGTCTTAAAGGAGTTACAGAGGTAAAGGATCACAGTTTGGCAGGAACCTCTGGAGGCCATCTAGTCCAACACCCTGCTGAAGCATGTCTTCTTAGAGCAGATTGCTCATAGCCTTCTCCAGCTGAGTTTTGAACATCTCCAAGTATGAAAATGCCTTCTCTGAGCACCTGTTTCAATACCTGATCATCACTGCAATGAAGAAGTTTGTTCTAATGCAATGTCTACTTAGACGTCCCCATGTTCCAGGTTGTAGGAGCCAGATTAAGAGCCCTCTCCGCCACACATTAAAGAAAACCTGATTTGCAGACTATTGACTCTCCACATGACACCATCACACCAGGAATCAGCATGTCCCATACTTGCTCTTGCATGACTATTTTACCAAGATGACACCTCTGGCATCTCCCCAAGTCATCAGCTTTTACTTGAGTTATTATTCTCTGGACATTCATCAAGCCTGACCCAGGGATGAATGTGGAAAAGCTGGAGCTTTGGCCGATGAGCAGGGTAGAAAGGAAGCAGGATCCATGCATGGACAGAGGTAGCCTTCCCCACAGTCCCCCAGGGCTGGCTTACCGAATCGTTGAGTGCAATGAATTCCTCATCCAGAGTCACGATGCGAAATTTCACTGAAGGCAAGGAAATCAAGGAATATATTTATCAGTTCTCAGTCCTTCCCTACAGACCCTGCTTTATCTGTTTCCCCAGCTCCTGTCTTCTCTCTATACAGATTTGTGGTAACTCCTTACACAGACATTCCCACATGTAAGATACCACGGACAATGACTTATTGTCTCCTGCAACTTGATAGTCACCACAAGCTAGACATTACAGCCACTTGAAAACATCACACCAGCAAGAGACATCATCTCAAAGTCTCCTGCTAAGTGTGTCCATGAATTCCAGGCAATCACAGGCTTTCCACGTGATGTTACCAGCAGAAAGTCTAGGCCCCACAGTTGCTCCCATCTGCAGCTCTCACCTGTCTGCCCTGGCTGATAGACAGGCTTGTCTGTCTGGATGAAGGTGCCACTGCTGGCCTTACGGATAAGGACCTTTTTCTTCTCCTCAATACTGACCCCTTGGCCTGAGATCATCAGTCTGACAGTGGCAATCTCCTCCGTGCCATCAGCTGGAGGTGCAACCTATGCAGACAGAGAGAGGAGAGCACACAGCCCCTAGGTAATCTTCTGAGGGACCTGAGCATGACTTGAGAGTGAAGTGAAAGAATGAACCAGTTCCTCTCCACCTGTCCCAGGACATCCCCTCCAATGTCCCGGATCCAGATCAATTCCAGATCTCACTCAATCCCACCTGACAGCAGGAGGCCCTGCACATGATAGAATCTGTCTTTTCTCCACTGGTAAAGGAATTTTGCCTCTGGTGACAAGCAGGTGCTTGACACCTCCTGGTCTTCAGACTGGGTCAGGAAGATGGGCAGATGCCAGAAAGGTGGGAGATGGTAGCAGAGAATTGAAAGAGAGAGATCGAGCTGCAGCACAGCCTCGAATGCTAGGCCTTCAAAACGACCCAGCACGTCCAGGTAACAAAGCCAGATTAGAAATGACAACCAGAGAGGGTCTTCCTGACTCCAGCAGCCAAGGAGCCCAGCTCCTCAACACGGAATACGCGGTATAACAGAAGGGACACTGCTTGGGCATGTCTGCCTTGTTCTTGATCTTTGCTAAATTCTCACCACCAACAAATCAGCTCTAAAATGCTGTTTAAAAATAACAAGCACACCCATTTCCACCCAACATCTCTTCAGTAGCTCTTAAGAGTTGAGATGCTCCCTGACTTCAGGTCCCAAAGATGCAGTAGATCACGCAAACCACCGCTAATCCAAGTGTGAGCTGTGGAGCTGCACAAGTCCCTCACGGAAAAGCTAAAGCTGCTTCATCTGGCCTGGGGTGGAAGAGGTGGAAACGACCAGAAGTGTGGTATATTTTAACAAATGTTACTTTGATTTAAAAATTAGCTTCAAAAGGGGAATTCAGTGCCAACCAACAGATACTATGATGGACTACACAACCCCAGGCACCATCCACGCCTTTCCCAGCAGGCTCACGCTGAGGCAAAGTAGACCCGGTCCTTGCCATGGGGAGTAACACAAGGGATCTACAGTTCCTGAAGAGAAAAATCAGTGATGGTATTTGCCTAGGCTGACTCACCCAGAACTTAGTGCACATGAAAGTCTTCTTCTTCTGGATGGTTTCTTGGACTAAAAGCTCACGTCCTGCAGCACGCTCCAGGACCAGATTCACTTGAAGCTTTGCTTCATGACAGGTGATATGGAGGCAGGCAACTTGGGTGGATGGGTAGCGGAGATCTGCAGGGATCACCACCAGGTAATGTCTGGGGTAAGGGAAAGAAGATATCAGAGGTGGCATCAGGTTCAGGGCTCAGAGAAGCAAAAGATCTCCCCTGGAGTGGCCCACTACTGCAGAATTCCTCAGCAGCGTGCCAGCACAATGACTGCTTCACTGATAACTTCAGAAACAGCTTCCGCTTGATTAGCTGAAGTACTGCCCTATAATCTGTTTCAAACCCCTTACTTCAGTCATCTCCTCACCTCCCCAGAACCATCCCTTGCAGCCTTCAGAAGTGGCCCCATAACTTGCAAGTCTAGACACTGGTGGTTTAACCCAGTGTGGCAACTGGAGAAGCACATGGCCCTGGGCCAAAGGTCTGATGTGGAAGCCCCCCAAAAGGTGGCTTGTATTTTAACTCAGAGGAGCCAACCCCATGCATGGGAGGCAAGGCAAATGTCTCAGCTACCCTTTGGGGTGATCTGATAGAGCAGGAAGAACAAGAGCTGACAGCATGGAACGTGATCCATCTACCTAGAGCGATACCTTCCTGAAAGAGACCGAAACAGAAGTTCAGCATCACTCACACTTGGTGAAAAGCAGCTGCCATGTGGAACAGGAGGCTCAGGAGGATGGCTATCCTCATCCTGGGGGCTCTTGCTGCCCGATCTCCAGTGGCCCTCTTCCTCTGAAATCACTGACGCTGCTTTTAGGGGAGTAATTTCTTTCTAGCACAGCCTAAATGAAGAGCTGGGATGGGGGGAGGAGCCAGCCACTCCCCACCTCTTCCTCTCTCCTGAGATTATACACAGGCAGCTGTAAGGATGGCTGTGCTATGCCAAGTGTCCCTTGACCAATAGCCACCACTCTGGCTGCCATCCACCAGTTCAGAACATCCCCTCCTGCAGGGTTGCCATGGAAGACATCTGACCAAATGGACTTTTCATGGAAAAAAAAAACAGCAAGAACTTTGCTGATCAGTGACCCAGGCCAGGTCCTGATCACTTGTCACTTGTGTCCCTTTGTTTCACCTGGAGATGGATTGCTGCTCTGCAGCCAGCAGCAAGAGCTCACCCCACCACACTCAAGACAGAGGCTCAGTAGCTCTGGACCAGATTATGGGGATGTGGATCTCCTTAGGCTGTTTGGCTTGAGAATGGGAGTAAATCCTTGCACATGCACAAGGAAGCACTGTAGCAACACTGCCACCAACCAGCACTCACTAATGGAGCCAATGACTCTGCCTTGCCCTTCCCTGCATATAGTGAGGGAAATGGAAATACATACTGGCCAACAAAGGCCTCCACCAGCTCTCTGCAACATCCATTAGCAATGGTACCATCTGCAGGAGCAGGGCCTCAGGAATTGGTTCCAGTTCCTCATTGCTCATGTCCGGGTCTGGAAGGTTTAGGGTACAGGGATCCAGCCTTTTGGTTCTGTTTTTGAACCTGAGGGTCAGGTTAAAACTCTCAAATTAAACATGTGGGACATCTTCCAGCACTGATGACGACCTATACAGGAGGGCAGACAATTGTCCTGTTTAGCCAGCCTGGCCTCCAGAAAAGCATGGTCACCATGTAAAGTGCCTGTAGTGAGTGCTACGCAGGTTGCATTACCTCACCAACTACACTGGAGTTTTGTGTGAGACAGCATTAGCCCAGGCTGAAACATAGGAGGGACTGTCCCAACACCACAGCCAGCTCTGCCTGGAAACATCTCCCAGCACGGTTTAACAGTGCGGATGTAGCCCAAGGTTTCCATATCTGTGTCCCAACATGATGTGGGCAGTTGGGATCTCTCTGTCTGGCAAAACCAGGTTCCAGGATGCCCAGAAACTTCCAGCTAACTTGGGATCCCTGCTCCATAGGCTCTCCATACTCTTTTTCCAGATGGGGTTGGGAAGGCTGATGTCCATTTTCCCCTCTATCACTGGGCCACTCTAGAACAAACAAGCACCATGGGCTCTACACAGGAGCTGTTAGTGCCAGACCTGCCTTTGTCTCAAGTGAGTATTTCACTTCTCAACCGATTGAGATAAGTGAGCAGAGGCCAGATACCCCAACTGATTAAAGAAATCAGCTTTGAGTTTGTCTAAACCAGTGTTAGGCTCCTAGGCAAGGAAGAGTGGACACTTTCTATTTTGATGTACACATCCTCCCCACTCCTGTCTCTTTGTGAAGGAAGGTCAAGTTACAGGCAAACTTACGTGTTTTTGTCTAAAACTTGAGATTTTCCCACAGAAAGCACCAGCCATACAAATCAATAAACCATAGCCAGAGAGGGCTGGTTGCTGGCAGACTTCCAACAGGAGCTGCACCCCTCGGGGCCAGCACTCAGGAGATCTCTCTGACCCTGCCCCACCGTGCTCCTGCCATGTTTGCCCAGGTGCGTTCTCTATTCCTTGCTTGGCTTTAGCAAACCTGGCTCCTGGTCACAGGAATGTGCATTTGAAGGATTCGCATTGAAGGTGGTGCCTGACAGCTGCACAGGTGTCAGACCTGACCAAAGCCTCTGAGATACAGAATGCACAGCATGGTTTCTACTTCTGCAGTTTCTTTCTCAAATGAATGCAGAGAAGGCCTTTGTGATAGAAGTGCTGAGCCAAGAGGCCCATGGAGAGGAAAGGATCCATCTCTCCCGAAAACACAAAGACATAGTCCATACTGGCAATGTAACACCATACCCATACCCCTTCTCCACAGGTAACTTGAATCAAAAATTAAAAGGAAGGAGATTAGTAAAGGTCACACCTATAACCATGGAAAACATCTTCTGTGGTTCAGAACAAGGAGCAGGAGCAATGGCGCCTTGGAAACTACTCCAATGTCTCAATATCTTTGAAGAAAACAAAGAGGCACCAGCATCAGTCTTGACTATGAGAAGAGTACAGGGGGAGCAGCGATGTCTGCAAAGCACCTGGACAGGAGACTGTGCAGAGAGGAGGAAGTCATCGGTTTCTTTAAAGGACCACATCTGTTAGAGAGCCTATCATGCAGAATAACTAATCAAAGCAACTGAATCATTCTTCACTCTGCTCTAGACACCCACTACCAGCTTCATACAGGCCTCAGGCCTCCTCCGCTGCTGCCACCTTTCCTTTCCAACCACAAACTTAAAATCATTTTAGTTGGAAAAGACCTTTAAGATCATCAAGTCCTAACTCTACCAAGTCCAATGCTAAACCATGTCCCCAGGCACCATATCTACAGGTCTTTTAAACACCTCCAGGGATGGTGATTCAACCACCTCCCTAGGCAGCCTGTGCCAGTGTTTGTTAACCGTTTCATTGAAGCTTCTTCTAATATCAACCTAAAACTCCCCTGGCTCAACTTGAGGCCATTGTCTCTTGTCCCATCATTTGTTACTTGGCAGAAGAGACCGACCCCCCCTCACCCCAACCTCCTCTCAGGGAGCTGTAGAGAGCCATGAGGTCCCCCCTGAGCCTCCTCTTCTCCAGGCTGAACACCCCCAGCTCCCTCAGCCGTTCCCCATCAGCCCTGTGCTCCAGGCCCTTCCCCAGCTCCGTTGCCCTTCTCTGGACACACTCCAGCCCCTCGATGTCCTTCTCATATCCAGGGACCCAAAACTGAACCTAGCCCTTGAGGTGTGGCCTCACCAGTGCTGAGCACAGCAGGACAATCACTGCCCTGGTCCTGCTGGCCACACTATTCCTGATAGAAGCCAGGATGCTGTTGGCCTTCTTGGCCACCTGGGCATATTGCTGGCTCATACCCAGCCGGCTATCAACCAATACCTCCAGGTCTTTCTCTGCTGGGCAGCTTTCCAGCCACTCTTCCCCAAGCCTGCAGCATTTCATGGGGTTGCTGTGACCCAAGTGCAGGACCCCACACTTCATCCCCCTAATCACCAACATTTCCAGCTCACCTCTAACACACACACACCCACACTCTATAACTACTGTGTAGCATCTCCAAAGTCAATGGGATTTGATACCTTTGTGTTCTGACAGTGAAGTACATTTCTGCATTAAGGATATTTCACACTGCATGCAGGGTTCATAAAAATTCCTGAGGCCATAGCATTTCTGCAACCTGATCAGCATCCATAATGTAATGGAATCCCTTGAAAGACTCTCTCCATAATGCCAAGGCAGACTGCTCCAACCACTTTCTGCTGCCCTGACAGCAGAATTTGTCCACTGCACCAAAGCCAAGCAAGGAACTGAGAACACACCTGGACAAACACAGCCGAAGGAGCAGGAACTGACTGGGTCAGAAAGCTTGAAGGCAACATAGTGTAAACTGTTCCATGCCTCTCTCAATGCTTGGCTCCTTCACCAAGATCATTCAAAGAACTGCAAATCTTCTGCATTTTTTTTCCTAGAAATCTAGTGCAAGCCTTCAGACTGTAAATTTGTTATTTAGGATTGAACTTTGGAAAATTATGGAACTATGCTCAAGAGAGTTTGGAAACCTTCACAAGAAGGCTCTCAGACCATCGGTGAGCTACGGATTTCTCTCCAAAGAACAGCTGTGAATCCTGAAGCCTGCAGCTTTGCATACTTTTCACAGAAGGGCACAAATAACTAGAGCAGTTAATTTCTAGCTAACACTCCAAAAATCCACACAACCTGTTGAACGAGCCTATTATATTCTGAACCTTCTTGGCCCAATACCAGAGCTCTGGTTCTTGCTTCATCTCTCCTACTCACCCCACTGAACTGAGAAAGTCTCACCAGCATTCCAGCAGTGACTTCTCCAAGTCACAACACCCTGACTTGCGAATTCAAATCTAGTCACCAAGTAGATAAGCACCCATGGAAGTTGGGAACTCTTTACAAACTGGCAAACTGGCTCAAGTTTGTAAGATTGAGACAGACTTTTTACCAAGACCTACAGGGGCAATGGCTTGAAACGAAAAGAGCATAGATTTAGATTAAATATAAGGAATAAATCCTTTACAGTGAGGGTGGTGAGACACCCAGAGAAGTTGTGGATGCTTCAACCCTGGAAGTGATCAAAGTCCGACTGGACAGAGCTTGGAGCAACCTGGTCTAGTGGAAGGTGTCCCTGCCCATGGCAGAGGGCTTGGACTAGATGATCTTTAAGGTCCCTTTCAATGCAAACTACTCTGTGATTCTCTGAAGACCTTTTGTAGGAGCTTTTAGAAAGCTGAAGAAGTCATCTGGCTGATTAAGCCACAAGGAAAGGTATTTTCTACATTCCAGAGGCAGAGGATCAGTGACAGGTATCGGAAATGACCTTACCCCTAGTACAGAGTAGTCCATCTCTTCATTGGCTTTGTACAGATAACCTCCATTTTGGGAGGAAAACATAGAATACACCTGCATAATCACACAAAAAGGCCAAGAAAATGGAACAAAGTCTCACACTGCAGACAAAACCTGACAGACTGCTACCCAACCTTCATCCCGCGGATTTCTCTCTCCATTCTTAACCTAAGTATCAGCAACCCACGATGTACTGCGACCCTCCAAAACCAAAACAGGTCATTCTTTAACCAAGATCATCCATTTTTAAAAGATAGAATTTTAGTGTCATTTAACCACAGTTCAGAAGACTGGTCATAGGCTTCAAAGCCTGGGGAATGCTGGAGTGTTGGCACCTTTTCCCTGAAAATCATTTTATAAACTCCTAAGGAGGGACCAGACCTCATCTCCCCCGCTGATGAAGAACATGCTGCTCAAGGTCAGCAGTGATCTGTGCTGTACAGCGGCTGTGGCCAGCGAGTCAGTAGATGAGTAACAGTTAGCCAGAGGGCAAACAAACAGTTCTCAGCCAGCCACAGCAGGCACTGCCTCTTCACAGAACCACAGAATGGTTTGGGTTGGAAGGGACCCTAAAGCTCATCCAGTCCCAACCCCCTGCAATGGGCAGGGACACCTCCCACCAGACCAGAGTGCTCAAAGCCCCATCCAACCTGGCCTTCAACACTTCAATGTTTTGAAGAATCAAAGACTGCACTGTAACTTTCAAACCTACTTTGGTTTATTTTCATTTCAGATTCTCTTAATCTTTGACCTTCTCAGAGAACAGATAGTACAGATGTAGGATGAGTTAAATCCACCCGAGACGGCTCCTAGTATTAAAAAGTAAACCTAAGTTTGGAAATGGTGGCAAACTCTTGGGTTTCACTTTTTAGACTTAACACACGTACTTTCCTTGTATGCAGACACAAAAGGCCAGGAGTGAGGAAACACAGGACGATGGGTATAGGGTTAGGAAGCTGGGAATACATAAACAGGGAAGGTTACAATGAAGGAGAAAGGTGTGGACAAACAGGGTGCAAACCCCTAAGGAGTCAAGCTGTCCTAAATGTCGCAGCTTATGTAACACCTTGGCTCAAAAATAAGCCTTTTAAAAAGACAACTTCAAGTCATAAAAGCCTCGCCCCGAGTTCTGAACATCCTTCTAGAACACAGCCAAGTAATTAAAGTAAAACGCCAATAAAGCCCACAGCATCTTGACTGCAGCCACCCCTGCCTCACCCCAACACACACGTTTCCTTTCAGTGTTTTAAAGGCAGACTACTGAGGAAGCACAAGTCACCAGTGAATGTCCAGAGAGCAGTTTACAAAGGTGCTCAGCCAGCTTTGGACAAGAGCAGTCTGTTCACGTCTCCACAGAGTATTTCCTTTCCTCTGTTTATTCACCTGGTTCAAAGTCATGACTAGCTTATTCAAACTGAAAGAGCCTCTGAGGACTGCAAAAAGCATGGAGACTGCTTTTGCCCTCCATATCTGCAAATAGGAACCAGTTGTGAGGAGCTGAGCTCTCCGGAACACTAAGGAACACAGGGACCAGAGGAAGGAAAAAAAGAAATACAAAAATCAATCAGATAATCATTTTTTGAGAGACAAATCTTGCTTTGTTCAAACTGAATCCATGTAAATGTCAAATACGTTTAGGCAAGCTTGCTTCCCATG
The DNA here is from genome assembly GCA_013398125.1 of Aegotheles bennettii. Classification (NCBI taxonomy): domain Eukaryota; kingdom Metazoa; phylum Chordata; class Aves; order Caprimulgiformes; family Aegothelidae; genus Aegotheles; species Aegotheles bennettii. The sequence continues at coordinate 135,415 of VZRW01005721.1, forward strand.
GATCCAAAACATCTAAGGCAGCTTTATTTAACGACAAATGTTAAGTGCTGAGGGATTTGTGCATTAATTGAATTCCAGCTTCCATGAAGCTATACTGGAATGAATTGAGAAATAAAACCTGATACTTATCCTGCTACAGGCTCATCATGAAAACCTGATAAAAGCAGAGACTCTAAAGCATTAACCTGGCATGGCTGAATAAGCACACACAGCCATAGCACTCACTTCTGCATAGCAAAAACAAGTTTAAAAGGCAATGTAGACAACATTTGCATAGTGTATACTGGCTACCAGCTGTTTACCTTCCATCAGCGTGCAGAAGACACCCGACATCCACATCTGGGAGGTCAGCTCAGACTGCTCTCCTTCATTTTGCTGGCAGGGACTCCACGGATTTTTGTGCAGATCTCAAACTATTTCCTAGCGACTCACTTGATCCCCTGGGGTGGATCTTTGGGTTGAAGGGAAGGAGCTGAGCTGGGGTGCAGCAGCGCAAGGTCAGGGGCTGGCAGTCCTTTGAAGTCATCCAGGTTGAAATGGGATCTGAGCTGGGTTATCTCCAGAGGGTAGGTCTACAAGAAGGATCTGAAGCTTTACCTGGCTTTGATTATGAATTCTTACTGCTGCTCAGGATTTGTAGTTCCGAAAGAATAAAATGCTCAAGGGCGAGCTCAAAAGCAGAGAGCTGCACCCCTGTGTAAGTCCAGTCTAAGGCTCCTATTTGCGCTTCCTCATGCCATCCTCCCCACATTCCTCACCTATCATTCAAAGGGATTAAAATGCTGCTCAGAGTGACAATTCCAGACTGTACTGCAAAGGAAAAAAGCACATGAACCACTTCTGAGTGTAACCTTCAGGCAGAGTCAGCCCACTCCACCCCTACCCAGGCTGCACCCCAAAACTAGAGGTGCCCATCAAGGCATTCCCATAGGCATCACATTTTAGTTCTTGGGAGATCTGAGGGCATAACAGGGCCCTGAGGATATAGACTGAGAAGAAATACATATCCTTTACCTCGCATTACATTTCAAAGCATGGTAATAATTCAACAACAACAGTTCTGTCTTACAAAATGAGCAGAAGACAGAGGGCCTTGCAAAAAGATGTCAATCAAATATTTATTTCAATAAGTGAATTTTTCCACCTTCCCAGGAAAGAAAGTGGGTATATCATTTTCCAATAACTAAAATCAAGCCACACCTTCTGTTTGGCTGGAGTATTTATTACTGGAGAAGCTATCCTAAATAGGTCAGGCATTACTGAGGCACCAGCCAGGGTAAAAAAATCATACAAACAAACAAAAAACCCAACTACGAATAGAAGAGCACAGTTTTCTGGATTTGATGAAACAAGGAAGATGTCTTCCAGGCAATTATTTGAACAGCTTGGAAACCACTAACAAGTATAAGATGATGGTCAAGCTATGACACAACACTTTTTCCAAATTCAGTGGAAGATTCACACAAAGCCATAGCAGCTTTCGGTCCCCACTCACCCACGTGAAGTCTGACATTTGTTTTTGATCATACTCCATGTACCAGAAAGTGATATGGCGGGAGGATTAGCAGGCTCCAGTGCTGTGTAGGTAAACATTTTTCTGTTCTTTCCACTGCAGAAAGGGTAGGAATTGCAGACTCTTACCAGCAGATTGCGACTAATAGTCTGACTTCACTGACACCGAAAGGTCTGGAGTATGACCAAGCAAACTGTCACAAAAATGCAAGCTGCTAAACCCCCAAACGACCATTGTCTTCATTTCTAAGGAGCCTGAGGCAGCTCATAGTCCACTATCCTGGAGTGCAAGTGACAAGAAAAGTCACTGCTCATTTCAGGACCTGGTTCCTTCAAGGCGGATGTACCATTTCTGATACCACCTCCTTGCTCTTAACTCAAAATACCTTCTGTGGCTGCTTTTGCCATTATCTCAACTAGCAATAGGTGGCTTGGAGAACACCCTCTGACGGAAAAGGCAAAAGGAATCTCCCATGAGACATCAACCCAAAGAGCAGCTCTTCATGAAGATAATTAGCAGGCATGCAGCAACGAGTGGAAGATCTGTTACACCAAAGAGAGCTTGACTCTAATCTTTTCTAGGAGGACTTCAGAAAAATTCATGCTCCCACCACTCACACCAAGACAGTCTCCTCATTCTGGCATATGAAGTCAGAACCTCTCTCATTTCCCCCTTCTTTGTCCCAAAGTCTTACATTTCTTCTCTCTGTGCAGTTGTAAACTCAACAGAAAGGCTTTAACAAGTCTTCCCCACCCCTCTGGCCTAAAGCATAGTATAGGCACAGTAAGAGCAATACAAGGAGATAAAAGGTTCTCAGCACTTTGAAAGGCAATAACACCATTTTTTCTACCTCCACCATCTGGCAGTTTTGGAAGGAGAGGCCATGGCTACTGCCCTTGGCAGGCCACACCAGGGACTGTCTGCAAACCTTGTGCTCAGGTCCTATCAAGACAGATACCGAGATGCTCAACACAGCATGCTCTGTTCATAACAGAACTTTAAGTGACAAGTATCAGCTTTTGTCCCTTTCACTTCATTCCCTGAACATCTTGGATGTTACACATGGCTCTTGCAGAGCCCCTGCTAGGTCCAGACTCTACTCACCTAAATCATGCATACACATTGAATACATCTTCTAGCACAGAAGCTCTAAGGGCTTAAACCTGCACTTAAAACTGCCATGGCATTCCAAAAAAGCCTTGGAAGAGCTTTGTGCAGATTTCTGTAGTTACATATTTCCTCTTCTGAGTGCAGTACAATCACGTCAAGAAAAGCAACAGCTTTTAAATCTGCATATGCAAAACAGCTCTAAGAAATATTGCTACAATTGACATGAAAATCTAAATAATAAAAACAAGGTATGGAAAAAATACACTTTAAAGCTCCTTACGAGCAACTTGAAAATAACATTTTATATGGCCTATCCAAACTACCTAATCTAACAGTTTTGTATAGGGGCATCATGGTTATTAACCTTGTAAGGAAGATCTGAAGTATGGTTTTAGCTCCTACCCATGTAAACATACACACACACACAAACTGCATGTGGGTTCCAGGAAACCAGTGCTGCTCACCCGCACATCCACACACCTCAGTTTCCAAGTGGCCCATGGCCCTAGTGTCAATTATTTTTTCTTTGCTCCATAGCAGTTTTAGGAATGGAAACTAGTACAATGGATTATAGAACAGTGCCACTTGTCATTTCACAGGGTTTTTTTAATCTTAGCATGCAGCACACCAAATGTTCAGATGAATTTAATAAATTTCCATGTAACTTAGATGAGCTAATCATTTCAGATAGCAGCATGAATCTTCAAAAATATTATTAGCTTGAGGGTTACCAAAGTATTAATAATTATCATAATGAATAACAATATGAGAATATGAACATTATCATTTCACTGCTTCAGTAACTCCTCCCTTCCCCACCCCTCCCAAAAACCCCCAAAACTTAGCCTGCATTTGACACCCGGAAAAATCAGCAAGTCATTCTCATCCAATATTCTGCTCACAGCAGAGCCAATTTTACACCCAGCCTGGGTCACTCCAGGCCCTGCCCAGCCACATTTGGAGTGTACAGGCAAGCGGCTTCCACCGCCTCCCCAGACACCACTGCAGCGTGGTACCACTCCCATGCTCAACAATTTCCCCCCGTGTGCAGTTCAGGCTTTCCTGGTTGTAGCTTTAGGCTATAACCACTTCTACCCCAAGCCCCTGTCCTTACATAATCTAAAATTAAACCTCCAGATAATACTTCATGACACTCGAAGAGCAAAATTAACTACAAGTCTACTGCTGTTGATAGTTCCACTCTTCATTAATAGTTCCATTCTTCATTAATTAAGTCAGCAAATACTTTCATTCTACTCTTTCCTAGTGCTCCTGTGTGTTTTCCCTCAGCACTTCAGTTTGTACTGTACCTAAAGATCTTGTTTACAAATAGAACTTTACTTCACTCGTTAGCACTGTTGCTGTTTCTTTCTTCATTTTATTTCAATTAATACGCTGTATGTGGTCACTGAAGACAGTTTAAATGTTTCTTGGGACTACAAGGAAGCAGTAGCTTTTTGAGAAGAAGTCAGCAGTAGTAACTACTCGCCAGCAGAGGGAAACACAGCCTCAAGAAAACCAATTCACCCTCTGAGATGTTTTTTACCCATCACCTCCATTGAAACTGACCAATTTACCCAGGGATAAATCAGACCCGTTGAGATGTGGTAGAATATACTGTCTTGTATTTACTATGGACACTGATAGAAATAAATAAAAGTGATCCCTGCTTTGAGCTGTATCTGATAATACATGACTCTGACATTTTGGGTTTGATTTTTTTTCAAGGTTTAAGTGTTTCCTACCCCCAGTGAAACTATGGGTCCAAAGCGCCCTTGGCAAAACGTGATCCAAATCCAGCCCAGCTAGAATCAACTCCTGGATGTTGGAATTCACATTTTTCACCTTGGAAGATGCCCGTCAAACACTAGCCATGGTGGCCATAGCTGCTTGCAACAAAACCACTTCTCACCCCGGTTCGATGCATCCCTGTCCCAAACGTTGATGGCTCCCACTGTTCCCATGCAAAAGAGAAGTGCAGCATTAGGCTAGGGCTCATAGAAGTGGGACAAGAAGAGAGCATTGCTGCCTTGGGAGGTGTGCTCAGACAGCATGTGTCCAAAACACTGGGAGGGCTTCCAAAACTAATGGGGAGGGTAGGAACTGCAGGAAAAGCTTCCAAGAGCGGGACTGCCTAGAAGCTTGAACTTCACTCCTCTGAAAGCCCCTCACCACTATGGGCTCCCAGTATCTGCTTCCAAACCCCTCCAAACCAGCCTGCTGCTCATACTCGCTGCTCTAGCTCCTAAGGGCTACATCTGTGAAAGGACACTTATGAAAACATGTAATTAAAAGATGCTGAACTCCTCCAGGCAACCAAAGCAAGCGCACATGTGATGACCTGCTTGCCAGCTCTATACAAACCATACAATGCACCACAGTGTGCTCCATGCCCAGGGACACCGACTGCAGCGACACTAAACACCAGTCACTTGGGCCTAGGGAAAGAAATGGAAATTTAATTAAAAGTTGATAGCTACGACATGGAATTTTACAAGATTTGGTTGCCCTAACAACATGTTATTTTCTTTCCCTCCCCCATGTTCTAAGACAGCTGCAGCCTCATCCTAGAAGTTTTGAGCACCTTCTTTTTTCTCTGAGGTCAGAAGGCACTGACAAAATTATGCACTTGGAATCGTTTCCCACAGAGCAACACAAAGGCGTTCCCCTGGCTCTTGCTGTACTCCTGCACCCACCCTGTGGGAGAGCTCGGTGTCACCCCACGCAGAGCCCTGAGGTGACTGAGCTGGGCCATCAGAAGTGGGTCTGCACAGGGTCCTTCAAGTTAAATTCCTGCGACTGCTTCCTCGTTCTGTCACTGGCACCTTCAGCTGCACACAGCTCGCTGGGAACTCCCTATGTGACAGAGGGAATGGTGGCACCAGCCTGGGGAGGTGGGCTGTCACCGCCCTCCCATCAGCCCGCAGGCTAGGAAATGCCTTAGTTGTTCAAGAAGAGGCATCTACAACTTCCACCTGCAAGCGTGGTGTGACTCTGGCCGTAACACCATACACATGAAGCAAACCAGAGCTTTACAAGTACTGCACTGCTGTAGCCAGCACAAAAGCACAGTTCCAATGAAGAGGCAATGCAGAAGTGCAGGAGGAACTGTTTGTACCAGGTCTTCCCAGCCCTCCCAGCGCAGGTCAGTATCATCACTACAGACCTATTGTTACCCTGTTCTCACTGTACTGGACAAACAATATCAAGATATTGTATGATGAATATCCAATTACTACTTAGTTATTGATACCCAGTATTCATATCCAAACAACAAATTCTAAGGAACAAAAGAAAGACAACAAAAAGGTAACATATTACTGACACGTATTTACTAAATATATATCAAAATGCATATTAACTAAACCCGTCTTTCTCCTCCTAAAAAAGGAAAACACATTTCTAGGGTAATTCACACAAACATCAAAGAACAGATGTCTTTAATGGACACTAAGAAACACTCTTAAGCTGCTCCGTGTGTGCCTGGGACAAGGAGAAGCAGGGCGGGTGGTTACAAGCGGAAACAACAGCAGGTCTTCTCCCATGACCAGCAGGCAGGAGCATTTGGAAGAAAAGGAAAAAAAAAAGTCATTCTGGACTATGACAGCAGGAGGAGCAACTCTGTGAGCTTTCAGAATAGGGAGAACATTGCTGAACACCCAAAGTATGAGAACTGAAATACAGATAGGGGCCTGGAACCAGCTCAGCAAGATGGGATACATGGAACTAAGAGGTCATTTACAAGGTTCTCAACTGTTCTACTTTTATAACCTTAAATATTAAGGAAAATTGTAGAAAAGGACTTATAGAAGAATTAGCATATGCATCAGCAGACTCCTAAGTACCAAGCTTCAAGAGGTAAAATGGCCACAAGCCTGCCGAGGCAACAGACGTGACCCACAGACCTGCAGAGCCAGCACCCACAAACTGCAGCTGTTTGGGAAAGGCATAGCTGCAGGGCACCAGTCACACTCCCAGATCCCACCAACACGTAAGTAACTCTAACAAACATACGGAAAACAGGAATGGAGATATCCACACCACCACATGGACACTTCTTCATTAGCAGCCCTCACTCTCTGCCAGGTTTCAGAAAAGCTGTTCCTGTGCTGTTATAATGTTAGGGAATGGAGATCCTCTGAATCTTGCATAATAGCACCAAATCTCTCTCCCCCCTCTAACTGGAAAGCCTGTCCAGAAACACCTGAACATTGAATTGTTGGCCCCTCTCATTGCTACAATGCCTTGGTTCAGTCATCACACAGATGACAGTCACGTAAGTGCTTACAAATGAAACAATTGCTAAACTCTTGGTCTAAAGAGCACCTTGAAACCAATTCCTTCATTCATCTTCTAAGATAAGGGCACGTTCCACACCAAGTGTGTTACACTGATTTTATCCAAACTGTGACAGCCTTCAGCCTGGTGTGACACAATCCAACTTAAAAATATGTTCAAGATTTTAGCTCCAAGAGGATACCACCCTTTTATCTCCTTAGGCTCCCTTGTGCAATCAGCAATTAGCTAAGGGTTTTACAATTGGCTCCATCTTCCACTTCCATTTTTCACCTTGCACATCTGATCTCCTTTCACTCTGCAGTTACTCAGCTCTGGGATTTCCAGCCTGTGGTCCGCAGAATATTTTTAAGGGCTGTATGAAAAGCGAGAAGCACACCAGTTACCCAGAGTCTGCAGTAGTACCTGATGTGCACTGAAAATTATTTATCAAAAATACAGATCCAGCTCAGTTCCCATATGTAAGCCTTGCTCCCAATTTTAGTGTGACCACCCCAGATAACAACAGCAAACAGAATTTGGAATTTACCAACTAATACCTAGCTGTAACTGAACTAGAAACATTTCACTCCTGGTTCTGCATATTGGTGTAGATTCTGTCCACAATTTTTTTTCCCCAATCCCCTTGGCCACATTTCTCCACGTTTTCAGGTGATCCAGACTCAAAGCTCCCCTATGCCAGATCCTTCATCCGTGCTTCCACACCCTGCTGTTCTCGTCTCTTTTGCTTTCTGCTCAGAAAGAGAAGCCATCCTACCAGAGGTCAGCAATTCCACCCCTGGTAGGAGACACACTTAAAAGGGAGACATTGTTACAATGGAACATACAGAGTGCAGTTCCCCACTGGGCTACACCAGACAACCCATAAGGTTGCAGGAAGAAAATATTTTTTGCACCATTAATAAATTAATAAAATTAAATAAACGTTTAAAATAGCATTGATTTCATCTTCATCTCATCCTTTTTTAATTTCTGGTTTTGTGTATGCTTTATAATGCACATAGTAGCACATTTATATAATTTATAAATAAACACATAACAGAATGTTTGTTACTGATATGGTATGCAATCAAAAGTCTGAGACCTCTGGTCTAGATAACTGAAGAGGTAACAAACTGCTAGCCGTTAGCCATTGAATCAGAAACATTAGATACTTTGCATTTCCCACTCTCAAAAAGAATTTAACTTGGTGCTTTGAACACTTCCTATCTTGAGATGTACGAAGACTCCATAAAGAACACTGTCCTGAACTATCATGGTGCTTCTAAGGCATCTCTCATGGAATCTATGTGGTGCTTTAGAAATACCATTACACTGCAATTAATGCCTACAGAAGATTCACAGAAGACAACGATGGATCTGGGGTTTGGCTTTTCCTGGTTTAGAGCTTTTACTTAATAAGTTTGGGAATGATAGCATTTGGGTGAGAAAGCAACGTTTGATGAGCAATGTTAAATATATGTATACACACACGTAATTTTCGTTATCACCATATAGCATAGTGATAAAATACTCAAGAACATTTCAAGGAGAGACCTACACATTCGAGACACAATCATCCCAAAAGTAGCATTAGAGAGCAGATGGGCAAAAAAGGAAGCAGTAAAAAAAGCAGATGGGCTCTCATGAAGTTGACCACTGGCTGACAGTACAGATGCTTTTCACCTTCATAAAATAAAATTTTGAATCTTCCTCATTTATTCCTTGGTTTTTAAACCAGGTTAAAACAAACGTCACCAATGACATAACTATGATCTTCCTGTGGGGCTGAGAGATGGACAGACTAGATAAAGTCCTTCCAGCTTTATTTCCTAGTGCTCTTAATACGTAGTAATTTTGGTGAAGCTTAATTTTTTAAGGCATAGACTGTGCCTTATAGAGGCAGTGAGGAAACTGGAATGTTGAATTAAAGATCAAAATTAGGATATCAAGGAACCAAACACCAGATTGGCTAGATCAATGTGTCTATGGTACTACAGCTAGTCTTTGGATGGTTAGAATTCTGTAAATGAGACTCACCATTCAAAGGGATGGTTCAGCCTCTCCTCCGTCCCCCTGACTTCAGTTAATATTTTGCAATCCATTTCTCCCAGTACCGGAGGTTTCTCAGGTCACAGCCACATGAGTTTCTTCTGCTGCTGCTGCCACCTACCAGTTTTATTACTCTGTTGCAGCAGAAGGGCATACAGAAGAAGTTCTTGTTCAGCACGCACATAATCATCATCCCTTGTCTAAGATGTCATGGCTTACTCAAGTTCTACAACATTTCCCCATACGCTAGGCAAAGCACTGGGCACAACCAAGATCAATACAAAGCTTGGAAAGCCATTCCACAGAGAGGAAGGAACATGATCTGTAAAACCACCTTTCAAGCAACATCAAATATTAAGACATTAACTTCTACAGAATGCAATGCATTTTGATAACTCTTCCCACCAAAGATCATTTGCAGACAGTGCAAAGAACCAGTGCTGCCCTTCTTTCAAGACAATCTTCATATAACATATATAAAATCAGGTTACAGATGCAAAACTGTGAGCCAACATGGATTTGTTAAAAAAATTTTAGGAAAAGGAATTTTTTCTTTTTAAGATGCTATTACAAACGCACAAATTTATCCCCCAAAGAGACACCCAACCACATGCCTGCAAGTGTTACACCCGTGTCCTATAGCAGCTGATGCACAAAAATATACACAAATAAAGGAATAGGCCTGCCCAGTGCTGAGACGCAAGAAGTGGGTGTGTCTGAAAGGGAAAAGCATTGGAAACATAAGTATAACAGGTCTGCAAAATTATCTTGCAAGTAAAATTAAGACACAAATTATACACTCAATTATACCAGTGAAATTGGGCATCACTCCACTGACTTCCACAGAGCGATTCTGGGTTTATCTCAGTGTAATTGAGAGCAAAATTTGGCTCCAAAATTATTCCCCCCCACCTTAATTTGAAGTTGCAATTTGTGGTATTGCTGATAAAATTGCTGTGTTTCAGGAAAATGGAAGTTGAGAATATGAAAAGTAGACTGTTTTATGATACTGAAGAGTTATTAACGTACACAGAAAAAAGTCTGAAACAACTGCTAATTCTTTCCAGGTGTCATGGGAAATAAAATCCTGCATCAGGAAACTCGGCAGCCTGTCTGAAGGCTCATACTCCTCCCCTTGGAATGGTATTCCAATCGTCTGAGATTTACCTCTGTGAGTATAATACACATCCTCCTCCTTAGACAAAGTGAAAAAATATTAAGTTCCCAGCACTTTTAAGTGGCCTCAGATTAAGGAAGGGAGTTACCAGACACGGATGAAGTGTACAAGCACTTACACATGGTAGTAAGGGCAACATAAAACACGTCACCCCATCCTCCACCAACAGAAACCATCAGCCCCACAGGCTTTTTCTTTTGCACACATACTCTCCCATCTGTCCTCTTCACAGGATGCTGCTCTATTGAATTTTAATAGATTTCATTTCACTTTCTTAGTAGTAGCCTTTCATACCTATCGACTCCTAACTGATGCGGTTATATTTTATGTTCACTTGGCAAACAAAAGCATCGTATATTTCAAAAACTTAAGCTAAAATAGCGTGCTTAGAGACAAACTACCTTGAAGAGATAAAGAGGAGGTGGAATTAACGTATTACAAAACTATCCCTCATCTACTTACATGAGGGTTACTCACTTTTGTCTCACCTGAGTAAAGCAAGTGACAATGACAGTTTTTTTAGAGATCAACATGCATAGGGAAATAGAGAAGAAAAGTAGGATTTTCTCTAAATATCACTGTTGAAGAAATCATTCAGTAGTTTCATTAAAATGAACCGATGGGAAGGAAAGAAGGCAGACAAGTTAGCAAACTTATGAAGGTTACCATAAGAGCAGAAAAGAGTGCATTTACCTGACAATAGGTCGGTTTGGGATGTCACCAAACTGCTGCGTTTACCATTTACCCACTTGCATTACTGGGGGGAAAAGTTTAGGAAGGAACATTCTCAAGGACTTTTCATAAGTTCTCACTCTCGCCACCGGAAAGGGGAGGAGGGAAGGTTTTCTCTGGATTGTTTGACTTTTTTGGTTCCTGAAAAGTTTTGCAAAGAACAGTAACAAAGTGTGAACTGTTAGAACACATTTCTGTAAAAAAAGGGAGAATAAGTCACACATAACAGAGCAGCAACAAATCCCCCCCCAAATCCGTGCAACCAATTTGTGTCATCAGTTTAAACAAAGAAATGAAACAAAAACTTTTCAACTCAAACTGGAACTATAGGAGGCTTGGGAACTTCCAACAGCCGGCCAAGATCCGCCATCGGAATGCTCCAAAAGTCATCCCCCCAAAGGTTAACACAAAGAAATAAAACAAAAGAAAAGGCAGCAAACACCTGGTTATAAATCCTGCAGTCTTCCCTTTAAAACAGTTCCTAGAACAGTGAAAAAATTAAAAGTGAAAAAAGACAGTAGCAACAGAAGTTACCTGTCCGAGCACCTACTATTCCATAGAGAGGACAGGAGTGGGTCGTGTGTCTCACACCAGCCATAAAGCCCATAAACCTTCTCAAAAAGAGTGAGCCATGAGAAAGACACTGTACACGCCATTTGATTGCAAAGTCCCTCTAAGCCCTCGAGGTCCCTCGTGTATTTAACTGCCAGGTCTTTGCAATGAGGGGCAGCAAAGACTCAGCAAATGTCACTGGTTTCATTTGTTGGGTTTTGAAGTCCAGCACAACATCAGAAGAAGTGTCTCCTTCGCGTCTGACACACAGAGATGTTCCAGGGGTTATTTCCTGAGCAAGTATCACACATGAAAGATAGCACAGGAGGTGGGAGAGAATGCTCCGAGAGTGACCATCAGCTCAGAACAGCACAGCTAACAGTCCACACACCCCCCAAGCACTGACGGTGTGTCATGTGTGAGGAGTTGTAACATTCCGAGAGAAGATTTTATAAAACACATTAAAGCATTAAATACAAGGCTTACAATACAATCCGTACACTGACATAGCAAGACAATCGTGAACATGCCAAGTTGAACAGAAGAACATCTCCAGTGTTACAAAGAACAAAATTTCATCAGGTTTAGTTTGAGAAACTCACACTGGCAAACAGGAGTTCTGACCGGCTGTTTCGAACATTAAAACCCACAGAAATCGTTGTGCCACCACCAGCTGTGTCAGCACTGTTGTAACCCGGCACTATGCTGTTCAGCACAAGCTTCCAAACCCACACACAGAGGCAGCGTTAGTGCACTATGTAGGAGCTCAGCACGCCTTTCTCAGCTTAGGGGACTGAAGGAAACACAGTGTAAAGTTCCCCTTCAAGGGGAAGCACTGCCTGGTTACCACAGGCTGAATTTGTTTGTGGGTTTTTCTTTTAAGTAAGAACAAGATGCCCTCTCGCACCCCCAGCACATTCTACGCATTTCACTATTTCAGGTGCAATGGTTAAGTAGGAAGCAAGCAGGGGAGGCAAGTGTGCCCATTTGTACCAATGACCCCTCGAGCAAGGCTTTTGCGCAGCATCAGTAGCCATGTCCAAACAAATGTACATGATGCTTCGAATCCTGTATCCTTCCCTGACCACTATGCAGAAACTCATCTCCAAACTAGCAATGGAAGCACCAACCACAGAGGAGCATCTGACCCCAATGGAACAAACTGTAGATCTCTCAATCCACCCTTTGTCTTTCAAAAAGTCTTATGTTTACTTCACAAATTTTACTACTGTGAGGTGTAACCTGGATATTCTGGAAGGGCAACAGAAATGGGTACTTCTGCGAGCAACAAAATCCTGCGGAGACTAAAGCACATGAAGGTACCAGCTCTCTCCTCTGAAAGACGTCTTCTGTGATAGGAACAGAGATCCCACGCTACCGACTAGCATGTTCACTCCCTGCTGCTACGTGCTCAGTGTGTGCCACAGCTGAAAAGGGGAATGACCCCAGCCTCTCAAGAGTGCAAGCACCTACCAGTAAAAAGGAAAAGGAGAGAGAAAAAAATACAACACAAAAAGCCAACCACCACCCATATTCCCTTTAGATGAACAAGAAAGGGTGTAAGAGCCCCTAGAAGAGACAGTTTGCTGCTCAGTGACTAGAAAGTTAGGTTTCTTTCACGTTCTGTGGTTCTGCAACTCTTCGTGGAATTAAAGACCTTTGCATTCTTCAGGTACAACCTGTGTGCTTGAAGGAAAGACTTGAAAATACCTTTACTGCTGAAGCTCCTTTTGCTGCTGGACCAGCTAGTCCGCTCCCCTGCTTAACACCAACAGCCAACCTTTCACTCAATTTTAATAATAATATTTAATTCTACAAAAAAAAGCCATTTTATTACATTCCTTTTAAAATAAAAAACCAAACTGTACAAAGAAGCATGATCAAACCTCCATAAAGCAGGTTAATACTGTTCTGTTTATTGCCTCTTGAAGACTCTCTGCATAGTGTCCGTGAGTTGTGTTTAAGGTCCGAGTGAAGATAAACCAGCAGAGCAGCAGAGAGGTGAGGAAGGGCCACAGAGGTGGGCAGTGCAGAGCCTCAGAGGGTACACAGGACATGCTCCATCAAAGTATCCAGAAAACAGCAGCATTGCACACACACAACCCCCCTCCAAACAAACCCTATTTGCACAAGATTATTTTTAACTGTAAACGTTTCACTTTTTGTCTTAAAAAAAGAGGCTTATCTTTATATATATCTCTCTCTATAATTCCAGGGCTTTATGGACCCAGAGAACGCGAAAGGAATGAAAAGGAGGAGGAAAAGGAGGGGGAAGATAGGGGCTGGAAAACAGACTCGGTATCTGTTTTGGTTATCTATTCTCCAAAACAGCCCAAGGGTAATGAGAAAATGCACAGCCAGGACTAATGAAAATCAGGCAGCCTGAAAAAAAACAGGAGCAAACAGCCAAAACCCAAAAAGAAAGAGAGCAAAGCAAATGCACACACAAACACACACAGTGTGTGCGCTCACACCACACACACGAAAGGGTCCAGGATCAATCTGGCAATTGTTTGTGGACCTAGATTTTATATATATATATATATATGTGTGTGTGTATATATATATATATTTACTTTTTTTAAATTCTGGCTGAGCTCTCTTTTTCTTTTTTTTTTCCTCTTTTTTCCTTTTTTTAAAATTTTTCTTTTTTAAGATCTGCTGCATGCTTCCCACAGCTAAGAATTGGGTATTTCTCCCCAGTTATATTCTTTGGATTTTTGCCAACATCAGCTTTTATGTTCAGTGGGGAAAAAGGAAGCCTGGTGAGTATTGTATGTACTGCAGCTTTATTCTAAAGTATTTCTAGATGTCTGATCATTTTTAACCAACTTCTCCCTCCTCCACACCTTACCGTGCTCCCTCCCACCCTCCACCCCCCCCAAAAAAAGGAAAAAAAACCCAAATAAACAAAAACCCCATCCCATCAATGTACAGGCTTGAACTCAATGTTTTCTTATCAAATAGTCTGCAGTGTTCTCACTTTGGCCACCGTTAAAGATGCAGGCATAGAGAAGGAGTGTTGGACTAGCATGTATTAAAGAAAAAGGAACATTAACATTGCAGATCTCTCTCAAAGACTAAAACACTAACAAATACAAGTCGATGCACGTTTGCTTTAAACTAGTGTCATTTTTTTTCACATTGGATTAAACATTATTTTGTATACCAAACGTTACAGTGCTGTTTATCTCCTCCAATCATGCAAAAAATAGTCAAAATGTGTCACTTCTGCCACAATAGGATATGAGCAATTTCCCTGTGGACCTCCCAAAATAGGATTTGGAATGAGAAAAGCAAGAGCACTAAAATCCTCCTTCAGAAGCTTTATGAAGAAACGTAGACACAAAGCTGCCAATTAATACTGAGATGGCACAGATTACAGATTTGTACAGAAAGTTCATGTTAAGTCAGCTGATGCTTCTCTCATCATTTGGAAGGCCATATCCTGCAAGGTCAGAAAGTGATGACTTTATAAGGCTCCTGAACCTAACGCTCCCATCTACAACAGCAGGAGCAGTAGATGTTCAGGAACTCTGAAGCACCTGGTATTCAACACCTCCAACTCAGGCTGAGAATCTGAGGCACTCAGCAATTTATAGGATCAAGTCTTACAGAGGTAGAAGAGACTGAACTGTTGCAGAAGTTCACAGAAGTTTCTAGAGAGCTGCGAGACAGCTTTCTGAAATCTTCAGGTGTGAATCATTTCTCTACATCTGGGGACCAAAGCAGCATCCAAACCAAATTCCCACTTAGGCTGTAAACTGAGCATCCTCATTAGAGAACTGATGCTGAAGAATGAACACAATTTTATGTTCTGCAAAAAAAGCAGGGGCAGCAATCACAGCATACGTGCTTTTTACTCTTGCTCTCTTGATTGATGCCCCCTCATTCCTCTGGGCTTCTCTGATAAACAGCATTGCAAGTTGGTTTAAAATAAAAACTTACAAGAGAGAGTTCTGTTGGTCATCTATTTACAGGTGGCATCACTCCACAAGGAGTTTGATCTCATTGGCTAATAGCTGGTTCATGTTGAACAGAGCCCCCGGGAGCTTGGTGAGCAACTCTCTCTCCGTGGTCTCAGGGTCGCTGTCGACAGAGCTGGAGCTAGCACTCATATTGTCGACAGCGGCACTAGCTGGAGGGCCCAGCTCTGGCTCACTAGTCTCGCTTGCCGTGGACACCACAGAGAGCAAGGACATGCGTCGCGTCAAGCGACCGGGGGTGAGGAGAGAAGCGGCATAGTCCGCTATGATACCAGCTACGTCTAGATTACAAGCCTTGTCAAAGGCAATGAAACCTACATTTGCATTGGCCTCGCAGACGTAGAATGACCCGTCGTCCTTCATCAGCAGGTCAATGCCGCACACATCCATCCCCAGGATGTTGGACACCTGGACTGCCAACTGCTTCCCTTGTTCACTCAGTGAGCACATCATCCCTACGCCACCTGCAAGAAGTGAGAAACACTTGCTGTCTGTATCCACTCACAGGTGACTGACATCCTCCTCAACCAGCTGGTGTTTTCGGCTGGGGAGCTCCAACCCGAGCCTGCCTCACACTGCTTGTGACTCAGAAAGCAACCTGCTTTCCACCAGGACTACTAATGAACCTGAAGCCACAGCAGGAGTTCAGAAGATTCTGACCCGCCAAAGGCAGGCCAAGATTATGACTTGTTTAAAAGAAAACAAAAGTGCTGACTTTTTAGTCAAGACAGACCATACATTTTTATGATCCTGGGATATTACAAGGATGACCTCACAAACCACCCCTGCTCCTTCCAAGGTAGAGCCTTTTCCACACATAGTAAGTTATCACTAGAAATCTCTTAGCAAAATTAAAGCACGTAGGACTGTAGCTCCAAGATATAACTGAGCAGGATGGGGGTTAAGATATTATCATCAGCTCATGTCCCTCTCAGCTTGCCATCACAGGTTACTGTCTCTAAAGCAAGAATTAAGCAATATTTGTGTCTGAAAGTCAGCTGGAACAGTTCACAGTCCATCATCTAAGTATCAACCAGCTCAGACTCCATTGATCACAACGCTTAAGTTTAAAAATAAACAAACAATAATAAACAAAAAAGTATTTAGCAGAAAAATATTTCAGGCTGTATTTCCTCAGCATCAAGTCGTAACTAAAACCTCTTGGGCATTTTGACTAACCAAAACTGAACACATTTTATCCCATCCCTGCTCAGGTTCAGCACCGTTCAGCCACATAACCCCACCCCTCCTTCCTCAGAACTCCCCTGCTCCTTCACCCAGGGCGATGCAGAGACCCAGTTCAGTGCAGTGCCTTCCTCCCAGGCATGGTCTCTGGGGGAAGGTGCCAGGGAGGAGCCTGGCAGGCTCGAGGCAGCACAGCTGCTGCATAGTACAACCCAACTGCTTATTGCCTTCAACAGTTCCCTCCCTTCACACTCTCTCCTGCCCTCCTGCCAACTGGCTGTCTCCTCTGCCTCCCCCAGTCTTGTGTTCTGTCTCCCTTCTCTTTCTGTTCCTCTGAACAGGGTGAAATGAATGATAACACAGCATTAGGATGACTCCGCCGCTACCACACCAGTGGCTCCCTTTGTGTTCCTACAACTTTCCCCTCCTTTCCATTCATCCTATTCACCCAATACCTTGGGCAGAGATATTCTCTCTTTCTGCTTGCTCAACATTCACCTCACTCAATCAACACTCTTGTGTTTCCTCAGTAAACCCCCAAGAGTATGCACAATTAATACAAAATAAAACCTGCAGCTTATTTCAGCTAGGTTTGTGACTTTCTCAACTGGATTGAAAAACTCTGATCAGAACTCTGAACAATGCTTTTCCTACCAAGTGAGCAGTTGCTCTGCATCCTCCCATCTGTTGAGCAGCGGAGCATGGTGCCCACCACACGGCCTCCTACCACGATGACACGTACATCCTTGCCATGGGACTCTTTAACGTATTTTTGAAATAAGTAAGGGGCATCATGACGGATCAAATGGCTTAGGTCTGCCAAATGGTGCTTGTCTCGTGCCAGGAACACAGCTTTACCTGTATGAAGAAAAGAACATCAGACAATTGGAAGAAGCTATTGATTTGAGCGGCGTCAATGATGCAGTGCAGAATGAGATCTCTAACCAGTGTGGTGCCCACTCTCACAGGCCCCAGCTGCAGCTTGTACCATTTACAAATTCTTCTGTGGACATCAGTGTTCCACTGCTACAGTGCTTTTAAGCGTCCAAGTACTGGCAGAGCTGAGGAGCCATATAAGGATTAAAAAGAGTAAATAAAGCTGTAATTTCTACCCCTTTTGGTACAAGTCCTTGATGAGAGAAGAAATGAAGAAATACCTAAGAGCAGCAGATATTTAATTAATAGCAGTTTTGTTCATCCGAGAGGACTGGATTCAGAGGAAAATCCCAGGCTCCACAGCATCCCAGACAATTCAGCAGAAGATTCCATAGGACAGAAAGTGAGTGGAACTTACTACAATTTTGATAGAACCTCTTTAGAAATCACTGGCTTTTCTGCAAGCAAACACATTGAGGACTTCTTTTCTTTAACTTACAGCATGTCATTTCATTTCCCTTCATTTTTAGAGCACACCAAAGACTTCTTTGTTCTTTACCGATTTTACTAACACTGATGAAAGTCACTCCTGAAGCAGACTCCACCAGTCCCCACCCCATTTCTAGTCTCACAAGATGGCATCACCACCCATCCTCAGTTACATTTCCCAACTCTTCCTCCCCTTCCTTAAGAACATTTTTCCATGTCACGATCTAACACGCTACCATGTCATGATCTAACATTAGTGTTGTATTAGTTTTGCGATAAGGCTGCATAATTTTTTTGTGGCAGAATCACTCAGTTATTCTGCAATGTTAACAAAAGCCAATAGATAAGCTGCCTGTCTTAACTAAGGGAACAGAAACGCAGCATCAGCAGAACTGGGGAGAAGTAATGTGTGATGAATTCCATCAAGTGCTCCAAAGCCCAGCTAGAGCAGCCTCTACTTTATCACGTTTAAGGTCTCTGTAACATAGAACACTGCTTGAGGAACACCTGATTTCTCATTCCAGAGCATCAGAAGGTAGGCTTAAAAGTCATGACAAAAACATCCATGTGCTTTCTCCCATTCCCAACTTCAGCTTTCCTATGGGCACTTATGTTACAGTTTGAAACTTTTTGTCCCATCTGAGAACCCGTCTCAGGAAGGAACTGATGTTTCTATTCCATAACCCAAAACATCCTGCTAGAAATGGATAAAGGCTAAGAAACCAGGAAGCTCGCCCTCTTCGATTTCCGCGCTTCGATGTTCCTGCTTTCTCCGGCTCCTGGTCCGTTTTTCTGAACTCCCGGGCAGAAGCGGCGGAGAAAGGGGGGGAACTCCCCTCATCAGCCTTCGCTCCTTACTGCTTGAAAAGCATCTGAGGAATGCTTTGAACTTCCATTGACTTTTTCGCAGCTGAGAACTCTCTTCTCGGAATCTCGGACTTCGGGTTTTGTATATATTTATTTTGTATTTATTCATTCCCCTTTTCCCTCTTCCCCTGTTTGTTATTTCCTTTTCCTGTGTTTATTAAAGTTGTATAGGTGTATAGTTTTCTTTATAAAAATCCAACCAGCTTGTCTTGGTTCTTTATTTTTCTCCTTTCCTTATTCTTCCCCATTCTCTGAGAAGGGGGGGGGGGGAAGGGAGAGATAAAGAAAAGGCAAACTCTGTCTCTGCTTTGCATTGCCAAACCGAGACAACTTAATAATCCTGTATTCCTAAAACGGAATAGGGAGAATGATGTCTTGGAGGGGAACTACCTAGTTCTTGGGAATTATGCAGCATCGTGACACCTTGGCAAAAACCAGACTGGCACACTTGCTGCAGCAGCAATCTACACAGAAAACGGCCCTAGAAGAGTACGGCTTGTACTCACCTATGATCGTGTTTGCCTGTGTTTTTTTAGTTACAGCTTGCAAATGGCTGCTTGTCAATAGATTTGGAAAAGTTTCCCTAACTTTCTTAATGTGAAAGGATATGTACTGTGCAGAAATCTGCAATAAAATGCCCGGAATGTAATGTGCTCTGAAGCAGAACTCACAAACAGAGATTTACATGAATTCTGGCTAAAGGAGAAAAGGGAGTCAATAGCTGCAAATTCTAGAATTATTTAGTAGATCTTAACAAGAGGCAGCGTCAAGCCAAATCCACTGTCTCAGATACTCCACAGCTGTCAAATTAATCTTGCTGCAAAGTCAAACTCCAGCTTGGCTTCACAGCTCCACCAGCACTTTAAAACCATATGAAAAGGTATTGCTGCCAAGAGAAGCAGGGCTGATCTTCCTCCACCTCCACCCCAGCCTTTTGCTCTCACTCTTTCATTACACCAGCACAAGCGTTTGTGTGAGTAAATGCTAATTCACGTAAGAAATCAATCCAAGTAAAAATAGGTTCATTCAACATCAGCTCCTGAATCCATTTGCTCCATGGCTACAGAAACACTCATGCCAGCAGAAGACATGCAGCAGAGCAGCACAGTGGGAACAAACTGATGGACAATAAGAAGGAAGAAATGGGGTCTTTTTGTTATGCTTTTAGGGTTTATGCTGGTTTATGTGCTTAAACTTCAGTTTCATTCTCTTTTTACTTCTGGTATTTATCAAATTGGTTTTAAAATAAATTAAAAACAGTGCAAGCTCCTGTACAAGTAACCTCTGAAATGGATTTTAAACCTGGTTCCCTTTTGTAGATCAGTAACATTTAACAAAATTGATGTATTGTTTCATATTCAACACTTAAAGACATAACAGAACAATTTCATCTGAACCTGATGGATTATCACCAGCACTGTCAGAGGTATTTTTCTGAAAAACAGAGATCCATTTTGACAAATACATGAGATTTAATTTAAACCAGAATCAGAAATTTAAATCAGAATTGCAAAGTCAACTAGAAAAAAAGACAAATTAAGGCAGAATAAACTAATATTTCATTTCTTATGCCTATTTAGAAACATCCCCAAAATCCATGTAGGCTTCTCTCTACTTCCCCAAGGCCAGACCTTCCATTATTCCAGTTCAAAGCTTTCCTGATGGAAGTCACCAATGCACCATGATTTTGAACTCCTAACCCCCTGCTACTGCAAGACTAGGTTTTACTAAAACTGCTCCTCAGTGTTGCAGCCTACTCAACATTCGGAAGTTGAAGGGTGGTAGAATTTAAATGTACTGCAAAGAAGCCAAACACCTAATAGAAGACCTTCTTAGCTATCATCCCTTGATGAGACAAAATCTTCCAGAATGCTGCTCAGAATGCTCCTTGCCCTCACCCCTGACCTCACACCCACCTCGGTGACCCCGTGTGTTCTTCACCACCATAGGGAACTCCAGCACTTCCGCCTCATCAATCATTTTGGCAAAATTCTCATGACCACCTGGCAAAAAGAAAACCAACAACATTATGTGCCACCAATCTGGTGTGGCCGAATTGGGGGTGTAATTGCCACACATTCCTCCCACCCGTACAGCTGAGGTAACGCAGAAGAAACTATCAGTTAAGAGGAACTTGGTCATGGAGCATGATCAGACTTTGAAGGTGTTTATAATCTGTGGGGTATTAACTCCTACGTCCTTTCAAATGGAAGACACGAGTTGAAAAAGGCCTCTTGATCACAACCCCAAAATCCAATCTTCTGCACTGAATGCTCCCTTTCTACCATCTCATTCCAGTTTATCCCTGTTACATTACCAACTCCCACCTTTTCAAATGCCTAGCAGGAAAACAGCACAGGTGTAAAACCAGTAACAGGTCCATCCACACTACTAACCAGGAAAGCACCATGGAATACAAAGGCAGGGCATAACCCAGAGAGCAACAACCACCCAAATCTTGTCACTCCACCTCCCCCCTTGCCAAGGCTTAAGGCTCCTGCATCTCCTTCTCCCTTTCCTGAAGTAGTACTTCAACCATCTTGTCTCATGGCATCCATAAGGACCTTAGAGGGTAGCTTTTAATGACCATCCACATGATTTTGGTTGACACTTCGAGGTTACTTTAGCTCAGTTAAATCCAGAGAAGGCTGACCACCTTACAAAAATACAGAAGAGAAAGTCAGCAGACGAAGGGATGAGACTCCTCCAACAGCACGTGCAGTAAAGCGCAAAGTCAAGCCAAGGCAACAGTCACAAAGCCTGCAGCAGCCATCACTACTCTGCCATGGATTTTAACGTGTGTCATGGAATAGCATGTCATTCAGCACGGCCTGTTTTTCTTGGCACAGCCACGTCTCACTGACAGCCTGATACTTGCGTTAAAAAAAAAAATGTCACGCTTCTGTCAAATTCCAGAGGCAAGCATTAGAGAAGTGGCAGGGAGCTATGAACAAACAGATGTCCTGCAGTTACCCCAGCATTCATGGTCTCCCTTTCCCCCTAAAAAAAATTTAAAACTCATTCCTTTCTCAAAGAGCTAGAGCAACCACTTCTATGAAGAAAGGGTGTGTTTCTTCTCAAATGTGTTTTCACAGTAACTGATGGAAATAGTAATTCACAGTAAGTGATGGAAACCCATGGGTTTTTTTGTTAGGTTTGGTTTGTCAAGTTCCCACTACAAAAGCATATTGGTGCAACCACACAACGGGGAAGAAAGCACTGGTATTTCCCAAGAATGAAAGAAAGTCCGAGAGGTACCC
The DNA here is from genome assembly GCA_013398125.1 of Aegotheles bennettii. Taxonomy (NCBI): domain Eukaryota; kingdom Metazoa; phylum Chordata; class Aves; order Caprimulgiformes; family Aegothelidae; genus Aegotheles; species Aegotheles bennettii. The sequence continues at coordinate 157,489 of VZRW01005721.1, forward strand.
TCAATTATTCAATATATTGCAATTAAAAGCAGAAATAGCATCAGAGTAGCTCTGACAAGTGGTTTTTCTAATGTTGCACTCCGTCAGGAACCACATACTCCAGAGGCAGGCACAAGAAATATTAATATTAATTAACTGTCCCAGTGGGAAACAAACCCCAAACAATTGTCAGAAGTTGAACATGAGGGCCTGTATTCTTTCTGTCCTTTCACAATAACCAATATATTTGCAGATATTTTTATTCATATAGAAGTTTAATCTACTTTCATGTTTTACCAACGTCTAGGTCTTTATAGTGCCCTATGACATTTGGTTCCCCAAGTTCTTGTCTGTTGTTGACAACTGGAAAAGAGTTCCAAGTGTTTTAGTACTAGCAGCCACAGTTAGTTGCTTGGGAGGCTGAGTACAGTTAAAGTAGTCTTTTGAAAGCATCACAGCTAACCAACAAAGCCAAAACCAGATTCTGAGTGCTGTGACTTTAATCTCCTTTTCTGGTTACCAACTGCGGAACTCGCCTCCTGCTACTTAATCCCATGGATTTCCAAAACTTGACCATATCCCTCACACTGCAAAAGCATAAATTATGGTAGGCAACCACGCCATCCTTTTGATCCAAAAGCCTTACCATATGAAAAAGTGTCTGGAAGAGGCACACCATGACCAGCAAGTTCTTGAAACGTCCAGAACTTGTTGACACAGTTGAGGATGGCTTGGGGACGATTCATCAATCGACAGCCCATCTTCTCTAGGTGGCGAAGGACTGTGATATCGCTGTCACTCTGGACCCAAGGCGTTGGGACACGCACAACCACCACTTGTGGGTAAGCAGTAATGAGCTCCCCATTCACCCGGAGACCTAAAGAAATAAGAGATAAATATTCCCATCAACTACAAGGTCTTCAGGAGAAGGTATATGGGCAAAAAAATTAATCCTGCACTCTATGTGATCACAGCAGAGATACCAGACTTCAACGGCGAGTGTTAAAACAGCACAACTCTCCCTAAAAGCTTGTGCTGTTTCATACATGTCACTCTTAGCCCACTTAAAACCAGGACTAGGCAAAGAACAGACCGCACCAGGGCACACAGTCTTGGGCTCCTTCCCAGGGTGAAGGGCTTCTTTTGCAGATTGACACGTCATCCCTTCCATGGGTGTTGGCCGCACACTATGTTCACATCAGCAGGATCAATAGCTCAGAAGGCTCCTGCCTCTCACTGCAGATTCTCACCTACATGATACAGTTCATGCCCTTTCCAGTTCCAGCTGCATTGATCCCTGTTTGTGGTATCATGATGTTACACAACAAAATGCCAAAGTAACAGAGATTAGATATGACCCTTAAAAAAAACAAAACCAAAAAAACCCCATAATCCAACAACAAAAACCAGCAGTATTTTTAACACAGATTGTTTCATTTGTACTAAATAAGTACTCAAAAAATAACTTCATCAGCTAAGGGTGCAGCACCCATGACATTACGGCAGGGACTAGAAGGAATGCCAGACTTGCCAGCAGGATCAATGTATTACTTAATCATGACCTATAGTTTTACAGACTACGTCTCCGAAAAAGAACACTGGAAGCCAGGCTGCAGGAACAGGAATAGGACAGGGCTGGACAGGAAGGCATCAGGCTTGATGAAGACAGCCTGGCATCTGAGCACGGGGAAAGAAAAACTGGATTTGATATTTGCTCTCTTAGCCTTATGTTCAAGGTCAAACTTTCCGAGCTCAGCGTAAAATACACAGTTCACTGCTTTCAGCAACTTAAGGGTTAAAAGAGAGAAAGGTGAGCTGAGCAATCACAGCATTTGCATTTCTGTGCTAGGAAAGGCCAGCTGTGACTATTCAGATCCAGCCCAAATGAATTGGCTGATCAGCTCTATTACAGAGACCTTACTTGTCAAACACAGACCTGTACCTACTCAACCCTAAGACACACACTGCCAGGCAATATATTTCATTTCAAGGTGCGTTTGAACTGGAGGGGGAAGAGAGGGTGTCCCCATCTCTGCGCTTCCCCTTCTCCTCACCCAGCCAGGATTTATTTCAGAGCTTGCCTAAAACACAGCGGAGCCACCACCTAACTCCCAAATGCAGAAACGTGCTGCCCAGTCCTCAGGAGGTCACGGAGTCACACTCTGGAGAGGCCAAGCCAGACTCAAGTCCTGTTGTCCATCGCTGCTGATTGTGGAGATGGGAACGGAGCAGCCGGGTGCTCTGGCTGCTCACCTCATTAGCAGCACGCGCTGCCGCATTGCAGCTGACATGACTGGCGTGCCTAAGCAGGCAGGCTCAGGCACACACACACCATCTTATACAGGCATCTCCAGCAAGACTGAAAACCAGATGTCACTAAAAACCTGAGCGGAACGTGAGCACCAGGAGATGGACTGCCACCTCCTTCACCCAGGAACAGAGCAGATACAGCAAGGAAACAGTTATAGCTTATTAGTCAGATTTCACCTTGCACATTTATCTTCTTGTTGAGGTGCACGCCCAATTACACCCACTTTTGCCACTGTAACTGCATGCATGTCCTGATCCACATGCAAGCTGTGTAGCAATCATTTTTGAAAGGACCGCATTTTCTACACAGCCCAAACATTGCCACTGTGTCTTTGTTGTGAACCAAAGCTACATCGTTTTCTTATTCTTCTTATCTGGGGGTTTATTTTGCTGTTTTGCTCTAAAGTCACACTGCACCATGAAGAAGAGCAGTTCAAGGAGATGTATATGCCTCACCTGGAATTCTCCTCAATACCTGCAATACCTTGGCCACCAGACTGGTGTAAACGCCGCCTGGCCACCGCCACCACCACCCCTGCAGTGACTCTGGAAGTACAGTGATGTGACCAACACGACAGTCTGAGTTTTTGTTGCATATTCAATCATTTTCTCTGGTCTGGATACTGTACTCCTCACAACAAAAAAACCTCTGCCCTCCTAGAAGGGTGTTTACCAAGGGAAGAGCTCCTCAATGAACCGTGTGAACTGAGTCACCACCACTGACATGCACGGTGAAAATCAGCTGCAGTCCCGCAGCAAACAGTGCTGCAAACAGAAGCAGATTTATCCCGGCAGAAAGAAGAGCCAGATTCTGCCATTGTGGAACCCGTTTGTCTTTAGCATTCCACCGAGAGCCAGCAGTTGGCTGTCAGGTGAACGGCCATTGTTGCTGAGTGAGCTGACAGAAGAACGGTTACTCACTGTCACACGTGGAAAGCAGCAACACAGAGATATTAACACACACAACTGATTTCTATTCCAAAGAACCAGTTCATGAGGGAGAAAGGAAATAAAGGTATGTTACAGAGATGTCACTTACAGAGTGATTAAGAGGTAATCGAACTGTTTTTCTGAAAATGGGGGTGGATGCTCTGTCTGCTGCAGTAATAGCACCATCCTGGTCCTAGAGCAGCAGCAGTGAGCCACAGTCACAGCTGCCTGGGGACAACGAACCGACTCACGAACACGCAGAAGATGCACGTTCAGATCACACAGAAGTACCGTGACAAACAACCACTTGGTCCATTGGTTGGCTTTATGTCCATGGCATTGCAGACCCAGCAGAGACAGCTACACAGGCCTTTGAAGTACCGAGAGCCAAGGGAGGGAGATGTCATGTCCAACACCATGAACTTCACCAACATGTACCAACCATTGTACCAGGCCCTGGGGAGCAATCTCTTAGGTTATCATAAAACATTTGGCCCTACAAGGTTAAGACTCCCAAGCTGGAATATCACACTATAAAAACACATAAATCCTGCTCTTGAACAAGGCCTGTTCATTCACACAGTACCAGCTTGCTTTGTTCTTCCCCTGCAAGATTAAACTCCCCAGAATGGAGTATGGTACACCTTCAGCATTACACACCAACCACCACCGTACTCAGATCCAAGTGCAAAGGAATCTTTGCAATGTGAACTGTGACCACCTGCGAATGAACCTGAGTAGTCACACCACATCCCTCAAAGGCAAAAAACCTCCAATTCCTCTGAGACAGCTCAAAGCAGCACAAAGCTGAGTGGGTCAATGCATGATTCCTCATCAGCTGCCCAACCAGTCCTGTTGCTTTCATTCCCAAAGGACAGCAAGTGAGCTAGAAGAGCAAGGTGGCTGATCTCTTCTAAAAAGGCTTATTTTGACCCAAACGGATTAGAAGCCATCACATGAACCCATGAAGCCCACAGGAAGTGGATGCAGCATTAAACTCTAGTGAAGACAGAAGGAAGAGGCAGAACCTCCTACTGCTGTCACCAGCGAGATCAGAAGACATGTACCTATATTCTAAGGAAGCTCTTGAGACACCTAACAAGGTAGAGCCTATCTGCACAGCAAGGTACTCAGGTGACAGCTGCCTCTTGACAACCTGATTTAATACAATTTTAGGGTAGATGCACATACTCTGGAAAAGACACAAAATTATGGAACCTCCCAGCCCTTATTCACACATGTGGGGTTTTTTAGCACTCTGTCTTCTTTGCTATGACCAATTTATCTCATGGTCACAATTACTCAATTAAAAAGCCTCACACTTAGGAGTCACCATTTGGGTGGCACACATTCCAAATGAAACGCCTCAAAATACAGGCAGACAAACCAAGCACAGGTATCCTGCCTTACCAAATCACCGCCCATCAGCTGAGCCTCCCAAGCTGACCGTGTGCTTGTCCCCACTGCACAGCAAAACACAGGGCACAACACTCAACCTTCAGCCCCAGTAGCTGGTTCTACAGTAAGGAATGTCACTGTGCAGCTGGGACAAGCTAAGTGCCCAAATACAGGTATTGTAACAATGTCCCATGAAGTCTGCAAGCCAACTTCTCCAAGTCCATCACATCTAGCGCCAGAGGAAGTAAATCCTGAGACTGCAGCCTCCCACCTTTTACAACCCACAAGCACCAGTGCTTCTCCTGCACAGTGACCCTACCTCCCTGCATCTCAGAAACCCTAGGAAGCATCTCTGCATGGATGGCATTACGGATGGCTGAAAGGGATCGAGATTCCAAAATGCATGCAGCTTCTGAACATCTTGGGTCACACCCAAGCAGCAGTTCAAATTGCCAGATGCTTTTGAAACTCATTCCAGTCGGTTTGCACTCTACATCAATCCCTTCCAATCTCTACAAGAACCAGTTCAGCAGCAGATTAACTGCCACTGCAGAGCAATGTCGCATGTCCCGCGTATGTTATGAACAATTGTACCTCCAGCTGAAACAACACAAATGTTTCCACAGAAAGAACAAAGTTTCAGGAGATCAGTCTAAAACATCAAAGAGTTGCAAGGACATAAAAAATAATTACAGAGCTTTTGCAGCTCTCATTACAGCAAACATCGGGTGTTTCTAACAAAATCGCATCTCAGCAATACCAAATAAATCTACAAAAGTATTTTCATTCCAAATGACGATTTTGGAAAATGGTCAGAAAAAAGCAAACTGAGTCACCAAGACCACAAAGTACGCAGGACTCAAATTCAAGTCTTCAAGTGCAGCGTGTGACCGTAAGAATGACAGCCAACTTCTGCAACAACATGGTGCGATACAAAGCTAAATGCTTCCAAGTATTCAATACACAAGCAGGAGGTGGTCTGGGTGGGCTCACATGTAAATCAAATTGCTGGTATCAAGCTGCTATTTTTATACAATCTGAATCATCAGTATTAACTGACAGATTGTAATAGGAAAGGCTAAAGTAGCTGGAAATGTCAGAAGCTATGGCTGGGGAAGGAACCCAAAGGACACCAACGTAAGAGTAACGGAGAAGCAGCTTTCTCAGGAAGAAACACTACACTTGTTTTTGCTTCTACACATACATTAGAAAAACCGAAAGCAGTGAAGAGGCTCCCATGATGAAATACACCAAGCCTTTCAGCTTGTGCCTGAAGACAACTGCCTTGCTACCCACAGAAGTTCATGGCCATCATCCCATGTTTCTGACCAAATGGATCCAGAGTAGAAAGGACGTACAAAAGGTGGGTTTGTGAGGTTCCCCTGTTCAGTGCTGCCATGAACCCAGCAATGTAAAACATCCTGAACATTGTCTTCTGCTTTCAAACTGACTTCCAAGCACATACGTCTCGCAGATTTTATCTGAGAACTGTGTGACTACCAGAAGTGCCCAAATGTGACAATAAAGTCGAATTATTCCTTGCAGAGCATGGATAGCTACAAAACGAATCCTCACCTCTGCAGCCATAGCTGCCACTTCTCAGAAGGACTTAGCCTCAGTGACTGCCTCTGGCTTTGGCGAAACCCCCAGTAAATGCCAACTGCTCTGAAATAGGCAAGTGAAATGTAACAGGAGAGAAGTGTTTCGGTATTCAGGCAGATCCAGTATGTGAAATGTATTTCTAAGAGGCACAGCATACAAGTGGAATAACGCATGGTCATTGTGCACGCAGCATTTCAAAAAATAACATCCAAATCAGATTTTCAAAAGCACTGAATGTACACCACCTCCCATCACATCCCCGACAGGAGCCAAAAGGGACAGAGAACTTCCAGAAATACTACCCAGGCTCTCCCTCAGCACTCTGTATGCTCTCCTAAAAGCCTCCAGCTCTCCCAGCTTCGCTGTACCAATTTATTCACCCATCCATCCATGGAGCTGCTAACGTTTCCCAAACGAGCAGTCACTCAGCAAGCAGGCAATAATGAATCCAACTTATCCAGCCGGGAAAACATGCATGCCTTCCATCACACAAACCTTTCATCCTGTTCTGAGGACATCCCGTTCTTCTGCCTGCTTTTCCCATTTAATCAGGGGTTTTAACAAAAACAACTGAATTTTTCTACAAACCTAGACTCACTCCTGTTCCTAGAACAGTGCATTACTATTTCTGGTTCATTCCTCCTCCTGTTATCTGTCAGCCACAACACACGACATAATATTTGTGTTAAAGTTCTCAAGTGTTTAATAATTACTTACAGCTTACAGAGAATTAGATGTGTTCCATCCTAATTGTCGTATATATAAAAGCAAGCTCAAGGCTCGGAAGGGAAATAGTCCAAACTTTACCAGTAGGTTACTGGGGATAACAAGATACATATTCCCTCAACAAACTCAAACACAATGATATCTCTGAAATGCTCAAAACTCGGCATACTTCAAACATATATTCTGCCAAGAGAGTGGGAGAATTTAGGACTAATTAACAAAAGCAGAATTAATGTTAACAAAAGACTACTCTATACTTCAAAAACTGGCTGCAATAGGTTAACAGCACATATCTATCTTATAAAACAACTGTAGGCAAGACAAAAGCCCACAAATTGGGTGATACACAGTAAAGTACAGCACTTTATTTGAAATAAAGCAATTCATAGCAATTTTATTTAAACTAGAACTTAAACCTCTGAAGACCAGCTAAGCACTGAAGTTTTACAAGTCCACCAATTTATTAACACCAAACCAAACTTCTGCCCTGGGAGCTGCACAGAAGCATTCTCCTCTGCAGCACCGACCACCAGACAGCCACAGTTCATTCGTGTGCACACCAAGCTGTTACAGTTTCTCCAAAATTTCACTGCCAGGCAGAAGCCCCTTTGACACCCAGTATCACCAAGCTACTTTTTGCTCTTGTGTACACAAACAGATTCCTACAGCGGTTCTGCTCTGGGTGGTTTAAGTTCATAGTCTCTCCCTTCCTGCCCTACTTTACCAGTTTTTCAAACCCAATTGTGCTGGCGTGTAACCCTACAGGTTTACTCTGACCTCAATCTCCTCCTCCACACAAACTTGACCAAAAAGGTTTTTTCACCAAGACACACTTCCACAGCTCAGCCACTCAAATGAAATCACACATGGATACAAGACACAGACTCGATCTCCCTAGAGCAGTTCCACACCACTCTGTTCTGAAAGAGAGCAGAGAAATGGGGGAGCAGCTTCAGCTTCAGCCCTCAAACCCCAACGCAGGCACTGTGAAACCCTTCACAAAGGGCCCTGCTGCAGCTCCACCAGGGCACAAGCAGGCACCAGGTTAAACCTGCCCTGCTTCACGTCCCTTCCCTGACCCAGGGGAACCCTTCCCCAGGAAGAGCACAGAATCATTCCTAAAAACACAGGGGCTACTGAAAGAAACCTGGTGGAAAGCCTGGGAAGAACCATGATGCTCAAAGGCATTACGGCCGTTCTGGATTTGGGGCTCTGCCAGGCACGAGGGGCAGACAGAGCAGGTGCCTCCAGCACACCTCGCTGGGTCAGCATGATCATGGCCAGATCCGCGTTCCTGAGCTGCACGTCCACACCAGACATTGTCTGCTCATAATCCCACACCACAAGCACTGCTTCAGCCATGCGTGAGCGTGAAGCAAATAGACCCAAACACAGAAAACACACGTAAGAGGTACACTACAAACACAAATTAACTCCAGACCACTGTCATGCTCCGAGGATGATTCTAAGGTAGGAGAACATGGAAACCAAACTGGAATCATGTCAAAGCCTTGGCGACAATTATTGTATGTATATAAACACACAATTAAGAAACTTTGCAACACTAAAAATAAGCATTTCCAGAGATTACTTAAGAGACATCCAAACAAGCCTAGAAAAACACACGGTGCTTCAGCCCTATTCCCAGACTGGATGTTCTAGTGATGTAACTGCTCAGATGCATTTTAAATGGAGTGTTGTAAAAAAATGCAAAGGAAAACACCACAAAAGGGGAATCAAGACTCATTACACCAAACAAAACAGTATTGGACGAGACGAAACACCTCAAAAAGCCAGTTTTTGCTTTTCCAACTGGTTTTTTTTTTTAAAGTTCTCATCACACATTTGTTTTTCTGATTTGCTCCCAGGGAAAGATAGAAGAATTTTTAATATTTTCCATAGCCGAAATTCAAAATAAAAATACTCAGGATAAGATCCATTTAAATTTACTGAAATGAAAAATGAAGAGCGGCTGCTGGTCAGTTTTAAATTATTTTCATTGAAAAAATGCAAAAAAATCCAGAGACAGAATTCAAACAATTCAGAACAGCAGAGGGTTCTCCTCCTACCCAAGATTAATCCAGAATTTTCCCTGCAATGCCAAAAATCTACTAAATACCTTTTAAAAGCAGAACTTATGCACATGACTTCTCCCTGCTACAAACCTTCTTCAATCTCAGTAATTCACCTCAGTAATTCCCTGAATGGAGAAGCATCCTGCATGGGTTTTCAACTGCTAACGAAGACATGCATCCTTCAGATCTGTCTCCTGTATCAGAACAGACATCTGGAAGCACTTCTACTTTGTCAGAAACTTTTAATAAATAATACCCAACTACTTGTCCTTTGCAATTGTTCCTAAACACATTTAATTGAGCATGGATTTTGGGGAATGGAAAGATCCCCTCAGCTTCCCGTTCCGACCCGTCATTCCAGTCTAAGGACCTCCTATTCAAAACTGCATTAAACTTAAGAACTGGAGGCACTTATTTTGGAGACAAAAGTGTCCTTCTTAAAGGAAGGAATTTAACAGTGATATTTCAAGAAAATTTTGACTCTAGAGCTTGCAGAGACAGCACCAACTCCCATCTCCAGGGAGGTTTTGTGGTTTATTTTTTGGCGTGTCAGGGGAAAGCTGGATTTCCTCGGATACACACTATACAGCACGGATCTCCTCCTGAGTGCAGTATTTTCCTACAACAACAACAAAAAAAACCAAACTGAAGAACTGTTCTAGACCAAAAGATGACATAATGAGAATTCTTTAGTTTTAGCAGACCTTGATGTAAAAACGCACACAAAGCAAAGCTAGAGAAAGAAGAATCCTGCTTTTCCCACACCTCCGAGTTCACCTCCTCCCAGCGCCAGAGGGTTAACACCACGCTGCAGCAGCTCCGTGCGTGCTCCGTGCTCACTGCAAGGGACACACAGGTAAAACACCAAGGGGTCATTGCTCACCTGTTCTGGATGCAGAAGCTCCCACCCAGCACCAGAAAAATGTTAACCAACAGAGAGTTTTGCTTGGTGTGTTCACTGACCAAGACACCCCACACAACGTGCCACTACCTTCTCAAAAGGAGTTGTCCCTCAGCAGTACACAGGCAAACCATCCTTCCAGACAGCCCAGTCAAAACCAGCCCATGCAGTGGCAGCACTGTGCCCACAAGCAGCACACCAAAGCAAGCAGAGGGGACATTCCCACTGTCAGCTTCTTTAGACCTTTAAAGGCAACACATTCAAGAGATCAGCTGTCCTGAGTTAATCTATTGTTGTAAGAGTTAACCAGTAAGAGTTACTCCAAACCTTTAAAGAATTTAAGGTACAACTACCAGAACTCTGCCCCACTGGGCACAAGCAGGGATGGACTGCAACACAGGCACAGAGAGCTGAACCTTTCATCTTACATGCTACTTAATGAGTATCAGAGTCAGTGAAACAGGAACACACAGTAACACCAGCAGAGCTGGATATGCTCTCTTTTGTTATTAATAAAAACCTTCTTCACTGAGAAGGAAAAGGCATGATACAGGAATGAGAGCCACCCCTCCACAACATGAACAGGCAAGATCTGGATGTCTAGGCTTTCTAGAACAGTGGTCTAAAAGATACCTGTGGTTGGTGCAGGAAATCCTGGAACTCCTAAAAAATAATTTCAAGCCCCTAACTGACTGCCCCAGCCATCAGCTCCACCGGTGCTCCCTCCCTGCTTCACGTTAAGAAAAAACACAACTCAAAGCACGGCATCCTGCCTGGCCACAGATGTGAGAACACAGCTCACCCCATGGGTCTGCTCCTCATCCAGAACAGAAGGTCCAATGCTTCATGTTAATAACCAAGAGTAATGCATTACTTTTATACATATATAAAAGAAGATGTTCTTAACCATGAAAAACAGCCTGAAAGGCACCTCATAGAATATAAACACTGAAAGCTGTGCTGTCAAAAGAACCCAAGCAAAAAGGATTCCAGGAGTGGAATAGCCATTTTCCAAAACAGCTGGGCAGTACAGTAACGATGGGGACATGCCAACTTACATATTCAGATGAAGGAGGACAAGGCACAAGTGCAACCTCTCCAGGTATTCAGATGGGTAAAAATAACTCCTCGGTCTCACCGACAGCATATTATGCATCTTGAATGTAAATATATCCATGGACTACTATTCTGGGTTACTCCAGTAGTTGGTTATAACTGCACCACTCCTGTTTCTCCCCACGCCTGTTTCCCAAAGCCTGGCTAGCACTTACAAAGGGGGTGTGTGTATACAACATCATGTTAAACAGCTGCATGAAGAGAAAGCTATTGAAGCCACAAAGTCAGGCACATAAGGGTTAGAAAAAGCCACAACCAAGGATATGTCCATGGCACTGATCTGCTACCCCACCCACAAACTGTCTGTGATTACACAAGCAAACACTCTTTGCCCCACAGCATTCACCCAGCGTGCACAGGAGCTGCAGCACTTGTCCAGCCAGCAGCTGCCCAGCACTGCGTGTTCCTCTGCGCTGTGCATCCACGGGGTGCTGTATGAAACACACCATTATTCATTCCTGCCTGGCTTTTGTTTATTGTGCTTACCGCAGGAACTTCTAAGTGCTTCACAATCTTCATTTGTTTTGCCAACACCACAGGAAGCCTCCGCGTATTCCACTGGTTTCCCGCAGGGGGAAGGCAAATCTCCACAGGAGGAAGATGAGCGCTGGAGAACTCTCGATGCCACGTTTGGGAGACCATGATCTCTCAATTACTGATTCTGCTCCGACTGATTCTGTTTGTGGATGCAAGCCTTTGTGCTTTCACAGAGCCGATCCTAGTACCCAGAGTTTGGGAACTCAGCAAATAAAAAACATGCAATTAAAGGCAATTTCTGCACAGTCCCATTTAAATCACCAGATGAACGCTTTCCTTCCAGCAGTGTTCTGCTTCGGCTGCCACAAATCCCTGTAACCAAAAAGGCATCCTACAAATTGCCATCGCCTTCACTAGGCTGCAAGTTACTTCTCCAGAGCAGAACACCCTGTACTTTAGGGAGGGCGATGAAAAAGCAGCATGTGACCAAGCCATTTAAAATCTGAGAACAAATACAAAACAGAGGAGTCAAAAATGCAGATTTGTTTCTGCCAGTTTCTAGTCTCTGAGTTATTTGCTGTTGCTACTCACCGTGCCATTTTATCGTTACATTTGCAGATAATGAAAAGCAAGCTTCGTGACTTGGCATCCCCATTACACTCACATGACAGTGGTGGAGTGGCATGTGAAGGCTGGGACAGCCTCAGCACCATGCAGACCTGTGACACCTGGGCTGACATCTACATGTCTGCAGCACTGGGCCGCTGCATGGACCGGTACTTTAGGAGAGTGGGCTCCACTGTCAGCAAGTATTTGTGCAACCATTTGTGCAATCCTCTGCAGGAAAGAAAAGCTCTGGAAGGTTTGGTTCCACTCCTGGCACTGGAAGTCAGCAACTATCGCATGCAGCTTGCTTTGCCCCAGTGTCTCATTCCCCACACATGCCCATGGGATTCACCCCCCTAGATGTAATGCCTGTGCTTCCACTTCCTTGCTGTCCCACCTTCATTCTATTCTCCTTATTTTTCTAGTCATTTCCAAACTACAGATTTCTCCTACTGTCAAGCAGCTGCTTTGCCAGAACTTCAGAATACCAGTCTAACAACTCACTTTCCTGCCTTGCCTCCAAACTTGCTTTCCATTTGAGGCTCCTTGTTCCATTTGAGGCCAGGGGAAGTTCAGGCTGGAGATTGGGAAAAATTTTTTTACGTAAAGGGTGGTCAGGCATTGGCACAGCCTGTCCAGGGAGGTGGTGGAGTCGCCGTTGCTGAGGGTGTTCAAAAAACATTTGGATGTGGCCCTTAGGGACATGGTTTAGTGGTGGACTTGGCAGTCCTGGGATGATGGTTGGGCTCGGTGATCTTGAAGGTCTTTTCCAACCAGAGTGATTTTGTGATTCAGTTTCACCTCTTCTCCTGGAAGTTTCAACATACAACCCATGTTCCCACTGGTTTCCTGCTCCAGCTCCCTCCTGGAGGGAAGTGATTTCTTATCTAGCAAGAGTTTCACCACCATCACCTCCTGTTGTCACTGCTTGTTCCAGCATGGTTCCAAAGCATGCTGCTTTCACACCAGATTCTTCCCCACTCACACCAGCCCCCAACCCCAAACCAATTTCAGTCTCCTTGTCCCCTCTACAGCTGAATGGAGTGATTCACTCCAGTGAGGTCTTTGTGACAGTGAGAGGGGGTATAACTGGTACGAAAGAAAATCTCGTTTTCCATTGTGCGCTCCAACCAAACTGCAGCCCATCCTGCAGCACACAAGGCCACAACATCAGAAGTCCTTTTCTTACATAATACAGGGCTATGGTTCAAATGTTTTAGCTGTGAAGCTTAAACAAATCTCTACGATGCCTAACAGACTATTTTTTGAAAGGGTAACAATTTGGGACAAGTTTATGTCTACTTTCACAGATGTAACAAGCAAAAGCCACTTAAGCCAAAACAAGTTCCTGTTCCAAGCTACTTCTTCCAAAAACATCCTTACAAATTTGAGGGAAAGCAGAAAAATAGACTCTGTTTAACTTGAAGTGCCCTCCTTCCACTGAATCACTTTGCAGAAAATTTCCAAAACTCCCACACCAAGACATTTAGCACTTCGGGGGCAGAGGGAAGAGGGGGCTACATTAGTAAGGAACGACAAGTTATAAGCGATACAAATCTGGTTCAGCATGGAAAGCTTTGGCCGACTGCAATGTTACGACGGCTGATACGAGACCCATCCACAACGTCAAAGCACCTCATTCAATGTTTCCTTCTGTTCACTTAAGAACAGAATCGGTACTAAAACCCAAGATCTCGTGGCCAAAGCCAGCAAAGTACCAGTTTTGTGTTGGTGTCATCTGCCTGGCCAGCAGATGAAGCCATGCTTTCGTTTCAGACACGAGAGAGAAAGCAGCAAGCAGTATACTCTTCTCACTGGCAAGCGGGGAAGGAGGCATCACAGGTTAGGACATCTCATCCATTTACCAGCGTGAGTGGTTGAAATTATATGATCAAGTAAATCCTCAGATTTTCACAAGTAGTAAACAAAATGCCAGTCTGACAGCAATTTCAGCAGTGAGGTCACCCACTCGGATGCCGAAGCATAAAATGAGCAAATTTAAGTTAGAAACAGTCGTCTCAGTACACAGAAGCAAGCACTTAGCAATCTAGTCACAGGTATAAGTCTTCTACTCACCATGGTGCCTTAGATGTGCCTATTAACTTTCCTGTCTCTCGTTTCTGCATTGGCAAAGATGGCAAACCATCACACTCACATGACAAGAATATCACTGAGGATTTAATCTGTGCTTTTGAAAAGCCCTAAAACCTTCAGATTAATATTATTTGGGGGCTGCTGAATTAAGCAGTTATACAGCTAAAAAAAAATCTGTGAGAAATCTCCAAAAACTATCTACTACTGGTAGGTCAGACTCTTTGGTACCGACACAACGTACACATTCACGTTCCACCAGGATATATAGTGCTGTCACTTCGCAAAATACTGTTTGAACAAATGGTCCCAATGCAGAAAAAAACAAACCAACAGAAACACGAAAGGCCGTGACTCCCCCGAGTACCAAATGCCATTTGTTCTAATCTATTTAAGTAACACTTCTACCAAAAATTAAATCCTTAGATGATTCTCTATTGGGTCGTCTAAGCAGCTTTAAGGCCCAATTCAACAATGGAGTAAGTAATTTTTACTGGGGGTGAGTGAAAGCCAGAGGATCAATGCATTAATTCAAGACCTTCACAGTTCTGCTTGGAGCATAAAAAGAGACTTGGAAGAAGCAGCTTAACTTTTCACACTAGCTCACAAGGGGATTTGGGCACTTCTCACAGTAAGAATTTGGAGGTGCTGGAGACACTCATACTTCATCACCCAGGGACACTTACTTGGGTATGGAATCCAACCACTGACCTTCACTGGGCTGCACAGCCTTCCTGAGTCTGTCTCTCTGTTCATACCCATCTGACTTGGGTTACATAAAGCAAATCTCTGCCAGGTCCAAGTTAAAATATTACATCTCTGAGGTCGGAGCATGAGCCTGGGCAGAAATGCACTTGCATTCCACTACCTCCTCCACCTAAGACAAAAGTTGTAAGAGAATGTTTACACCCAGGTAAATGCCCAGAACTCCAGATCCCATACACAGCCAGCTCTTCTCTCTATGTATGGGTCAACAAACTCTCAAGAAGGCTCGGTTGGAGATGGGCAAGGGCAACATGCTTGTGAAGCTCAGGGAGGATGTGGAAGTGACTGACTGCACCCATGGCAAAGAAAGCTGACCTTACACTGTGACAAAGGGGACTGGACAGAGGCTTTTAAGATAAATAACAGCTAGGGGGATAGGCTGACTCTCAGCTAAGCGTATCAACTGGTTGTGTAAATGTTTGTCCAGGAGAGCAGCAAGAGTGTGAATGTTTTCCTGAGGTAACTAGATAGAGGAGCACATACAGGGCTGAGCCACCCTGGAGTCTACAAACCGAGCAACCACCCAAACGAGCTCTGAAGGGAGCAATGGGCCTGAGCTGGCATCAGCCTCCCTATGCCTTCCCAGCAACTGGAAATGCCTAGCACTGTGACGGTGAGCAACCAGAGACCTGTAACAAGACACACATTTGTGCTGGGTTCCAACAGCTCTGTCTATGACACTTACTTCTATTCCTGAACTGCATAGTTGTATATTCTGAACAACTAAAGGGAACACTTACACAGCTTTTTACAAACAATTTTTATCTCTGTCCTTGCAAAAATTTAAATTAAAAGAAAATCTCCTCAGAAGCTCCACAGCATTGTAACAACACAAGACAACAGGCTTAGATGCGTAGAGAACACTTTCAAATCAAGTTCTCAGAACTCAGGGGAGGCATATATTGATCTTCTGCCTGCTGTATATTTCCCTACCAGACCTAATTCTTTAGACAGAAACTTCCAAGGAACGGGACTTGACAGAGTGGATTTTGGGCATGTTGTGTTGGTGATGTTACGTTATAACTATTACTCTGAACAAAACCATCTACACTACTTGCTGTACCTGTACCAGTGCAGCCCACTCCCCTTCCCAGCTAGGAAACCCAGGAGAGAACACAGGCATATTTGGACTTTTTGCCTCACCCCTTGCCAAATGGATCACATCACTGCTCTGTCTCTTCCAGTACCTGTCCTCCACGTTTTCTCCATGTTCAATTTGCCAATATTTCTGCCTGTATCATGAACCATTGTGTGTCTGAAGCAGAGTAGCTCCCTGCTCACCAACCTGGTGAAGCCAGCACACTGCCAGTTTCCCAGGTCCTTCACATCAGTATTGGTGGCATTCTCTGACCTCTCGCACTCCAGCACACACACTGTGCCCTCCCAAGTGCTGCAGCACACCGCACAGTTCGGTTGTTACCCAGCTCAGAGGACTGCTGCAGCATTAAAAACACCCTCTGCCAAGGAGAGGCTGTCTGGTTCAAACCACACCAGTGTGCAGACCTGGTGCACAATGCAACCACCAGGCAACCGTGCCAGCACAGCCCGCTGAGGTGACAGCACGGGCACAGGGGATGCTGGAAACGCGACAGAGGATGCTCCAGCCAGTTGGACTGTCCTGTGAAATGCTAGGCTATTTGTCATTGCTTGACTGTGATTATGAAAACACCTCTTCCGTTTCAGTTTTGTCTTTTGGATATTGTTTTTCCCCCAGATGGCCATTCCTGAGAATTCCTACAACAATTAGAAATCTGGCAACGCTTTCTGGCATTTTCAGATGGAACGTTCCAGACGATGTGCCCTGCAAGTCGGATTTTCCTGGCTGACTCTTCCAGAACACACGCAAATGAAAAACTTCAGTCCTAACACAGCCCTCCAAAATGACCACAATAAAGTATTCCCACACAGAAACATTCCTACCCCTCCTCCGGCAAAGATAGATTCAGACCCATCAGCTACCATTGATGACACACTGACATTCACTGAAGGAACAGGACTGTTCTGAGAAGATCAAAGTCATTGCTAGCCTTCGTTAGTGATCATCAGTTTGAGATACCGGGCGATCATTCATCTAAGTATCCAAATCCCTGACAGTAAGGAAGAAAACTGCAAGGACACCCGGGGCCACACGGAATAAATACTCTCTTCCCATGTAAGTTCTGCTTGGTGCCCCAGTTCTGAATGAAAACAATTCTTCCTAAAACACGTGGCACTGTTGAAAGGCACTGTTATTACAATATGTTCCTGTGATAATAAAGCGAGTGTTTGAATTGCTGTTTCTTCTCCCAGAGATGTATTTGTCTGAGGTCTCTAACGTTGGGGTGGTCACATCGCAGCTCCCCTCTAAGCACAGCTGCCACCCCAGAACCCCTATATAGTCCTTAGCTGGCTACTAGCAATGCTTATGGCTCAGTGCAGGTTAACGTCAGACTGGCGAGCGATCGGTTTCTACACTGGAAAAACACAGCAGTCTCAAGTGATCCTGAGCCCAGCACTTTCGACACCACAAACTCCACGTCCACCCAACCACCCCCCAGCCTTTTCCACACAACGCAACAAACCAGTTTCCCCGCCCGCAGAGGGACCGATGGCTGCCCTGGCTGTTGTCAGTGGCAGCACAGAGCAGCTCGGTGGCACCCAGCAAGGCGTCTCACCGAGGCGCTTGCCCCTCTCCATCCCCCCACCGCCACACGCCCGTGCCAGGGGCACTGCTGGACCAGCGAGTGCCAGGGGCTGCTGAGACAGGCAGCAGCAGGAGGAGGTGATTGTGTTCCCCACCCTGTGACAGAAGACAGTATTTACTGTTCAGAAGATGGAGACTTGAAAATGTTTCAGAAATATTACGTTTTGATACAGCAACCATTTTGTGGATGTAAAAGCCTTCCCTGATCACAGATCTAGCTGACAGAGTGCTTTTCTTACCATTACACTGAACACACGGGAATTTGTTACCCAATCTGGCCCTTTCTTCCCCAGCTTTCCATACTTTACAGAAATCTTTTAACTATCCTGAACCCTCCATGTTGGTTTCCAATGCCGGCTGACCCAGCGTGAGGAAGAAAGCCAAAGACTGCAACTATCTGTTGCAAGTTCAGACCAAATCAGAGATGAAGGACAGTTCATATGAAACAAAATCAGACTAAAGACATGAACAGAACAGTGACTAACATTGCAGATTTCAGGCCCAGACAGCAAACTCAGATGCCTAAACCAGTACACCAGCAACCTTCACCAAGTTAAAATCATCTATTTTCTAAATAATCTCTCTACAGAAAAAATTAAGACAAGAGATCAGTTCCCAGAAGTCGCCCGACTGGCTTAAGAAAAGCCAGCTGACCAGGCACAGAGTGTCAGTGCTCAAGGACAGATGACTATTGCGTCCTCCTTATTCCTCACCGAGGCTGACCACTTGCTTCTGCATTCCTAAAGTCAATAAAGTCTTAGGAAAAGTTCACACATTGTTTCATGCTTTAGGACACTCCAGTTTCACTTCAGCATCTTTAAATAACAGTTCAAATTTCATGAAAGCAACTTTCCTTAACACCATTTTCCTTCACATGACAGTATCAGAAAACATGGAGATTCATAAAACTGACAGTAAAGGAACTGCTAAGCGCTGGCTCGGCGATCTCCAGCTTGTGCTGTTCTGACAGCAAGGAATTTTAGTCAAGATGTTCTTGTATATAATGTTCATGAAGGAAAGATCCAAGCTTCCCTAGCGTGTTCTTTGCCAACTAACCACTCGTGAGCTGGTTACCATGCCAGTGAGGTGTGAGTCTGTGAGAAAGGTGACTGCCAAGTCCTAGACACAGGTGAGAAGTAAGAGTGCTCTACTCAAACAGGAGACAACCCAGGAATTCTCTTTCATCTCTTGTCCATGAAGTCTCATAGCATGCTCACTCCCTACAGGCGTCCTCCACCTCCATCCAACCCCGCACACTCTGGTTTACAAGCTTTAATTTGTCTGGTTTCAAATTCCCCCAGCTTGTTCTATCACTGCGCTGGCAAACTTAGACAAACAGTTCAAAATTACAGGTTTTAACAGGGCTCACAAGCCTTCAGATGTGTCTGACAACATGAGCTGCAGTTTTGTTAAATTACCTGCTATAGATTTCAAATGAGTACAGGAATTGCCAAACTGGATTAAGCAATTCCATAATCCAGTGCTCTCCTTACAGCAGTAAATACCGGATGCTTCCAAGAAACACAAACAAAAAATCCCTCCAGCTGACAATTCCTCCAGTTTGAGCTCTGTATGGCCAAGCTTTCAACACAAGTAACAGTAGGCCTGGAAGCAAAGCCAGGTTATTATCTGCTGAAGATACACTATCCTCACCAAATCCCATATGTTGTACCAAATCTTACTCCACCTGAACCCTTCGTACCAAAGGTGCCAGGAAGCATGCAGAATGCATGACCTGGGCTTGTTCCAGGACACATCTCCCAGGGCCAGCTGAGGACTTGAGAAAAATGAAACATAAAACTTTTGCCTGTGCCCTCCACCAGAAATCTATCAGGACACACGGGCAAGCAGTAGGAAAAAGAAAACTGGAAAATTAAGAGGGAAGACTTTTCATCTCTCTCCAAGAGAAAGAATAGCTTAATTTAACTCCCCCCACCCCAACACAAGGTCACAATTAGTCAGTCCAGACTATTTATAAGGAAATTTCTACCCACAATCTTTCAGCATTTTTGTCTCACTCCTTTAAAAGGTCAGTTATTTACACAGCTTTGAACCAACACTTTGTAAAAAGCATTTGCTTCTTTGCATTCTCTTTCTAGTAATTTCCTCCATTTTCCTCATTCTCACAGTACACATTTCTCAGTATCAGCTTTCCAACCTGCATACACTGTCTTTTCTTCTTGCAATAGATGCAACTCTAGGAGACACTAAATGAAAGAGAGCAGGAAGGCCATATTTAATCCCCCAAAACCAGGCAGAAGACAGGAAAGGAGAAAACGTCACCAAGAAACGGAAATGATACTGAAGTACTAAAGGACCAAACGTGCATCTGGGGCTGTGGCTTCAGCCCGGGGCGGCTGCCATCACACAGCATACTGCCCAAAGGACAGCACGCTCGACACAAGATGTTCAGACTTTCCCACAAGAAGTTTCCCTGATTTGAAGGCATCCTACAGAATTTCGAGTCTCATAGACACCTCAGAATAAAAGACAAAATACATGAATGAAAGTTAAGAAATAGCAGAATCAACAACCTTGGCTTCCCGTGTGTTTGTTTCATGCTGGACTGACTCATGCTGCAATAACACACAAATCCTGACCAAAATTCTTCCCCAGAGTCAGTTTTAAATTTCCCTCCCACGTGGACTTCCCAGTAAGGAACAAGGTGTGAGCTCATGAGGCAGCCTCTTCTCTGGGTCTGAGAGTACCTGTGTATTTTCTTCCCACACCGAATTGTTCTAACCCAGCTTTCAGAAATGTAACTCTCCCCTGGACCTCCAGTGATGCTTTTTTTTTTTCTACTGATATACGGGGAAAAGAAATGGAAGAGGTAAAGGTAGAAAACAACACTGCAGTCTCCTTCCTTTAGGAAATTCAAATTAAAAAGTTGAAAAAACCAATTATAATAGCATTACACAGCTTGACATTGGTGGTATTAAGATTCTTCCTATAACACAAGCTCGCTATCTACAGAATCATTTCATTTCACATTTCTAACACACTTTAACATCTTTCTTCTCCTTTTTAATCGCCACAGAAGAAAAAACAACTAAAGGGAAAACAGAATAGAAAACTTACACGAGACACTGCAAGTTGTACTAATTATTGTTGTTCAAATTATTCTGATGCACATGCTTTGGTTTTCAGCCTCATTCTTTTTTTTGGGTATACATAACTCCGCCTCCGTACCGCAGCCTGCTTTAGTTCAGTCATATCATTACCTCCAGGTCCAGGACAATTTGTACTGTCCACTGAAAACTCCCTGTAGTTTATTTCAAATGTGTTTGCTATCTTGGAGTCAGAACACAAACAGAAGAACAAAGTCCCCCTGAAACTCTGAGATGTGACCCATAAACTTCAAGTACCTACACACAAATGAAACTCCACAATTTCTCCTTCCTTCAGAGGTCCTACGCTCCTTATCCTGGCATCCCAACCTAAAGCAGCCGCCATTCCTGTTCTACAGAGGGAAGGTAAAAGGAGCTCCAACACAAATTAACAACGTTAACCATTCTATAACATTATCACAACAAATGCTAAGGAACATGGTAACATGTACAGCTACATGATGCAGATGAAGTATGGCAGTCTGGCACACATGGAATTCATTATTAAAGCTCACACATGCTCCATTTTACCATCTTTTCCCCAGCACCCCTTCAGTACACGCCCAGCTTAGCCCATTCTCACCCAGATTTCCATCCTCAATGGTCAGCACCACTTCATCCATCACCAAGGCCCGGAAATCCAGCTCCTCTTCGCAGCACTTGGCCTTCAGTGCTCTCAGGATCTCCTGCTGAGGGTAATCTTCTCGGATGCGACGGTCTGTTAAGAACCACAGCCTGGGAGCAACCGAACTGCACATCTTCGACTTGTCTTGCAACCTTCAAGGCTTCCTTTCAACAGAGCTTCTAGATGCGGAAAAGATGAGACTCTGTTAGAGTACACAGGCTCCTATCTCCATGTTCCCCACTGTACCCGGTCCTACTCCCTCTGCACAAGTCAGTCCTTTCCAATGGAGTGCAACCTCCAACCAGGAGAATAGTGTCTACATCTCACCTGCAACAGAACAGCAACAGAAACAAATCCATTCACATCCAACAGAATGTGAATGCTGAAAGTCAGGGTTTGGTCATTGTCCTAGTTTCACCCACCAGATGTACACACCTGACATCATTACTGGTACTGGTAGCAGTATCCCTCTCTCCTGGCAGTACTAAGAGGCATGCCAAGGACTAAAGACATTTTGAATGGCCATCTCTGACAGCCAGAATTTCAACTTCATGACTAGGATAATTCCTTACATTTGGAAATAACTCAGCCCCTCTCCTAGGTACCGCTGAAGAACCTGTGACAGACTTGATGGATCCCTTCCCACCTATCCCTTGATGGATCCCTTCCCAGCATTTATGGAAGGCAACAGAGTTTGTCAAATTATTTATGTTAAAAAAGCAGTCCAGAGACAGGAAGAAACCCATTAAAACAGAATTTTCTGCCTAAGTATTTCAAGACTGATTTGCTCTTACAAATACTCTGCTGTGAAATGTATTATTATCCAGAACGTGCTAACGGAAAAGCCAATGGAGCACCAACCAGGAGCATTAGCAAAATGTTAACACCACCTAGCATTAACACCCGTAACCTAAAGCAGAACCAAGGTTTGAATCTCAGTGCCAGCCCTTCCTTGCTCCCTTGTTTTTTAAATTACCTTAACAGCACTAACTAATTCAGCACCAAAACCAGAAAAAAACCCAGTTCAAATAGAAGAATTTCAATGGTGCTAGAAGTCCTAACAGCGTGGTACTGCTCCTTTACTTTGAATACAGAGGACTGGGACTATTTTTGACTATGTAACTACAATGCCTTAAAAGCTGTAGAACAGTTCCAGGTACTTTAATGGGCTGCTCATTTGCACTGAAGAACAACAAGAAGCAGCATGATGTAGGGAAAAACAATCCTGGGGAAAACCAGAGCTGTTTTCTGTGACACATTTTAAACTTCCATATGAAAATCAAGAGGCAGAGATCATGGTTTTCCCCAGTACAGCTTACAGGAGTTTCAAATAGAACTGAGCTCGGGGATGGAAACAGGAGTTTTGCCTGGTATTCCCAGCAACAGGACCTGGTGTCAGCAGAAGGTGTGAGTACAGAAAGACCATAAGTGTACACCTGCTTTCATTTAATGGTACAGAACTCTGGTTTCTGCAGCAGATCTGGGGACAAAATTGTTGTTTTGCCACAACAGTAAGAACAAGCTGATTTTTCTTTTGTAACTATAAACCAAGTTTTTTCTACTTGTACAGCTTTTTCTTAACAAGACGACAAAATTTTAAGTGGCCATTTTTATTCCTGGTACTGGAAACCACAATGACAACGAGCAAAGACTGAGACTTTTTTTTGCCGTTCTTTTGATAAATGAGGAGCAACAGCAAGGCCAAGGATTAAAGTTCTTCATGCCAACAGATTAAAAGGAAGCAGAAGCTGGGGAAAAGCCATCACAGACGCAGGCCAGCCCTTGACAGCAGTCAAGATGCTCAAGGAAAAGCAGGGTAAGGAGTGCTTGTTCCCTGCAGCAAAATGGGCATGGAAGGTTGTAAATAACTTTTGGTAGCTCAAAGAACCCCTTTTTTGTTCAAAGAAGCCGAAAGAGAGAAGGGCAAGGTGGGGCTTGAGCTTGCAATGGCTGAGGACCGTCAGGTCCTGCCTCGCTTTTGGCTCTCTCCACAATGGATTTCTCTACATGGAGTCTTCACAGAACACTTCCCGGAACAGCATCCTCAGCCGAGACCTGGGACAAGCTGTGCCTCTCAGAAATGGCACTGCGACAGCACAGCTCAGAAGGCTTCTGGTCTGCATTTCTGCTCCTTGTGTGACTGACGGGGGGACCGAACAGCCTCACTTGCAGCCCCCCTCTGCAAGCAGCTCTGCCTCACAGCCTGGCCATCTCCTTTTATAAAACAGCTACAGAACATGAGTGCATAAAAAAATACAGTACACAGACTTGGTCATAGTTGAAACAAGCCAAAAAATCAGAAGCCATAATGTATTTTCAGCTTGTCTGGGGTTTTCTGATTGGTTTTGGTGGGTTGGTTTTTTTTTCCCCAGCACTGGTTCCAATACTGATGCAAACAAGCATTTTCTCTCCAGCAGCCTTCTTTCTCTTCTCTGCATTTTCGCTTGCTGCTAACCCTTGACTTCTTAGCCAACAGCAATCTACTCCCATTTTTCTCAAAACTCTTGTCTAAGTGGCCCCACCTCCACCCCCTTAAATCTGCACTGGGCCTTCACCCCTCCCTGGTTGCCATTTCAGCACTTTCTTAAAAACCAGCAAAAGGTTGGAGAAGAAAAAAGAGGCATATCCTTTTCTTTCCTCCACCTTTCTTCTGGTTTTGAAAGGAGCTACAGCATTGTAAAGAAGAGCCATCCAGATACCTCAATTAGCACATTAAACTAGCAGGCATGTATAAATGCCTTGGGAATGGGTATTCATCTCCACCCTAAGTTTTATAAATGTATATACAAAGATTTGCACCTCACCATGAGGCAGGTACATGACAACCTCAAGTCTGGAGGTAAAGATTAAGAAACTGGCCTTAGATCAAGCCACAAACCAGTGGCAGAGACCAAAACCAGTAATCCTAACTATGAGTTCCCTGACCTCCAACGAAATACCTCATTTTCCACCTGGAGAAGTGTTCTCTTCGCACTAACATCCTGCTCCTAAAACCACAATCTACTCACCGGTTTCAGCCTCTTCTTGTAGGCTCTATTTTGATTGTGCAAGAAGCCTCATGCAACACAAATCCTGCAATTCACTCTATTAACCCAAACATCACAACAATCCCTCCCGCATTGTCAAGAGAATGGTCTGCAGGAGGAAAGCTTGTCTTGCAGTCAGATGCACAAGAGCATTAAGCTCTCAAGCTGGATATGATCTCCACAGAGCTGGGTGTGCAGGGAATACTTCCTAATCCATGAGAGCATCTATTGCAAAATCAGTATGGTATATATGAGGGGATGAGACAGATGTTGAAACGTCCTCTAGATCACCACTTGAAATGCAGCTTTCACTCACAGAATCACAGAGTCAGTCTGGTTGGAAAAGATCTTCAAGATCACCAAGCCCAACCATCAACCCAGGACTGCCAAGGCCAGCACTAAGCAATGCCCCCAAGGGCCACATCCAAACGTTCTTTGAACACCCCCAGGGACGGTGACTCCACCACCTCCCTGGGCAGCCTGTGCCAATGCCTGACCACCCTAATATCCAGCCTGAACTTTCCCTGGTGCAACTTGAGGCCATTCCCTCTTGTCCTATCGTTCATCACCTGGGAGAAGAGATGGCCACCCCTCGCTCCAACCCCCCTTCGGGGAGCTGTAGAGAGCGATGAGCCCCCCTGAGCCTCCTCTTCTCCAGGCTGAACACCCCCAGCTCCCTCAGCCATTCCCCATCAGCCCTGTGCTCCAGGCCCTTCACCAGAGCTACTCCAAGCTACCATGGTCAATGTAAGTACAATCTTTCAATAACTATTTAGCAGATTTATGAAAAGGAAAAAATCATCATAAACTTGACTGCATCAAACAGGTTGGGAGAGGTAAAAGGGTGGCACCAAAGCCACAGCTCTATGATAAAAGCAGAACTGTGTGTCCCACCAGCCAAGCAGCCGTGGCTGCATCTGCTCCAGGAAGGCGCTGCATGAACGGACCTGCAGCGAGCTACAGAGGGAGCAGAATGCCCACCTCACCCTGGAGCTGTGGCACCCCTGTGCAGCTTAGGCTCGGCCTTACTGGGGCATCCACAGCAGCTCCTCCTCTCCCCATCACACACAAACACATTCCACCTGCATCCCCTGACTCTCCAGTGCACCTTCAGCAGCTCGCCCAAGCACTCACCGTGCTGCTTTCCTGCTCCCCATCACACGAGTATGTTTTACTGACAGAACGGGAAACTCAGCCCATCAGACTGGCTGTCTTAGAGGGGTCTGGAAATCTTCTCTGAAGACCACTCTTCCTCCCTGGAAGGGGTCTTCTCTTACAGAGAGCGCCCCAGAGACCTGTCCCCAGGAACGGGAGGTTGGTCTCCATTGTCCAGCTACCCTTGTCCTGCCTTCAACACCCGAAAGCAGGAGAGAAATGGACTGGTCTCTTTGGCATTCTGATGTGTTCTCCCCCGAGCTGAAACAAGGAACCAGCTATTGGGAGATGCTCATTTATTTATTATTGATAAATGTGTAAGATGAAAGACACCCAGTACACAAAAGGATCGTTCCATACCCTTTCTATTCAGAATGCAACCACTCGATGCCTCTGTAAATTACAAGTCTAGGTTGTTTCTTCCCTGTGGGAATGACGAATGGAATCCCACGTTTTGCAGCGTTAGGAATTGATGGGATCCCAGCTCTCCCAATTGCTTGACCTGTGATCTGATGCAGCACACTCCCACTACCCGTAGTGCGAGCTGGGAAACAAGTTAGTGGAACAGTTCCTACCACCAGCCCCTTCCAGAACAGCTTTTCCAGTCCCTGGCCTCAGTCTGCGTGGCTAATACAACTCCGTGGGTTTCAGCAGCTAACAGAGGTACAAGCTAACCTCAGCTGTAGCCTACCCGTAGGCACGTTTAATCCCTGCGCTCAGATAATTACAATAAAAATCTCATGGAAGTGAGAAAGGAAAAGCAAAGGGACTGACAGGCACGGCTGCCACGGGAAATGCAGAAAGAGGAGAAATGCAGCTCCAAGCACCTCGTTATGAGCAGAGCCACACCTCTGTGTCTATCATTGATGCATACCCCTCAGTACCTGCCTCCAGAACACCGTAATTCAGGCTGGAAAAGGTGTTTTGTTTTCCTTTTTGTCACAAACGAGCTGAGGCTGAAAGTGAGCACACACCCCAAAAAAAACAATTGTCTTTGCCACCACAGCAGCTTCTAGAGGCTACTTTGGAGGCCACACCTCAGACACTAAAGACCTGAGAACACTTGGCAGATGCTCACAATTATCTCCTTCAGGAACCCCCCTAGGGCAGACCTGAATTATAAAGTCAATCTTAGGTAACAGACCGGTTCAGCAACTACCTAGGATCCATCCCAAGACACCATGGCATCTGTGACACCTCAGTGAGGAGGGAGCAGTATCTGAGACACCCCAGAAACGTGGCAGGGGGAGAGCAGGGCTGAGGACAGTCCCCAGCTGCCTCAAGTCTAAAGGACAATTAATTTTTCCCCCACAAGGGTATCAGAACAACGATCCCCTGAAGGAAACCTCAAGGGGACACGTATGGATTATGGAAATACCCCATGGTGATATACACAGTGATAAGGAGGAATCCTGAACCACTTGTTAAAATTGCTTTAGAAAAATAAATCCGAGATAAATCAGCTCATTTCTGACACTGCTGCTTAAGGACAACCTCAAGAAAAATTCCTCCCTTAGCTACCAGAGACCGGTTTTCCCAAGGCTGCCACGTAGCTGGGTGAGAATCTTTGGAAAAAACGTATTTTTAAAAATTGAAGACTGAAAAACTAAATAAAAAAATATTTAAATGCATTTTATATAATATACTGAGCAGCTGCAGCACCACCCGCCCTGCACGCACGCACCGTGGGATCCGGGGCTGCCGCAGGCAGGTGAAGCCCAGCACGGTGGTACCGACCTCACCCACGGGATGTGCGGGGGGCACAGGGAGCCCCCACCCGCTCCCGGCCATCCCCAGCCTCCCCCCCACCCCGCGACAGCTCCGTGTGCC
>VZRW01005721.1:201919-266084 GCA_013398125.1 Aegotheles bennettii
CCCGCGGGGGGACGAGCGCTGGAATGAGGGTGTGGGCGCTGCCCCGCGCTCCCCCCGCATTCCAGAGCCGTGATGACACAGCCGCTCACTGGCTTCTCCTTGCTCTTCTTTGCTGTTTTTTTTCCCCAAAAATCGCGCTTCGCCGCCAGCCAAGAGCAGGACGCGGCCCGGGCGTGGCTGCGTGATTCACCCCGCGGCCCCCGACGGCCGGAGCGGGCAGAGAGCGGCGGCTGCGGCGGGGGGCGCGGGGACGGGGGGGCGGAAAATGANTGATGGGGACTCTGCCTGTCCCACCAGCGCTCCGCCGGACCGCCGGGAAGGGGAGGGAGGGGATGGGGATGGCGAGGGGGAACTTTCCTTTGCATGCCGGGGTGTGTGGAGGAGGCGTAGCCACCTGGGTGGGAGAAGAGATGGAGCCTGCAGGAAGGTGGAAAGGAAAAGGAAGCAGGTGGAGTTACACGTGCGAGATGCTTCAGAAACATCTGGAAAACTGGCCAGGGAGACAGGTGGGAGGGAGCCTGGGAGGACCAAATGGTCTTGAGAGGGAGACGGAGGCAGCCAGCCAAGAGTTCCTGTGCTACAGGGGAGGTATTCCTGGTTCTTAGCTTTCCTCTGACTCCTCTCTCCACTCAGGGATGAAGACCTCTGGAGCCTGTACACTGCTGTGTCTCCTGGCTCTCTCCTTGTCCCCAGCTGGTGAGTCCTTATGCCAGGGTGGATTTCTTCTCCACCCCAGCCCCACAGAGTTTCTTGTGCAGGTTATAGTGTGCGAGGACCTAAGGAGAAAGTCAGGGACGTGTAGGTGGACAGTGAAGGGGGGAGGACCAAACAGAGAGACAAGGTGGATATAGGATGTAAGGAAAACATTTGGGACTGAGGACTGGTTCCCATATGTGTCCACTCTCCAGTGAGTACTGGGAGTCACAACAGGCAGAGGGCCACAGCCTCACTGCAGGGGCGTTTGAGCAAGCAAAAGAGCCAGGTCGAGCTGAGAACTGCATTAGCTCTGCTCTGAGCTTGCTGTAGGCTGCTGTTCCACCTGTGTGCATGGTCTGCACAGCACTTCCCAGTGCTTCACAAAACTTGCCCTGTCAGTGCTGGAACCGTTTGCTGTCATTAGCGCTTCTGCTCAGGGCAGCCCCATTCCAGGCCACGCAAGCTGCCAGGAGGTTTGTAGCTTTCTGTATCGCTGCTTTGAGAAGCCTGACCTCTGTGCTTCAAACCACTGCTGTGGTGGCTTTTGTTCTGCTTTGCTGCTCCACCTCTTTGTTTGTTTGGAGTTACTGCGGCAAAAATTCAGGTGGGATCGAATTTGTTAAAAAACCCCAAAACAAACCACAAAAAACCCTGAAGCAAGAGGGCAGCACCGTACATTGTGGTCAGAAGACTCGGGACAGACAGCAAAGGATCAATTCCAGTGACTAGGAAAAGCTTCACCCAGGAAAGCCTGTTTGTGTGAGACAGATGATGCACCTAGCACATTCACATCAGGTCACCCCATCCTGCTCTTTTCAGCCCCCCCTTGAGCTGCAGCCCCATTCTGCTCCCAGCAGCACTTTCTCCTACAAAGGTGCACAACAGGGGATGCCGTGTGCTTGCCAAGCAGGGAGGTGACGCATCCACGAGATGGGCTTGCAGGTGGCCTACAAAGTTAGAGGCAGAAAAAAAAGGCTGTGATTTTATGGTTCATGGAGGAGGCCTGGAAGGAGGACTTCTTACTTCTGTGTATTTTGTTGTAGCATTTCAGGGATATTTTTTGTTTTAACGTGGAAAACCACACGAATCACTAGCAGGTCTCATTGGCTCCCGAGGTTTTGTGTGAGCTACAGGTTGGGTGATTTAGGCTTGCAGTTTTCTAAGGGCATAAGGATGAATTTATTGCAGCTTGAACAATAAAGTCCAGTCATTTGTAAAGCACATGGATTGGGTACCACGGTAAATATAAATTGATGAAAATCTGATAAGAAAGTCACCTCTTTTGTCTCCTCACATACAGAGGTTTCACTTCACTTGTGTCCTGTTGTTCTAGAGTTGGACCAGTTTTCCAGTTACCAACTAGGGAGGGAAAAACCAAAAGCTAATAAAAGCTGATGTTTCCATGTTAGAAAAGAAGAGGGGAGCCTCCCCCCTGTTTCCATATGGACTTCTGTCTCAAATCTGCCACTGCTGGCCCCTGCAATGGTTTCAGGATTTGAGCCCTTCCTTTTCCATCAGAAACAAATGAGAAATTTTTCTCCTCAAACCAGTATTTTTCTCCTGCTTGATACGGTTAAGAGATCGGCCAGAAGAGAGGAAGTTTTGGGCCACACTGCATTGTGCACTGAAGTCCTGTACACGACTGGCTCCTCCTGGGCCAGGCACTGGCAGCTGAGCCCGTGCTGGCTGCTGGATGGGAAGGGAACAGCAGGGTCCAGCGGCTCCTGTGATGCTGTGGAGCAGGGTTATATAGCGGTCCCAGGGGTCCCTCTGCAGCCTGCAAGTAACTGCTCTTGGCATGAGGAAGAGCTAAGACACAAGCTCCAGAGCTGGTGGTTTTTACCTGTGCAGAGCACCTGCTAGCAGAAAGCTGAAGGTTCATAAGGTGCAGCAGGGTGTACTGTGTTCTAGGCTGGTCCTGCACACATCCCTGCAGTGCCCCACATCACTGGGCTTTTCCTGCCAACTCCTTCCTCCATCCCACCCCAGTTATGCAGACGCTTCCCTCCGCTGTGGCTAGCAGGAAATATTTTTCTATTCCTGGCTGCCGTAGGAAGCAGCTCTCACTCTTTATGTTTGGACAAATGAACAGTCTAGCTCGATTTCTTCCCTTCCATGCAGCGTGCACAGCCAAGCCTGCATTGTTCTCCATCTCCAGTGTGCTCAGGGGCTGAGAGGGGAAAGATCTTCAGCTCTGTGCTGCGCGCCCCGGCAGGATAACGGACCAGATAATTACTGGCCTAAGGAGCTACAAGATCTTTCTTCCTGTGCCAATGACTCAACCTGTGACCCCAAGCAAATAATCTCCACGACTCAGTTTCTTTTGTAGCATGGAGACAGGGAGTCTGACCAACCCTAGAGCTGGGAGGCAGCGCGCAATTTGTTTTCAAGTGCATCAGATGGAGTTTCAGAAATGCCAAGCCCAGTAGCAGATCTGGAGGTGCTCACTGTCCTGTCCCTGTGCCTAGCCTTTGACCCGGTGGAGGAAGCAGGGGTAGGATCAGGACCCGCTGTATGCATAAGCCTTGAAAGAACAAACCCAGGCAGCAGTGGAGGCTGAGGCAGAGAGGAAAGCATTTCTCCTTTCAGCAGAGGGCAGTGGTGTCTCCTGGACACAAGCATCTCAGAAAAATTTCACAAAGCCTGCAGACCGTAGAAACCCCTCTCTTCTTCTCTTGCAGGCTGGTTTCCATGGGTGGTCAATGGGCAAGAACTGGAAAGTGCAACTGGTGAGTATTCCAGGCATGCCATATGCTAAAGGCTGCTGGTGTGACCCAACTGTCCTGGGTGGTTGCAGCCTGTTGAATTGCAAATGCTGTTCTTTGTGACCTTGTCTCTGACATCATGAAGATTAAACAAGCCCCCCAAGACAACGCGGGGAGTGCTGTGTGTTCTTTACAAACAGCTCAGTAGTGCTGGGGGCCTGGACGCTCCGTTGAAGCGTAGGAGGTTGTGTTTGCAGTCGGGGGTTATGGGAGATCCACAGAGCTGATAGCTCTCCAGCCATGAGGTGCTTGGCTGCTCAGGAGAACCCCAAGAAAAGGATGCACACGTGGCACGGTGCTTTAGCAGTGAGGCCACTGAGAAAGGGTATTGACTGGTCTTCATACTGGCTGTGTTGTGGAGAGTGATTTGCTTTATCCCCCTGGACATTTTCCATTTCTGTGACATGATAGGATAAAATGCATGTATGTTTGCATCATGCTTCAGCCCCCAGAAGAACCACCAGGGCCTGACTTTTCTTCAGCCCATAGCCCCTGGCTAAGCTGTCAGACAGCTCCCAGCTATGATCCTGTCATGTACAATACCTGGGGCATCCCAGAAAACTGGCCAGAAGCCAGTCCAACATGTGTCCTTCACACTTTGTCCCTTTATCACACCTACCCCAGCTTTGCCATCAGCTGCCTTTCAAAGAAACTCGCCTGCTGATGGATTTCTGCAGTCCAGGCAAGGTTCTGGAGCTGCCTCCCTCCCCTGGAGTGGATGCCTCAGCTCCCTGTCCTACTGCTGTGGGAGCCATCATAGCCTTCTTTCCAGGCGTCTGTCTTTCCCATTGGGATATCCACAGTGGCTGTGTCTAAGAGGTTGGAGTATGAATGCAGAGTTCAGTGTGGGTTGATGCAACATGCACTGCAAATCCCAGCCCCAGGGCAGTCACTGGAAAGGGGGATGGATGCGGGTGGGGTGGGTGGACTCTGGTTGGTTTTGTACCTACTGCATTGAATCCCACCGTCTCATGAGCCTACCATGGCAACCAGGCTAGCTATGGCCAGCTGTGTAAGGGACCACAAAGTACAGACAAGGTCTCTCAAGGACATTCTCTCTTTTCCAGGTGTCATTAGTACTGATGCTCTTATCAGCACCCCTGGTAAGCTCTGGTCTCTTGGCAACTTCAGGCTTATTTTCCTCTTTTCACCTTTACTCCTGCCTACATTTACCCATTGTGCTCAGAAACTCCTCTTCCTGACTTCTGACATTCAGCAGTGCTCTTCAGAGTTTATGGCTACATGAGAGCCCTTTGCTCTGTGCAGGAAGGTGAGTTTGGGGTGGCTCAATGGCCTGTTCTCCAAGGAAATCTCATCCAGTGCACCAGGGCTCTCAGAAGCTGTTTGCTCTGCAGGAAGCCATGAAATCCAAAGCTCACACAGCCAGGGCTTCCAGAGAAGGTGCAGGGTGGAAGAGACTAAATGACAAGGGAGGAAAATTGGTTGGGTTCACCAGTTAGGTGGGCAGCACTGGGACACAGGTTGTGTCCACGCCTGCTGACAGCTGGCGACCACTACTGAGTGCTCAGGAGACAAAGGGGCAAAAAGACAGAAAGACAGTAAAAAAGCAAGCTCTGAGCAGTGGTGGGACGGGGAGGTGGAAATGATGTTCCTTTAGTACTGTCTGCCCCGCTGTGCCCACAGCTGTGTCACTGGGGGGCAGCAAAATGTGTGCAAAAGGGAGGGCAGGTGGAGGACACTTGGAGACGAGCACTTGTAGCACGCAGTGTGCCTCCTTGGAGAGCCAGACCTCGCTGGGGAGGCAGTGGAGCAGATGGGAGCATTGGCATCTACAAGGTGGACTAATCCTGCTGGACTCACAGGGGGGAATGGAGGAGAGGGCTGAAGGCTCAAGGAGTGTCCCCACTTGTTCCATGTGAGTCCTGTTTTGAATCCAGCACCACTGGCCTCAGCGGTGGTTTCTCCTTCTGCTGGGGCAGTCTCTCAAACACATCCCTCTGAGGTGGGGAGAACTAGGTAGGGCAGGGAGAGGGAGAGCACATCTGGGCGATGATGTAGTTCAAAAGACAAGGGAGAAGCAGCAGTGCTTGGCTGTGTGCCATGTGTGTAGGAGAGCTTATGAGGGTGGTGTCCTGTTCTCCAGGACAGCAGTTTCATGGTCTATCCTCTGCTGGATAGACTATTGTGGGTCAAGCTGACCAGCTGTCATGGGACATCATTGGGGGAGGAAAGTGGAAGAACAGTACTGTGTGCACAAGGAGCATGATCTTCTTGTGGGGGATGTGAGGTGAAAGCAACCTGTGTCAGTCTCGAGTGCAGTGTGTGAGACCTGACAGTCTGTAGGATGGTAGATAAGACGTGCTGTCCAGACCGAACTGGCCATGGCTAACCTACGTCTAAACCTGGAAAGACATGGCCTGGGACCCATCTCTGCTCCAGTGTCCCATCGGCCCTCGGACACTCAGCATAGCTGCAGGGAAAGCCTGACATTACTCTGACAGTCAGATAACATCACGCTCAGCGTGGTCTGTGAGCCAGGTGTGGAGTATGTACTGGCCAGGCGTGGTGAGCCATCGGCAGAACTGTGGGAGGGGAAAGGAGGCTGAAAACTCAAATTAAGATCTTTCCAAACATCTCTTTTTCCAGCCACAACTGTCACACCACCCGTGCTTCTCAGTCCTGGTGAGTTTATCCTCAGTTCACAGCCAAGCGTTGGGGACCCCCCTTCCCTCTCCTTGCCCAGTCCCTTGCACACCCAGAATCCTGCCTTCCCTGACTGCCTCTCACTGTGGCCCCGATGCCCAGAAGACTCCTTCTCTCTATGCCCACCTATTTTGTCTGTGCTTCTGGCTGACCCTATTGGCACGTGAGCAGGAGAAGGGGAATTCCTCTATAACTGCTGATGAAAACTTGTGCCTGACAGCCAGTCCTCTGAGTTCCTTTCCACTTTGTCCCTGGGTAAATAAAAAAAAATATTTATTTGGGTTGATTTATCAGAGGGAGCAACAAACCAACCTCCTTTTGATCCTTGTCATGGACAAGGGGTCCATGGCCAGTAGTCTGGGGATCTATTTCTTAAAGGAGCCACTTTTCCTTAGTAAGGGGTAGTCACGGGCTCCTTCGCTTCCTGCCTAGAGGGATGGCAATTACAGTGACTAAATACATTTACCTGACCTTTGAGTTCTAAGTCAAGATGCCCTTACTGTGTAATTTTGAACAGTAGTTGTAATGCTTCATGGTAAGACTTGGACAGCTTTTTAGCACTGTTGGCTGGGTGGCTGGCACCAGATCCATATTGGATTTGTACCTTCTACAGTTTCATGTCAGTAGCAATGAAGCCTTTTTCCACATCAGAAATTACAACAGGGGACTCTCAAAAGAGCTTTCCAGTTACTTGTTTTGAGTAAGCTGATGTCTAGGAGGAATCATGATAAATCATGCTAACTTTTCTACCCTCTGCCTTCCAGTTCAGTCTGACAGCGAAACTGCGACGGCTTCATCAGGTACGTTGAAGTTTCCTGCGTGCACTCCCTCCCAGAGCAGCTCCCACCCACCCCGTTACCTCTCCAGTCACTGAGCTTCATCTCCTGGAAAATCCCCTTCGCCCCATTCCTTGAGTTAGAAGAGCTGGGGAATGACGGCAGTGGAAGCTGAAGTCTTCCCTGGGTGGCATGCCTGGCAGGTCACCAGACCAGGCACTCGTGGGTCAATATTCTGTCACTGTCAGTGGCCAAGACCTGGCATCTCAGGAGGAAATGCAAGAGGACCCAGCGTAGTTAGCTATGGGGTCGATTGTCCAGAAAAGAAAGGAACTAGATTTGTGTCCTGAAGCGTGAGATGGCAGATCCATTAGAAACACGTCTTAAACAAATGACTACAACTGTGCCTGTCCACAACGTGTCCCTTCGTGTTGAGGATTCCCCGTGGGCTTGTTCTGCATTTCACTCAGCTTTCCCTTACTTTTGTCTGACAAGACAAGGGGATCACAAGTGTCTGCCTTATTTTCCTCTTCTCTAAACCATCCCCATCTCTCACAAGAGAGTAGAAAATAGAGGCATGGGGCTTTCCCTGGGAGCCTGCAGGACAGTGAGGAAGTTCTGTGTGTGCCAGAATAAGCCCACCTGCCAGTGATGCTGGATTGCACCTTGTGTGTGTGTTCCTAGATTGCCGAGAAGAAAAGTTCCCTTGCACACGCCTGTACTCTGTTCACAAACCAGTGAAGCAGTGTATCAGCTACCTCTGTGTTACAAGGTAAGAAACCAGCAGTCCCCAAGAAAAGCCCTAAAATCTCTCCAGAAACAGCACGTCCAGTTCAGCAGCTGTTTCCTTTGAAGACAAGAGGTTCCCTCGTGGAAGCAGTTGGTGAGATGAATCCTATCCTCAGTGTCCTTTTAGATTAATTAAAACAGCACAATAACTATTATCCGTGCAGCACCAAGAAGCTGCAAGGTGCCCTATACTGTAATCCATATTTAAGGTATTTGGCCATTTCATAAAGTCTTGACAAAGATTACTGTTGACAACAGCCTTATTCTAGAGTAACTGACCCAAAAAATGTAGGATTTGCCTCCCCATCAGTGAATATACATATTTATTGCCTGTATTCCTTTTTTGTTACTTTGGCTCCCTGTGCCTTTCGCTGCTGCTCTTGGTGTGCTCCTGGTGATCCCTCAGCGTGCGTCGCATGTACATAATAAACAAGGAGGTGTGCTCCCGCATTGTCTGCAAGGAGAATGAGGTCATGCAAGGTGAGTGATAGCACAAGCTAGCCTAGAACAGTTGCAGCCATCTGTTAGAGTCTCCAAGCTAACTAATTACCCAACCTCAATCCATACGTAGCAGCTTCCTTGGACTTGGTCTGGGGGAGCTGTAACTCAGTTCACCCTTGCACCCAATATGCATGACATGAAAAGCACTGGGAAGTAGATACCATACTACCAAGAAGTGTGAGAGCTCTGCCTTCCTCGATCTCGATCACACTCTACTAGCCCCAGATGCACCCTTACTCAAAGCTGCATTCCGTTGAGGTTAAAGAGCAACTCTCAGTATTTCTATTCAAGAATAGAAAGAGGATCCAGTCTAGATTTCTTAGGCAGTCTTTGTTGCAGCAAAATATGAGTGATTTTAGTATGTATTGTGCATGAATAAAGCCAGAAAGCAATTAACTGTTCTGGTGGTGAAGCATTCAAAGGAAGCTTTGGTTATCTGTCAACCTGTGTGTGTCTGCTGTGTCTTCAGATGAGATCTGTCGCCAGCTGGCTGGCCTTCCTTCTCGACGTCTCCGCCGATCTGGGCAGCCCCTGCATCTTCCTTGCAGACAACTCCTGGAGCAGCATCGCGGGAAGCCTGATGCTCTGTGAGCTTCCAACAGTAGGAGAGAAAAAGGCAGAGAGAGAAGAGAAATCGTCATCCACTACCTACAACCCAAGACGAGCCCTTCTCATTTGTAATTTCCCCACCATTTCCTTGCTTCTCTGCCTTCCCCTACATCCTCTTCTCCAGGTGCTGCAGTACACAGAGTCCCCTCTTTGCTAGTCTGTCATGGTGGCTATTGTCATATTCTAAATCTGTTGCTGAGCATGTAGGATGCTCCCCTCTTCTCTCTCAAACTCTGTTTGGCAGGCCATGAACTTCTCATTTCCCAGAGGTCCTTATAAATGTGCTGCATCTTCTCTTGCTTTGCCCCTGCAGACAGACAGACCTAGGTACAGGGTGTCCTCTCCAACAGTACAGGTGTCCTAAGCTGTCTCATGGAGAAGTGCAGACCTTTATGCCTTAGGACTCCTGGCCTAGGTTTCTTGCATGGCATCAGTGTGAGTTCAGATATGATTAGTCAGCCTGAGCCTCTCTGGTCCTCCTGAACCCCTGGGTTTGCTGTGTGACAGCACAGCCTCCTCCTGTGTCTGCTGGCCTCAGAGAAGTGACAGAACTGGGAGATGAGCTGTCCTCAACTTAAGGCAAGCCTCATTGTCCCTGCATGGCAGCAGATCATTTATGACTACCTCTGGGAAGTTCTTTGTCTCAAGCCCGTTGCCTCCCTCACAGACAACTGCTGCCAAAAGAAAGAATTCTGGATTTAGTGCAGCATTACATTTTTATCAAGAAGATTATGTTGGAATGGAGTGCTGCTTCTTCCTCTCCCTCCTCTCTCCCCTGGTCTGTCTCTCCCTTCCCATTGAAGAAATCTCTCGATGCCTATTCCAGGCAAGTTCCAGGGAGCAGTAAGTTTAACTGTCTCTACTCCTAAGCCTAAGAGAGCCCACGAAGAATCTGTGTGTCCTCGCAGTACTGGAAACTTCCAATGAATTAGCTTGTCCTGGTGACTTGTCTGGGTCTGGCTACCTCCACACTCTCCAGTTGCTCAGCCTGCTTGCAATATCTCCACTTTCAATATCTTCCTACCTCCTGACCTGGGAACTCCTGCACAAAGCAGAGAGGAGTCCCAAATTGGGATGGCGTGTGGGAGAAGAATTATTATCTGGGATTCCTGGGTTTTCCTGCAGGTTCTCTGACTGTGCTGACCTGCACAGAGCCAGGTGCTGGTGAGGAGGCAAATCTATCTCCAGGTATAGGCAGGCCAGCCTGGGAAAAGAATTCACTCTGGTAGCACTGGATATCTGTGGTCTGCTCAAGAACTTTGTTTTCCAGATATATGGAGGACGTTTCCAGGTATATGGGCAGTTTTCACTATGAGTCTGGGTAGGGTGAGTGGCTAAGAGCTGGCTGAAGCATGTTAATCACTGCGTGACTCTTGGTGACATGATTCTGTGGGGCACCAGAGCCGAGCAGCTTAGCTCACCGCAGCAGAAGGTAAGCAGGAGCCTGTCTCCAGGTTCTCTGAGCATCGTTCCCAAATAACACAAAGCCAGTTTGCTGGAGTAGGCGTTCACCCCACCACTTGATGTATGCTGAGCCTCGCAGGAGCACTGGTCTGCTGCACAGAGGCAGGGGCATGCAGCACAGGGGACAGTTTGCTGCACAGAGGCAGATGTCTCTGAGCAAAGGCAAAGTGTAAAGTCCTCTCCCTAGGACTCAGGTTTCTGCTGCATGCAGCAAGAAGCTGGTTACATCTTCTCTGTAGGGGGACACACCCTGTGCAAACATAGATTTGTTCCAGATAAGGTCAAAATTTGCCATAGATGAGCTAAATCTCTCTATATTAATCCAGTTACAGGAAAATAATTCCACATTGTGTGGTGACTGGAATTTCATCCTATACGTAGTGGCTTGCACCCCTACACAGAGGAGGATACTCCTCAAATACTCGAGGCTCATGAGACTAGAGATGGAGGAGGAATTTCTCTGTACTGAGCGTGCAGCTTCGGTAGGGAGGAGGGCACTGAGAGCTTGACCTCAGCCACCCAAGCCACTGACTGCTGTGCTGGGATGCCTGTGGAATTTGCCTGTGTGGAGGAAGGGAGGATGAGGATGAGATGTTAGAGGGAGCTCTTGGAAATTTGACCAGGCCAAGTCTCCCCTCTGTATTTAGAGTTGACTGTAAGCTGATATAGATATAGATATATAACTGTATAACATAGCTACTGTACAGTATATAGAAACTTAACACTCATAGAGTTTGGGGAATGGTTAGAAGCCTTTCTGTTGCTTGCTTTCAGCAGGGACAGGAAGAGGTGCTCCTCTCTGAGAGAACACTGTTTCAATGCTAGAGTCCATATAATGCACACAAAAATATTAAAAGAAAATTTATTTCCTGTTATTCCTGGCAACTCTCATGTGTTTGGGTTTATTTGTCTCTAGCTGTATTTCCTCTGGATTTGTGGGCAGACTGAACTGAAGCCCAGATCTGTCATTTGGACCTCCTTACTCCCTGCCAGCCCGGTCTGCCACTCCACCCCCCTTCACTCATGGAACACAGGTCTTGCTGGGAGGTCATTATTCTTTCTAGAGATACAGAACATTATCTTGAGCAGTTTTTTCCCACGGATAGCTGTGCTGGACTTTTCCTGACAGTCGATAGCTGCTGAGTGCAGGGAT
The DNA here is from genome assembly GCA_013398125.1 of Aegotheles bennettii. Classification (NCBI taxonomy): domain Eukaryota; kingdom Metazoa; phylum Chordata; class Aves; order Caprimulgiformes; family Aegothelidae; genus Aegotheles; species Aegotheles bennettii. The sequence continues at coordinate 213,337 of VZRW01005721.1, forward strand.
AACTCCTACCAGCCCATGAAATCGGTGCCGAGGACCCATCTCTTCACTGTGCATGTGCCACGACGTGCTGGTGAAGGGTTACCATCGCCAAGTGAAATGGTGAAGTGGCTGAAGGAAGAGAAGAGCTGTGATAAATCACCTCAGAAGCAAAGAAGAATCTGTCTGCTAGAGCCATTTAACTCAGTAATGGGAGTAACTGAAAGACTGTTAAAATTGCACATCTGGGTGAAAAGGATTAGGAAAACTTCTCTTTCATTGCATTTCTGACTTTTGCATAGATTCATCAGCACTGACTGTACGTCATATTTTGGTTGAAAAGATGGAGCACTCGGAGAATGGGGGACTCTAGGCAGGGGCTTCATGTGCAAGCAGTTGAGCCTGCGTTTAGGTAGCATCTCTAGAACAAATGTGGCCATGGCTCCAGTCAGCCATCAAACTGCCCCTGGCAGTGTCCCATGGTTCTCCAGGGCTAAACTACATGGTGCAGCTTATTGCACAGCACTGTCTCCTAGGAGCAGTGCTCCTTCCTGGCTAGCAATGTGGTGCCCCTGCCTCGTGCTGTTAATGACAGCACCCTCAGCCCGAGGGACTGTACGCATTGCTGCACGGGCCTGATCCTGCTCCGACTCACAAGCTCCTGGCCATAGTGTCCCTCTGCCAGCACGTTCCACCGGCCGTGTGAGCACAGTGCAACACACACCATTGACTTCTCGTAGTTCAGTTTGTTCTGCCCTTTCCTCACAGTGCTGGAGCCCGCAGACAGGCTTCCCCACCCTCACCAGTACTTACCCCATGCAAGGATTCATCTCCCCTGCCATCCCAACCCCTGTTGGCAAGGATGGCAAGCCCACAGCTGTCCCCATGCCACACCACACTTCAGATGGTTTCCTGATGTCAGATCAGAAATTCCTTTCTTGCAGCTTTTGTCTGTCTCTCTTCTCTTTGCTGTGCACCTCTGAGCAGCAGAAACAAGGGATTTTAGTTATTACAATTCATTCTCTTCCTTTGGGGAAACTGTGTTAAAACATGCCAAACATTATGAAACATGAAAACCACTGGTGCGATGGAAGGATTTGCACGCTGTGTCCCTGAAACAGGACGCTTTGCCTGTGCTCATGCAGCACCCAGTTGTGCACCACCTCAGCCTGAGGCCACTTTCGATTCTCTGCCTTGGGTTTGGTGGCCTTGGGTTTGGTGGCCTTGGGTTTCACTGTTTTGCACTTAGCTGGGTCTTTGCCTTTTTTGGTCTGTCAGCTTTCACCTTCTCTAAGCTCTCAATTGCTTTCTTGGCCATGGTGGCTGCCAGTTTCTTGACTCTCCTTGGAATTTCCTTCACAGCCACAGCTAATCTGGCTTCTAGGTAGTGGTGGTTCTTGGCTTTTGCTGCCTTCTTGGCACCTTCCTCTTGGGTTGTTGTTGAGTTTAAAGGAGCTAGGAGCACCAAGTCCTCTTGTGCTGCCCTTGTCCAGGCTCCTGCATCCCAGCTTGCTGCAGCTGTGGTTCTTCTCTACTGCATAGACTTCAGTCCCCTTTCAGAGTGGTGAGAAAGTTCTTCTGTGCTTCATGGAGACAGCCCTCCTCTTCATAATCAGCCTCCCTGGACACTGGAGACTTGCAGGAGTTGGATCCTCCTGCCACCTTCTCCGGCTTCCTAGCCAATAAGTTAGAGGCTGAAGCAGCAGCAGGATAGCCAGCACAACCTGCCAAACGATGTCTTGGCACAGGTCAGTATGCCATCTCCTGCACTGGGTGCCTTCTGGAGGCATTCCTGTGGGGCTCTCTGCTCTTGTAGCACCAAATTCAGACGGTATTAGAAAACACCCCCAAATAGCATGGATCAGCTGGAGCGAGCTGCATTGGCTGTTGTCATGGATTAACAAATAATACCTGTTTTCTTCCACAGCCTAGACCTAGCCTTCAGCCTGGTCCTTACTGTGGCAGAAGGATTCAAAAGACTTTCTTTTCTGCCTGGTGCAGTGTGAATGTAATCGTTCCTGAGACCATCCACACCGTGGTCACAAGTAATTTTCTCATCAGCCCAGCTTGAGCCCAGCACCATCGTTACACCAGTTCTCATGGACCCATTGTCCATAAGCTGGTATCTTTGTAGTTTGACTTTGGTTTAGTTTAGGAAAAGCATCCGAACTCTTCATAGTCTCTGTGAGTCCCTTTACCGTGTCTGTTCCCTGAGACTCCCTGGAGACACTGCTCCAAGGTAGATTTTTGCCTCTGCAATCTGTGAACTTTTTTTGATATTGTCACCAGTTTTACACATCGGGATGGGACCAAGCCAGCCACCGCGATGTAAATGTGCCTCTGCCTGCCCAGAAATGACAGAAGAGGTGAGTGGACATGGTGTCCCCTCGTTGAGTACCGACTGGGCGAAGGCAAATTAGCTGGTTGTGTATGTGAATGCAAGAATGGTGTATTCTAGTGAGATGCACTTGTTCTGGGGCCACTTCTGGGTGGGAAGCAGAAGCAATGCTACAAGCATTGAGAGCCAGTGAATTAAAATTCCTGGTAATAATAATTCATAATCGGTAGTTTCCCAGGGTCTTTGTTTCCCCTTCAGATTCTTCCTCTTCTTTCTCTCCACTGCTTTCTAGGACCTTCTGCCAGCTTTCTCATCCAAGCAGAACCCATGCTTTTGGCTGGAATATGGAAGGATATTTTTAAATTCTCTGAAATTAGCTGGGAAGTTCTCAGGCTCTTGAGTACCCTCCCCTGCCTGGGCAGCTAGCGCAAGTGTGCAACAACTCTGATCTCCCTGCTTACAGCAGAAACTTGGGGGCCTCCCACATGGTCATGGCCAAAGAAATACCTGAGGCTAAGTCAGCACAGCCAGGCATTGCAGTGCACTGGCAGGGAAGGGAGACAGCAGAGACACCACAGCAAAGGAGGAGATCCTCATGCAGTGAGAATCACTCCTCACCTCCTTCTGCCTCTCTTCATTGGCCTCATCAAGGGTCTCCCATTCTACACCCATTGTCTAGAGCACCAGACCCCCTGAAAGAGGGTCAGGGTGTCAAGGTCAGACCCTAATGTGTGACACTTTGGCATTAGGGAGTAGAGATTAGTGGTGGCATCCCACAAACCTGGATGTGGCCAGTGGTGAGAGCATAGGAACACCTCTGAACTCTGGGAGGAGGAAGAGAAGAACTACCAAGCCTATCTAGAATCTTCTGAAGATGCTTGATTTGTTGATAAGAAAACTTTGTAAGATGCAAGAACACTGTTCATGGGGACCTCCAGCCAAGGAAAGCTTGTACAACAGCAGGGAACTCCAAATGCGTGACTGCAAGCCAAGGAACGTGCAACATGCTGCTCTTCAGGAAGCACTTCTGAGCCAGCCACTCCAACAAAGCACTTCTCCAAAGGCAACAGGGAAATTAAAATGAGGATTTACCACCCAGGCCCCAGGTGCAAGCTCCTCTTGCACTGAGCAGCACAAGCTGCAGCAACCACACAAACAGGAGCTAATAACAGGCAGCTTGGGTCTGAAACCCCAACCACAGCTAGGAGGGGAGGCTCATTGCGAAAAACTGGTGCAAAACTGAGTTTCTCCTGTGACTAGCAGGCGATTGCAGAGATACAGAGCCAGTGACTTCCACTGAGGAGGGGGAGGATGTGATGGGGGTGCCCAGAGCAGGGCACTGAGCTGTAGGAGAGCACAGTGACACTGGAGCACAGCCTGCAGCTCCCTGTGCAAGAGGAGGGTGTTCTCTGGGTCTGTGCAGCACGGTCTTGGGAGCCATCCTTTGGGCAGGCTGGAGCTGCATGGTCTGCTGAGGGAAACAGCAAGGTGCAAGCAGCTTTGGTGGGTACTTCCCCACCCCAGCTCTCAGCACGGGGAAGGCACCTTCTGCTTTCATCACAGAGTCTGTGCTTTTCTTTGTGTGAATGAGATAAGCTGCCAGGTAGGTCACAGCCTCAAGCTGGAGAAGACACTTGAGGACATTTAGTGCAAGTATGTGGACTTTGGTCACATTTCTCCTCTGCATTCAGGATGGGGAAGCCATTCACTAGGTCTCAATCTCCTGAACACAACCCAGCTCCTTCCATCCCCTTTTGTGTGTGATCCCAGCCTGGTGTCAGCCTCTGGTAGCAAGGGATGGAACTGCTGCTGCGTAGGGACATTTGGGGGAATTTAATACAGGCAAGGAGAGAAAAAATTCAGGATTAAGGGTCATTGGTTGCAATGAGGAGCCCCAGGCTGGGCTAGCAGAGAGCTGCAGGGCAGGGATGAGAGGCACTCACAGGACTGTGGTTGAAAAATGTGTACTCAATTCAATAGTTTCACCCTAATTTGTCTCATCCCACAGCAACAAAACAAGCTCAGCAGTGGAGCAAAAATAAACCACGAGCCAAGTCCCTGGGTAAAGGTTTTGCAAGTGCAAGCCTGGAAAGCTGAGTTACTACTAAAACATATAATAACGTACAGTCCTCGTGCACACCCAGAAGCCAGGTGCCCTCCCTGCCCTCACCCTGCATCAGTAGCATCACCTACAACCCTGCAGCATGCAGCAGTGCACAGTGTGGGGGTCCAGGCCTCATAAACCCACCTCCACACATCCTGAACTCCTGCCTCCTCTCCTTTGCTCTTCCTTCTCATGGCCTTGGATCCCTGCTCTCTGCAGCCCCAGCGACATTCACCCCACAGCTCTTCAGATTTGCGTTTGCAACCCCCCCACCACACACCACACCCCCCTCCCGGTGATGTCCACCCCAGGAGGACCCCACACACATCTTCACAGCTTTCATACATCTCCGTGGTGCGGTGGTGGCAGCGCTTGGCCATGCCACTGCTGAGAATTTCTCCCCAGGCACGGCATCCACAGTTGCATCACAAGATGAGCTGGCAGCTCTAGGGACAAGGCCCTTTGCCCCATGTGCTGGCCAGCAAGCTGCCTTTACGTCTAGTGCAGAATGTTTTTACACCCGGGACTGGAGTGACAGGGGTGTTCTGCCTGGCAGAGATGCCTGAGCGAGCCCGTTACCTGTGTGCTGGGTCTGCCATCACCCAAAATACGGCCATGAATCTTTGTGGAATGAACACAAAATATAATGTAGCATGCTTATTTCAAACCAGAGCTGTAACAGATGCTCGTATTAAACAAGCACATTACAGGTATGTACCTATCATAGGTGAGCACATCAGCTTATGTATTTGCCTGGGTCTAACTGCAGGGCCCTGCAAGGACCGGTGCCGTTCTCCTGCTCATGTTCTCTGTGCAAGCCTGTGTCCGCGGTGCAGCAGCACTTGCTGAGCAGAGAAAGTTTTTCTGCTTGAGGTTTCCACTTGAGGCGAGGGGAAGCAGGTGTCTGTGTTTCTTGTGTTCAGTGCAAGAACCAGCCAACTGGTGATGTCAGCGCCCGTTTCAAAATGCAATTTCTGAGCAAAGGCTGAATGGAAAAAATAAATATGTATTTATATCAGTGCACACCAACACACGACTTCCTGTTGACTAAACAAGCAACCCCTCCTCTGCTTGGGGCTCGCTAATTACCTTTAATTATTCACCACATTTTTACTCTCTGATTTCTTAGCAGTTTGCTTTCTGGATCTTCAGTAACAGTAATGGGGATGTTCCTCCCCCCCCCCTGCTCTTCAGCCTGCTGTTATTTGCTATTCTCCCTCCGAGACAGGGATTAGAGCCCTGAGCACAAGAAGCCTGAAGGGGTGCTTGGACATCCTTCTGTAATCCTGGAGCAGTGTCTCTGGCTAGATAATACTCCAAACACACCAGTACAGGGATCCTTCCTGGCTTTCCCCACTATCCCCTAACTTTAACTGACCCGGGCTTTGGCCAGAAACAGAGATGGAGCCATCTTCAGTAAAATTGTTTTTCTCTCCCAGTCCCTTCTCCAAATAAGTCTGAACTGAGCAGAGGGGAAGGGAAAATGGAGTGCTCAGCATCTTCTCCAGGTGTATTAGCCCCCAGCCAGAAGGGTCTCACCGCAAGTTAAAGATCTGGCAATTTACAGCCAGGGAAGAAGCTGGCCTGGCAGCTAGGTCAGGGATCAGCCACCTTTCTGTGGTTTTCCAAACTCTTGGTTTTTTAACCAGAGCAGAGATGACACCTGCTAATAGTCAATATCTTGCCTTGGCAAGAGGCTGCAGCTCCTACTTTAGGCAGAACTGTGTAGGAGCTGAGGGTCCTCCTCGAGCAGTTGGCCTAATCTTGCTATGAGACATGAAAAACACATGGGCACCAACATGTTTCTGCCCTGGGGACTAGAGCTAGAGGCAGAGAATCGCCGCCAATGACTCTGTACATTCACAGCTTCAGTGTGAAGGAAGTTACCTGTCTCAGCGAAGGGCATTAGAAAGCCCACATCAGTGTTCAGGCTTGAGAGCCTTGCCAAAGGGTGACATAAATACAGTTCACCTGTTCCTTTGTGTTTGTTCTTTCTTTTGTACCTCTGTGGAGAGCAAAGAGGCTCCCAACACTTAAGGAAAAGATCTGATGTTAAATATGGAAGAATGAATTCCACCTTCAGGCAGGACCAGAAAAAGGATCTAGTTAAACATTTTATGAGACTTGACATGTTAAACCTTTGAGAAAATCATTACACACAAATTTAATTTATGAGGAAGACCAGACTGGCCATGAAGATATTTCTTGACTCCTTTCAGAGCAAAAAATATTATGTAAAATTTTCTGCAAGCTTTTGGCTATGGAAATTAGGAGCCAGAACAAGAATAAAGCTGAAGATAACTGAATTTATCTGATGAAACACAAAGAGTTGTGATCTCTAAGATGCAGATTTCCTGGGGTGCTTCTCTTCTTCTTCTTCTCTTCTCTTCTCTTCTCTTCTCTTCTCTTCTCTTCTCTTCTCTTCTCTTTCCTCTTTTCATAATAAACGTCTTCCTTGCATTATTAAAAGAAAAAACTAGTATGAAAGGGAACAAAATGACTCTTGGTCTGACCTAGGAGATTTGTCACCAGGTGCTGCTAGGGCAAAGGCCAAAAGGGGACAACTGTTTCTTTAGCAGGAGCATCCTCTTTGTCACTGTTAGGTAACACAGGGATTCGCAAGGGTTCCTTTGGTCAAACACTAGGAGCCAGAGCCCCAGGAGAGGATAAATGCCACAACGCTTGAGACCAGTGCAGCTGCCAGAATGTGGTTTCATGGAGTGCGTGCCCTACCAGACATTTCCCCAAGGACAGCCCAGCCATGGACTTTCCAGGAGTGCTTCTCCCTTTCCTGAAGTGTGCCATGCCAGCCGCTCTCAAAGGTGAGTACTCTCAGAGTGCTGGATTAGAGTCATCTGCTCTGTTCTGGCAACTCAGCTCTCCTTTTCATGTTTTTGCATATACTGGTTTTACGCAGTCCTGGCACACAGAAAGCCAGTAAAAGTAATAAGCAAAGTAAATCAAGCAGAGAAAAAATGAAGAACTACCGTAGCATGAGGTAAACAAAAGTTGTGTCTCTCAGCTGGAGCATTGACCATGCCCTGCTTGAGGCAGAAACAGAGCAGAATATCCTGGCTGCCCCCTCAGCACCTTGCCTGGCCAAAGCCACTGTCCCCTCCCTTGGCTGTCCTTCAGCCTGTGGAGGAGATGGGAGCCCAGGCAGGTGCTGCAGGGCTGTGGCGGAGCAGAGCCCGGGCAGTGGAGAGCGGTGGTGGCAGAGCAAAGAGCGCGCATCCTGAGCATGAGCCCAGGCGTGACGGTGTGCAGTCGCACACCTGCTGGGCCACACGTTGGACGGAGGGTCCCGGCACCCCCGCTGCCCGCAACCGCAGGATTGGGCCCCGAGTCATTCCCACCACTCCTTCGTGCACAGCTTTGCCATGTGGGTGCACCACTGCTCCCAGCACCTTGACACGGCCCAGGCACCCATGGGCATGTTCAGGTGCTGAGGTGGGGCCAGGCAGTCCCCATCACACCCCAGGCTCTCTCTGGAACTGGGTCCCTCTGGCTTTCCTCTTTAGCTTTGGTATTGCCCCATCCTGTCAAGCAGCTGCTGGGCCTTCCAGGGGGTCACGGGATGTCCCCCTGGACAACAGGGGTGTCCCCCCTGTCAACAGTCTGGTGTTCCCTGAGCTCCTTCTAGCTGGGAGCTGTGCAGAGGTCCCTCCGTGGTGGGACAGGGCAGGGTCACCGTCTCTTCTGCACAGGTGTGTGACTCAGGGCCCAGAGGGATGGTGTGGTTTTGCCCACATTCACGTTAGTGGTACACGAGCTCTCAGCCCCCCTTATAACCACTAGACAATGCTTCCTGCCTCATTATGTTATTGATATTAATTCAGAATAATTTTGCAGGGGGGGAGGACCCAACAGGGAGTGCAGCAGGGGGAGGCGACCAATGAGTGCTGAGCATCTTTCAGAACCAGTGCCTCTCTGCATCTCCACCCTTTGCTCTTCAGCTCCTGCAGCTCCAGAGACCTTTCTGACTCCTCCCTCAACCACCCCCCGGTGAAAGGCGGCAGGTGGTAAATAGGGGTGCATGGGGAGGGGACACGAGGGGCAGTCTGCATTTCTGTACATCGCACGAGAGGGCTGCACAGACAGAGCCTGAAGGACAACCTCCCTGCAACCCTGTCACCCGAGAGAGACCCTGCAGCCATGGACAGGTAAAGTGAGCATCTCAGTTCCCTGCCCGTGTAAGAAATGAGTCTTTCTCTTAGAACTAACCTGCTCTCCTCTGGTGTTCCTTTCCCCATCTAACTCTGACTCTGCACCCTGCCCTGCTCTTGCACCTTGCGTCTCTGTGCCATGTCATTCTTTCCCTTTGACTGTCTGCCCCCCGTACTCTTCTCCTTTTCTGTCATTTCTCTCTCTCGTGACTGCTCTCTGTTCCTTTTCTTTCTTTTTCTTTCCTAGAAACACAAGAAAATAGCATAAAGATGAGCATTTGGATGCTGTCCGCCGCCTCGGCACCTCGCTGCCTGCCCACCCGCCTCTCCTCACCCACCTGTTCTTTCTGTGGCACTGGATTTCTGTCTGACTGTTCCTGCCACTCGCACCCTTGTGCCTGTGAGCACAGACTGCTTCAGCATCGATTCCTCTACTTGTGCTGCAAGTACTCTGTGAGCAAATTATCACTGATCACTCCCCGCAACCGCCTACCGTGCACACACTCTCTCTGATTTGGGGTTTGGTTTCGTGAACCTTGATTTGAGGGGAAGGTCCCTGTTCACTCTGCTTGCCAAGTGCCCAGGTATAGTCACAGCTCCTGTGTCCTTGCTGCTTTCCCTTGGGGTATCCTGTAGCTACAGGAGTTGTGCGTGTATCCAGCAGTTTGTACCTAACCGCACATCTGCTTGCTCCCCACAACATCTGTTTGTTCATTCATTCGTTCATTCATTCATTCATTCATTCATTCATTCTTCTTCTTGCACAAGCCACATTCTGAAATCCTCCCTAGCAAAAAAAAAACCCTGGAATGGTGAACTCCAGAGAAGGGCAAACAGGACCCGATGCTAGTGAACATTTCTAGTTGAACCAATGGTTTCTGTGATTCTATGTTGTCTTTACTTTGTTCTGCCACTGAAAAATAACCCAAGTGGTCATAATTTTATTTTTCTGGGGTTTGGGGTCATTTCTTGATCTTCACACTTCTTTGCATTACATGCTGCTCCACAGGGGCAAAACCATTCAATAAAGAAAAATGGGGAGAAATGAGAAAAGGGGCAACTAGAAGAAGAATCAGAAACGTTTTGAAGGGAAATGTTTTTGCCCAAAATTTCACAAAAAAAGAGGAAAGGGAAAGCTTGTTTTACCTAAACATTTTGATGTGTTGAAAAGCATTTTTCTATGTGGGCTTTGATGAAACATCAATGTAATTATAGTTGTTTTTCACCCGGCTTATGCGGTTCTTCAACAAGTGATCGCATTGCTTGCAACTCTTCTGCTCTGCTTTCTGCTGCTGTGGCACAGCCCAGGTGAGAACTTTGCGAGCCTCCTGTCTGTGACACCTGCATTTGGGAGAGACCAACGCGCGTGTGTGTGTGTGTGTGTGTGTGTGTGAGAACAGACACATGTGCACAAAGGCAGGGTGAAACGGGGTAAAATCTAAGGTGGTAGGAAGTGGGGCAGCTCTAAGTGTGAGAAATAAATCAAAACTGATAATGAAGAACATACAGTTCAAGAGAGAAAAGTGGGTAGAGGAAACACACACCCAACGTGAGCTGCCGGAGAAAGGGGTGACGAGATGCAGTGGGGCCAGCTCATGTTCTACTCCTGACACAACCTGCAAGCCCAGCAGAGCAGGACTGGGGCTGTGTGTACAGGACAGACCTCCAAGAACTGCCTGAGGCTGTTGTTGGCCAAATAAAATGCTTAGTAGGGATGCTTTGCCCTCTGAGTGTGTGCAGGACTCTGCAGAGCCTTGTCTTCTCTATGGACTTTCTCCTAGCAGGACACACGCCACAACGCCCACGTGTCCCACTTCCCCAGGAGCACGTGTGTATGTCCTGCTCTTGCTGTGTGAGCAGGACAGGAATTTGGGGCTTGCTCTTGCTACATGAGCAGAACTGGTATTTTTGTCCTGCAGGCTGAGAATGACACGGCAGGAAAGAGGATGTGTGTGGTGGCTCGCCTATCTGTGGGACAATCAGGATGGCAAGGGTGCTGTGCCTCAGTGTGGGGTGCAACAGGGAGTGCAGGAGAGCAAAGTGTGTGCAGGAGGTCACTAGAGGCAGGAGGACAGGTGTGACTACAAGAGTAAGCACCTGTGGTGCGGTGGCTGTGTGTGAGGGTGCACAATGGAGAGATGCTCCTGGAGGAGCAGAGGATGCCACTGTAAGTTGGACATTAAGTACTCTGCAGCACTCAGGCTTTGTGGTGGTGTTGGCAAATGTATGAAGGGTGTTTGTATAAGAAGCTTTTCCCTGCTTAGACTCTCAGATTTACATCAGGAAGTTCCTAACAAACCCAAATTCCCCTCTCCTACACCTCACTGGAGACCCCCAGAAAACCCAGCTCAGTATCACTTCAACTGACCCCATCTCCCTATCAGCCTGTCAGAGGGAAAAGATGACAAAGGACATGATTATTTTTAACCCATTCACTTCTGTTTTGCATTGCTGTGGGGGAGGCGAGCATCTCACCTCACTGAACACAGCTGTTCCCAGCTGCCTGTGCACCTCCACTGGGCAGTGAGGCTGTTAGACACAGCTCACGGCCACCCTACCTCCCCTGGCTCCTGCTGCCTCTCCCCACCATCATTCCTGGGCATGGAAGCATGTTTGTCTCACGTGGGAATGGTACTTGTGTCTGGAGAGGTGCCAGCATGCCTACGCCATCAGGCATTCTGCCAGCTAGTGCATGGCACCCCACCTGAGCCCCCAGTCCTGCTCCTCTGCTGGGCAATGCTGGGAAAGAAACTGTCCGGCCTTTTCTGAAGAGGCTCTAATTTGATCCATGCCTTTCCCCAGAGGCTTTTCAGGGTTTCATACAGCAGAAATAATACATCTTGATGACTGAACTCCAGACCCTCTCATCTTCCCCCGTCTTCTCAGACACCTTCATCCTTCTCCCTCATTGGTGTCCATCTTAAGGATATTTGCAGATATTTTCACACTCTGCCCAGCCATAGTTGCTGTTTGACTAATCACGACTAATTCACTTACTGTTTCCACTCACAAGGTCATCTGCTTCATCCCCACAGTCACGTCTGCACCCTTTCCCTAACACTTTGCATGCAAATTACTGATGCTCTTCTCCTACTGAGAGGCCTGGACATGAGGAGGACTTTCTTAGTGCTGAACCCTCAACAGAGACATGGCCAGCTGCTGGCTCCAGGGTGGGGCTAAAGTAAATTCTCTCTTGTCTTTTCTTGCAGCCTCCTGATGAAGAGGAAACTCTTCCTCTACAACTTCAAGAACCTGCGCTGGGCCAAGGGCCGACGTGAAACCTACCTCTGCTATGTTGTGAAGCGCCGTGACAGCGCCACATCGTGCTCCCTGGACTTTGGATACCTGCGCAATAAGGTATAGGGAACACCTTGGCATCTTGTTCTTAGATCCATGCTGAGGTGCATGCAGCCCCAGTTTGCCTGGGGCAGCAGGGAAGGGGGGGCTGCAACACCAACACAGGCACTGGCACACGTGTCCACAGCACTGGCACTGCACCGGTACGTACTGTTGGGGGGATGCAGCCTCCAGGTAAACCTGTTCTTTATGCTACCCCTACCTGTGTTACCAGTCAGACACCCGTGCTCCCTGCTGCTTTGTCACTCTACCTGCTTTTCTGCTTAGCTCCCACCTGTTTCTCTTGTTGTCCTGACACATCAGTGCATCTTCGTGCTTCTCCGCTTATGCAGCACTGTGCCTTCTCCCTCCGTTTGCTGACCCTAGGACCTCCCCCCCGACCGTGTTTCTCCTCGTCTCACACCCATCCAGTTCACACCTTCCTCCTCAGCCCTTACACCCTGCTCCCCCCACCTCATGCCTGCCCCTCTCCCTCTCTGATGAAGATGGGCTGCCACGTAGAGGTGCTTTTCCTGCGCTACATCTCAGCCTGGGACCTGGACCCGGGCCGCTGCTACCGTATCACCTGGTTCACCTCCTGGAGCCCCTGTTACGACTGCGCCCGGCACGTGGCCGACTTCCTGCGTGCCTACCCCAACCTGACCCTTCGCATCTTCACGGCACGACTCTACTTCTGCGAGGACCGCAAGGCAGAGCCTGAGGGGCTGAGGCGCCTGCACAGGGCAGGGGCCCAGATTGCCATCATGACCTTCAAAGGTGAGATGTGTGGGCGAGAAAGAGATGACGGAAAGTTATGGGGGCTTAGGGAGACCCAGGAGGGTGGGAGAAGCTAGGACAAGGAGCCAGAGAAGATGATGGCAGGATGTGAGGATCTAGTGATCCTAAGAGAGGTCAGTGTTCTCTCTGGGGCAGTCTTGAGCACTCTGTAACTCTCCTGTGCCTTGTGCAGATTACTTCTACTGCTGGAACACATTTGTGGAGAACAGGGAAAAGACATTCAAAGCCTGGGAAGGGCTGCATGAAAACTCTGTCCATCTGTCCAGGAAACTTCGACGGATCCTCCTGGTGAGGGACAATTCTTCTTCTGGTTCCTCTTCCCCTCTGTTTCTTCCTCTCTTCCTCACTATAGTTCTTCTCTGCTCTTGCTGTCCATATCTGCCATCTGCCATTTCATTCTATTCCTGTGTCTTCTCCTTCCATGTCCCTCACCCCTCTCTCCCCCAGCTTCCTTCATATCTCCTCTCCTCGTTCTCTTCCCCTTCTTCCACCTCTCATACCATCTCCTGCCATTCCTTCTCCCTTCCCTATCCTCATAGGTTCCTGCTCGCTTGACAACTGACCTGCCATTTGTGTTTTGTCCTGCAGCCACTATACGAAGTAGATGATTTACGAGATGCCTTTAAAACTCTGGGACTTTGAAGCGAAAGTCATCAGCAACCAGAAGACTTCACAAACACTTCTTCTTTGAGTTCCAACTCTCCCCCTTACAACAGATCTTTCTCTTCTTTCCTCTTTACACTTCTCTTCTTTCCAGCCCAGTGTCTAGAGATAAGACTATCCCTACTGTTTAATTTCCAAGGAGAATTAGGCTAATCTTCTGGAGACACATTCTGCAGACTCACACCTCATCCATTGCTAGCTGGGAATAGTCAGGACTGCAGTGACACTGCCAGAGAGCAATTTGCCCTCCCTCGGTCCCTGCAGAGCTAATTCAGGTGGTCCACTAAGTGGAGTTCTGGGTTTAGCCTTGCCCAGGTGGGAGCAGACAGCCTGCAAAGCTGTTTGTGTGACTGTGTTCTCCCTGGCACCACACTGATCTGCACATTTCATGAGGGCTTCGGGGAGCACATCTCTTGGCTCTTAGATCTGCACTACACTGAGCTGCTCTGTGTCCTCCCCTGTGAAACGGTGTATTTGTCCTTATGGATGAGGGTAGGAAGTTGAAAACCTTCACCATTTAATTGGTATAGCCTATGTCCTAACAGCAAAACTGGCCAGTTATCAGAAAGCTCGACTGAGAGTGTTGAAGCTGAGTCCTGGAAAGCCCATGTAGCTTAGCTTGAAAACCTCATTCGAAGCCAGCAGGTCTTCTAAGTGGGTTGTGTGGCCCTGTAGTGCCTCCTGCCCAGAAAGGAGGAAGCTTCACTAGCTGTGGGTCCAGGTTTTGTGCCATAGAGGAGGTTGAAACTAGACCATGAAAGCCTAAAATGAAAGCAGAAGACTCACTGGCCAACAATTTCAAGTGTGAACTGCAATTCTGGATGTCCAGCAAGACATTTTGATTCAGACATAGGAAGTTCGCTCAACTCATTACTTATGTTGAAAGCCATGGCAGCTCAGGATCAGTACTGATCAGACTTCCCACCCAGCCAGAAAGGACCCAGTGAGGCACTTCACCACTGCAATGTTTTCCCAGCATACATCTACTGGAAAACACGCTTAATTTCCACATAGTGTTGTCTCTCAGACTTAATTTCTCATTCAGGTAGGCTGAAGCTGTGTCATTTTAGGTGGTGCATTGGCATCCACATCAGTCACTAGCTGTTTCTTGACATAGCGCAGGGAGGGGCACCACAGCTCCCACTACTGGAGGAGTTTTCATCCACTGAACATTTCCTCCTAGATCAGACCTGTAGTATGCTCCCTCCCCAGGCAATTGTCCTCTGCTGAAGGCACCTTAACAGTCCTTCAGTATTCTGTTTTTTTCAGGCCTTTTGCTGCCCATAATATGGCTAGTTGGTGACTGGACTGAGAGGTGACCCAAAAAAACACACCCAGCATCAACAAAGCCTGTAGATGGGTATCTTCCGTAGGGGACAAAATCAAAGAAACCTCCTGCCTGGCAATCATGGTATTTCCACTAGAGAACCCCATTAGCACCTGATCTTATGGACACAGTCTTTGCCAAGTTGAAGACATGGGTTTGCAGTAGACATCCACTCATCACCTTCCCACGACCTAAATTACAGATGGATTGTCCTCTGCAGTCTGACCTCTTGAGGCTTTGCCAAGGCTAAGTGTGTTGAGGATTCTGGAGGTGCTCTTTCATTTCCTTCATGATGGCTGTGAGTTCTCTGCTCCATCCTGTTTCTCTTTCTGGGGAAGGCTGGAGGCTCCTGTGTCGCCGGTCTTCTCCTGCTGGGGGAGGTCACAATTGGGTGCATCACAAGTTTCCTACAACTTCAGGCTCCTGAGACATTCCCAGCTTGAGGAATTCTGGCCAGGAATGGCAATGACAGTTCTTTGAAAAGCATTAATTTGCAAGTATGGTGTTGTATATTTGTTTGGTATGGTGGATATTATTTATGCAAATATAGGTCTTACAAATGAGCATCTGGTTTTGTCATTATTTTGGTGCCGTGAGGGTGCGGGCAGTAAAAGTTGACATACAGGATTGTTGTGTCATCTATCCTTTCTGGTTTCTGGAGAGATAACCTGGCACTATCCTGTTAAACTGTCTTTATCCTTTCACTTGTAACTTTAAAGTTGTGGAAGTTGTCACCTAGCAGACCAAGGTGGATAAAGTGCTCGGACAATACAGACTTTAGAAATATTACCAAAATTCTGTCACGTAAATGCTAGCATTGTTCAAGATGCTTCATTGAATGCAAGCTTATTGTCTCCATTCATAACCTGTAATTGACCAAACTGGACACAGAAGTGCTGCCCAATATACTTCACAAAACAAGAAGAGAAACAGAGATGGAAGGAGGATGTCTGTCTTCCAACTTGGCCTTGACTTGTATTGACCTATACACCACTGTTGTGCTCCTCAGTGAAACTGTTGAAGAGCTACTATAAAAAGCAGCCTCTTCTAAAAATTCAGTTGAGACACTGGATTTTGATCAAGTGCTGACAAATATTGCATTGAAGATACTTGTTGAAACATGACAACTGGTGACATTATTCAATAGGAGAATAAACATAATGAGTGCAAAGAAACATGTGCTGCATTCAGAATGCATCCTAGGCTGCTTCTTTTGAATCTAAAGCAGATTAAATTCAGAACGGACTGTTTAGCTGATCCATGCCATTTAGCTATAGGAATTTAGCTCTCCTCCTATAGATTCTTTTCAATTGCACTTTTTCTATCCTCAAATACCAATTCACATTATTTGTTACAAGATATTCTTTCAATTGACGCCATTAATTAACTCAACCTCAAATGCGTTAGGTGTTTGCCAAAAATAATTCCCTGGAGGATGACTGTTATGTAGTAATGTTACTTCTTCACCCTAAGGTTTTTTTATTTGCTCTGGAGGCTGTATATAGGAAACATTTCACTACTGTTTATATACTCCTGAGTACCACTTAGATTTACAGCTCATCCCTTATGGAGGTAGTGGCTGTGCTGCTCTGGGTGTCTCCTCCCTTTATCTGCACCTGGGGAAAAGCTGACCACTCAGAGGGACTGTGGTGAACGTACCTCAGATCCCACTGCCAGAGCTGTGGAAAGCAGGGGCTGGTGATTTCTGGGAGGGTGTTTCCTTCCAAGGCCGTGGGGCACAGCCAGAGCAGGGGGCCTACCGTGCTCACTGGAAACTCCAGTCTAGCTTGGCCCCACATTCCATGGCTTGCAGAAGGAGCGAGGCGCAGGCACGTCGGAGTAGCTGTGCCCTGCTGCCCCGAGCCTTGCTTTCCACCAGCGTGCACCTCCCCATTCTCTTTACTCGCACCTTAGGCACTACAGCCACAATTAATGACAGGATACAAAAGATTTCCCAACACAGGCGTGAGACCTCTCACCAGACCTGCCCCTGTTGCTGCACGTGTCATGTTTTGGGTGGTTCTTGCATGCTCAAGCTTTACACACCATCACTAAGCACCCCTTTATGAGGCCCAGGGAGCTGCTGAAACCCTTCTTGCCCACAGGCTGGGGTAGCTCCTTCACCCTGGCTGGACGTCACCCGGCTTGTCTCTGCATGCAGTCACCTGTGTGCCCTTTTGGCAATCAGGCCTTCAGGACACATCCAGTCTTATGACAGCTGGCATGCACTTTGTCACCCTGGGGGCTGGGACAGGGTCACCCGCCCTGTGAGAGCTCCGACTGCAGCGGAGTGAGGCACAGGATTTGTCCTTGATAGCCAAGGCAATGGGACAGACAGGGGATGGGACGTTTTTTGGTACCGTGCAGAGAACTGGGCATGGGTGCCATCCCCGGGCACGCCTGGTGAGGGTGTTTGCTGGGGCCATGTGTTGCTCCTCACTGTGAACAGCTCCCGGAGTCCAGCCCTGGCCACCCCTTGGCACATGCCCATGGATGAGCAGGACACTGACCTCATTCCACAGCTGCACACAGCATTACCCCAGGTCAGCACACAGCGTCCTTGGACATCACGTTGCAGTAATAAGAAACAGATTGCCATCAGACAATGCAGACTTGCTCCAGGCCCTGGCAAACACAAGGGGGGTTTTCAAAGCACGTCTCCTCGCTGCTTGCTCTTTCTCCCTCTCCCACACGCTGGTACTTGGAAGCCAGGACCGAAAAGAACATCAAGGTCATGGAGCCCAGGCCTTTGCTGCTTGCCCCTTCAGTGGTTTTTAGCCCAGATGTATTCATTTCCAACATTGTCTTCTAGCTCAAGTATTTTTTCTCCCCTCCCTGGTGCTGACCCCTTGGTGTTTCTATGAGCAGAAATGTCATCATTTAATCACACACGCATTTAATACAGCAGTGGAAATCACATTTGGTTCACAGAAGAACCGTGGAGGGGTTTGGCACAGAAGAGGCCATTTGTTCTGACAAGGGCAGCAGGGATAAGCAGAGCCTCTGAAGGGGAGGAGGAAAGCAGGCTGCTGCCAGAGCAGAGGCTGGAGCAGAAGGGCAGGCGCCAGAGTGGGGCAAGTGTTTTGAAGGCTGCCTTTGGCTTTTAAATCTCATACATTTTTGTAATTGGTGGGTTTGCCTTCAGGCCTCCAAACCCACATCACAGAATCACAGCATCGCCTGAGCTGAAAGGGACGCTAAAGCTCATCCAGTCCAAACCCCCTGCCATGGGCAGGGCCATCCCCCACTAGATCAGGGTGCTCAGGGCCCCATCCAACCTGGCCTTGAACATCTCCAGGGACGCAGAACCCATCACCTCTCTGGGCAACCTGGCCCAGTGTTTCACCCACCTCATGGTGAAAAACTTCTTCCTTATCTCCAACCTAAACCTGCCCTCCTTCAGTTTGAAACTGTTACCTCTCATCCTATCACAACAGGCTCTGCTAAAAAGCCTGTCCCCATCCTTCTTATGGGTCCCCTTTAGGTACTGAAAGGAGCAATGAGGTCTCCTCGGAGCCTTCTCTTCTCCAGGTAATATTTTTTACCTTTTATATGGTTTTATGTTCCACAGTGTGTGTTAAAGGTATCAAATGCAGAGTAATTTTAATATTAAAAATAACAGTATTTATATTTATTTCTGAGAGCATAGAGGAAAGGTTTTCTTTTGTTTTCTTTTATTTTATTTGGGTTTTTTTGTTTGTTTTGTCTTTTTTTTTTTTTAAACAAGCTTGGAGGTCTTAAAAACACAAATGCAACTAGCAATGGAGACATTGAAAAATGTATTGCTAAAAAAATTAGCACATTTTTATATTACCCCTGTAGACTTCTAGAAATTCTACAAGCCCTACAAAATGCCCCCTGCCCATAACTTGCCTGACAGCAAAACAGTAACTGTCTCAATACAGAATTCACATAGTTAATTACAATACATATCATAGTTCAGCTTTTTTAAAAATGCAATAAAGTTGAAGACAGATAAAATACAAGAAATTAGAAGTAAAACATGCAATGAAAATATGAATTTAAGAATATTTAAATACTGTTTAATTTTTTTTCTTTTTAGGATTTGTTACATACGACCTAAGCCTTCCAAGGCACTCTTTCTGTTGCAACAGAAAAGATTGAAATGTAAAAGGAAAAACACACAAAACCCTACACATTGAAATGTCACAGCTCTGGGGTGCGTTTTGGTGCCTGCAAATTCTCTGGCTTCTCTCCAAAAAACAATCCTGGAGTATGTTTGTTTCTTTTTCTAACAAATTTGGAAACAAAGTTACCAGCATGTCCATAAGTTTCATGCATTACTAATTGTTCCTGATTCTTGGAAAAGTTCAGTATAAATTATCCTACAGATAGTGCTGTACAAACAAACAGTTGTCTTCACTGAAATGTTGCAGATCCACAAACCTGTGTCCTCACATGGGTGAGTGCACCCAGGCTCCAGGGCAGGGAGGACGTTGATGTCTCCATCCTATCTATTATTATCAATCACAGTTAAGAACTATCCTACTCTACAAGCTGAAACAATGTTCCGAGGGACAGAAGGTAAGAGTAGACCAGCTCTCTTCCGTGCCTGCCTCTACAGGCTTGCAGTGTGGTGGATGCACCTCCAGGCCCTTACACACCAGTACAACCACATCAGGGATGCAACATATTGCAAGTTCACTCTGCCAGCTAAAACCGGTGTAAAAAAACTTCACTGGGCTGACTTTGAGCTGCAAGCTTCCAAACAGGCCAGAGGAAGTTTGTCCTCCTGCCTTCAAGTAGGAACGGGCTGAGTCTTCCATGAAGAATGAGTAGGAAAGGGCTGAGTCTTCCATGAGGAAACCTGCACTTCAGCTAATGCACAGACACAGGTCTGTTACTCCAGGCACTTCTCTGCGGCTGATTGACTCGGTGATGCCCAGAGCTGACTGCAGCGGTAGCAGAGCTGCGACCCATGTCAGGGATGGGGATGCCAGAGATCTGGGCAGGGGGAAGACAGCTTTAGTCACCCTATACATTGCTTGGAGTAAACACAGGAGACACTCCACAGCCAGCTGCGCCCAGCTTTAGATCCTCTCTCAGACAGCAGGGGCTGGACCTGCCTCCTCAGCCCACAGCCTTTCTGGCTGTCTTCATTGTCTGCTATACATCTGGAGAATTTGGCATGGCCGAAGGATGCTATAAGCATTAATCAACTAGAAGAGATATGCAGGGTTCCCACCAGCCCCTGCTTCAAATAATCATTTGTGCCTGCGTTGCAGACTCCAGCAGCAGCACATTCCTCAGTGGATCACACAATAGGCCTCCTGCCTGCAGGGGCTGGGAAATCCTGACACATGCAGCTCCCAGCAGGATTCATTCAGATGTTCGGCATTATTTGCAGTGCAAACACTGCTGCAGTGCCCAACACACCTGTATCTTCTTTTTGCCTTCTGCCTGCAGAAATCGCTCAGAGCTTTCAGTATCTCCTACCCCACCTTTCCACTCAGTGCTTCCCACTAGCAAAGCGGAGACTTTACTGTGTGCCTCCAGTTTGCAGTGAGCACCTGGGACTCCAGGGTGTGGAATTACAAAGGAAGGATGTGTGCCCAGGAACTGAATAAGAAAAGCTAGGTTTACACAGAGTTGACATTTTGCCTTTTAATTTGTGGCTTCTACAGTCATAAAACATGGAGAATAAAATCTTAAAATGAAGCAATATAAGCCTTAGAAATAAAATTGTATTACATTGTAAAAAAAGCTGTAATATAACAATAATATTACATAAATACTTATAGACTGAAGTATTTTCTGAAACATACACACATAGCCATAAAAGTGATCTTCATAAGGCATTCTCAAAACCAGAATCATTGCTCTGATTACTTCTCTGGAACAGATCGCTGGCCTCTCTAGAGGGTATTCACAGAATTTGATTGCAGAATCAGCAGACATGAAAGGCCTGGCCCTGGGACATGGTCCTCATTCCCATTGGACTCCCAGGAAGACTTGTAAAGACCCAGAGCGCTGTGTCCTGGCTGCATCATCGGAACTTCCTGATGGTTTCTCATGTTCCCCTTCTGCTGTGTCTAATACTTAGCAAGGCCCAGCCAGTGACAGAAGCCTTCTCCAGTGGCAGCATGAGGCTCATCATTCAAGGCTGTAGTAAAAAAGACTGCCAGGGACTGGCTTTTCTGCTCTTGTAAATAGTGCTATAGTGCTATGAGCTTGGACGCATGCTGCTGATGGTTGGTAGCATTCAGACTGCCAGCAATGGAGGAAGGCCCTAGCAGAAACATGAACATTAAAAATCAGATGCCAAAAGCTCAAGTTGTCTCTTCAACACGATCCAGAGTGAAAATACAACATCGAGTCCAAGACATCCACCTTCAGCATGTTAGATAACCTCCTTTGGAACGCAGCTTTCCAGACAACAGGGTAGTACCTCAGAATGTGCTGTGCCATGTAAACCCCTCCTAGAAAGACAGACTACTAAGAAGCATTTAAAAGGTGGCAGATTGCATAACTGAATCCAGAGAAAGTGGAGCTAAATCTTGTGGAAAGGCAGAATTTTGGGGGTTAGGAAGACCTTCTAGAGGTCTCTGGTCCAATAACATATTTGAAGCATGGTTAAGTCCAAAGCTAGACCAGGCAGCTGAGAGGGAAGGAGGCAGCCTGCAGGGATAGAGGTCTGACAGCCTCTTCAGGCACTTGTTCCAGTATAGCACCACTGTTGGGGGAGACTTTTTCCTTCTGTTCAGTTGGAATTTCCTTTGTTGCAGCTTCTGCCTGTTGCCTCATTTTCCTTCTGTGCAGCTTTGAGGAGAGTCTGGCTCTGTCTTCACTACCCTTATGTAGTGGAAAACTGCAGTGAGATCCCACTTAGCCTTCTTTTCTTCAGGTCTAACCAAGCCAGTTCCCTCAGCCTCTTCCCTGGCAGTTTCAGTGTTGCTCCACCAAACCCTCTCTGGTTCCTCAGTGTCTTTCTTATGCCAGGAGGCCAGGACTTGACACAACATCTGTATTTCTCTGGAGCACACACTTGGAACTTCCTCTCTGTGTAATTAATACAACAGAGCTGGGTGTTTACCAAAGCTGAGCACATAAACCTTCCCATTCCTTCTGTGAAGGATTGGAGGTCAATCAGAACTACTGACAATGGGCTCTATTCACCTTCATTTTAGGGGTGTCTTGAGTTTGGCTGAGACAGCAGAGCAGTTGAGTGCCTGACTTTCAGCATGAGTATGCCAGTGCAAGCTTCCTAGCTACTCTGCAGTAATCAACAAGGTTGTCAGGGCTCTTTAAAACCAAGACCTGAAGGGCATGTTCACCTTGTTCTGCTGCTAGAAGCATGCTGAGTCAGCTGCAGTTTGGTGGTACTAACAGACAGCTCTGTTCAGCTCCCTGGTAAGCATCACACTATGCATTTGCTTGTGCGTAAGCTGATAAATTATTTAATCATCTCAGACATCAGGTGGCTCAGGAAGGGTGAAAGCCAAGGGGAAAACTATCTCCTAAACAGCTGCATTGCATTAACTACTGTTGGTTCAGCTGACTGACTGGATAATGCCACTGACGGTGTACCCTGTCACCTGAATGCCTTACTCAGACACCTAGGATGGGAAAGGTCAGGTCCTGAGGTACTAAAAGACCTATGTAAAGTTTGGGGTGGGTGGAACTGAAATAAAGTCTAATGCATACCTTCTCCTCAGTCGGAAATAAAACACAGCATTTATAGCATCCTACAAACAGGTTAGTTTCTCTCCTTCTAGACTTGAGGTTTCCGTCTGTATTATATAGTCCTGTGCATCCCTTCCTCTATCTCCTGCTGTCCATTCTGCTACTCCCATTCTCTGATCCTGAAAGTGAATCCACCATTCTGGGCTTTTTAACCTGCTCAGAACTTAACTAAAATCAGTAGCCCTGTCCTGAGAGGCAAAAAGAATGTACTTGAATCATGTTTACACAGCTGAATGAGATTTTGGGATCAAATAGCTCCAGTAGGATGCAGGCTAATGAATTTATAGCTGATTCATGTAAAGGGTTGAAATAATTTACCCTTTCTTTCGTAAAATAACTGAGAGTATTGCTAAATCTCTTCTCTACTCCTGGCCACGGAGGTGCAGTGTAGCAGCCACAGTCCTTGGCAATCTCTTGCCTGCTTGGCCCTCTGTTTATGCAGCATCAAGCCCATGCTTGTGTTTCCTACTATCACTTCTGCTAACACCACTGCCAGGATCCTCCAAACCCCTTTTCCTAGGATTATGCATTACTTTTCACTCTTAGTGTTTTCTTCAAGTGCCTACTAACCAAAAGGACATGGTAGAGCTCTGTCTGATCCAGAGAGACATACAAAGCGAAGCTCAGGAGCCAATAATCATCTTCTCCATGTTGGCATGCAACAAATCTTTTCTGCCAGTAACTGCAGTCTGAGAAGAGAGATATCCAGTCACTGTTGGTGAAAGGGGTGCCCAGTCCTTTCTTCATGAGTATGTTAGTGAGTCACGTCTTTCTCAGTAAGACAACGGTAAAGGGAAGGATATTCAGCTGAGGGTATTCACGCAAGTCACCAACAATGACTTGCAACTACACGAGTTAGTGGAAAGGGGAACCAAAACTCTACAAATAACAGTATGTCTAAAAAGGGGAATTGTCGGAGGGAGAGATATCACTATGGTGGCTTGGGCAACCCCTATCACAGATAGCACATCAGGGCATAAATCCAGAGCACAGTGGCCAAGGGAGAAGGAATCGGTGAGTGACAAGCTGCTTCTTTGGGTGGCACTAAGAAAGGAAGCAGCACAGGCAAGCAGGGCTGTTCAGGCATAACTTTTGGCAGCCTTGTGCTTGATCTCAGCAGCTTTGGGTAGGACAATAAACTTATTGCTTTAATCATGAATCTGTCTGACTTGTCTTAATAATCAGGGAAAACCCAGAGTGACCAGCCTGATAGCCACTTTGGAATGCAGGAGTGGTGGATTTCGACCTGGGAGCTAAGCTTGATGGTGGTTTAAACTGTACTGTACATGAACCCTGGCTCACTTTAACACATTAGGGCTGACCATGACCTCACTCAAGTCTGATTTCACTGATTTCAGCAGTACTGCATCTGCTCTCCCTTGACTAATCAAAGAGCAGAATCATCTCTCTACTCCTTTTGTATTTTCCAAATCACTTCTACTGGGCAAAACTTGAGCTGTTTTTCTATTGGTACCCATAGTGTCAACCCAGACAAAAAACATCTTCACAGCCAATGGTTCTTTCTTTATTTAGTATGGAACTGTTTGAAAAGCTGAAGAAAAAATGTCACTGCAGAAAGGAAGGTGATTTCTGACTAACAAATACCCATGGGGTGGCACCATAGACCTGCCTGAATATACACATTTTGTCTCTCTCAGTGGCAAAGAAGTTCGACCCTATGACCCATTCTTCCCTTCCCAGCTGAGGGTCTAGATGAAAACGAATGCAAGTGATCAAAGCTAGTTAGTTCTTTTGTAAAAGTCCATCTGTAGCAAACTTAAGGATATTTACTTAGAATTAAGATACTAAAGGCACTTTTGCATAGCTCTTAGCCCTTTAAGGTGAGGAACTATGAAATATACACAGTGAAATTTTATTTCAGCAGAAATAAAATAGTCTTCCACATCGACAGAGACCTGACCAGCTCCTTGCACAGCTTTATTGCACTGATTCTTTAAGAGGCATTATTTAGTTGTTCATTGCATTGGAAACAAAATAGGTGAAATGTAAGCAAACTAATTTGCTCCATTCTTACTTGCCTTTGAGATCTCATTGCACATTAAGAGGTGTTTTGCAATTTGAATTCTTCCTGCCTAATGTCACATCAGGGTTAACAAAATGAGACATTAATATTTTGAAGCTGGACCTAAGACTCGAGGTACAGTAATGCATTCGAAGAGATGACACATGCAAATCCACAAATGACTCCTGTACATCTTCATGTACCAACACACACATTTGTCTGTACTCACTGGTTCCTTAAATACAACCACAGTAAATATCTACACTGCATATGGAGAAATTTTCACATACATGGATGTACTCATCTCTATCAGTGACAGCAGCCATGGATATTTCTGGATTTGTTTGTCACCTTTTGGGTGCTGGATGTTCCTTTATTAATCCTAGGTTTGTTTCAGTTTCTGTTCCCCAAAATTGAACTTTGGACATTAGTAATCTTACTTACCCGAATATTTATTCATGGTGACTTGTTCTTATGCAAATAAACTGCCCACCCCCAGGTGAAACTGAAACGAAGTTTCTGTCAAAAAAATACTGCAAAAGAGGGTGACTCCCATTCCAAAGTGGATCTGGGAGTGCAGATGAGGTTGTCTGCCAGCAGCTGGAACTAACAAGTGAGCCATTTTTCAGCAGTGCAGAACAGAAATTTTATTTCTTACTACTAGCCTCAGAATAGAAAAGCAGCTCTTCTCTAGCCACCCCAATGCACCAAGAGAGAAAGAGCATCTGCACAACTGGCATCAAGTCACAGAGCTGTGGCACAACAGATAACTTTTCTGGCACCCGGGTACCATCAGAAGGTTGAGCAGAATCCGGTGGAGAGAGAATCAGAAGACATCATGTGCAAAAACTTGTGATTTTATGGATCTCCAGCAGGTGGTGATGGTTACTGCCGGTTCCCTTCATGGGACCATTCTGAGGAGTTCCAAGAACCACTCACACACCCTTGAACCTGGGTCCTCATGTCAGTCAGGAAGATCGCAGTGTGTGTGAGGACAAGTCTACAGCTGTGGTCAGTGACTGGGCCAGCACTCCCAGGCTGACTCTAAGCAAGCTGCCCAGCATCCAGGACACCTATGGCAGTGGTCAGCTTGTGGTGGGGGGACATCCAGATATTTATGAAACTTCACAAGTGAGAAGAGCTCTGTACTCACATGAGCACCCTGAGAGCAAGACCTGAGCCTGCTGCTGTGTATCTGCAGAAGCTACTGGCCACAACAGGTCAGTGATGTGACAAGACTAGGCTTTTCCCGGTGCCCTGAGAAATCTGCTCAACTTCATGAACTCAGAATCACCCGTTCAATCTGAAAAATGAGTGAAACAATGCTAGTTGCTAGTGAGGACCTTTCTTCTGGCCAATGCACCCAAACCTGGCTTGCAGAGCACAGAGGTTACAAAAGAATTCTTCCTATGGCTTAGCTAGAGAAGATTGTGCCGTGTCAGTCTCTACTGCTTGCAGTTTCCTCTGGGTTTGTGACAACGATTAGTTTGTGACCTGATGCAAGCTGCAGAAATGGATCACTGGTGACCATGTCCAGGCATGTGCACTCCTTGAGGACAAAGCCATTGCCTTCCTCAGTGCCAAGTCTGACTTGAGCTTGCAAAGCTAGGGGAGTGATTTATTGGTATGGTCCTGGGCCAGCCCTCAGTGTTCTATTGTCAGAAAATATTCCGTCTCCTGCAAGGCCAGAACCAACATAAGTGAACATGAACGGTGGGGTGGGTGGAGGAGGGAGTCAGGCACTGTCAGGACCCTCTGTGAGGGAGCAGGATTGCTATGGCAGGTTGTCAGGCAGAGCAGAGCCTACACAGCATCTGCCTTCAGGGACTCTTCTGCAAGGTCACCCCAGAATTCCTCCCTGGTGGTTGCATTCGTTCGTACCTTAGGAAGAGTGAATGGGGTCAACTCAAACACTCAGAGACTTCTTGAAACAAACAAAAAAGTGTTTGACTAATGTGGTTTTGAGTTCACAGACACGATGCTCTGTAAGGCCAGAAATGCATTGATACTACAGTACTCTCTTCATTCCCTTCTCTCTGCAGTAGATACTTACAAATATGCAGCTATACATTAGGCTCTGAGATGCTTAGTCTGATCTGCAAGAAGTGGCTTGATTGGCAGCAGTGCTTAGTAGCAGCAGACACTGGTATAAAGCCAGCAATGTGCCACAGAAAGCAGAGAGAAAAGAAAAGTCCAAGCAGAAGCAGGAATTTGCAATGCAACGTTTCCAGGCATCTCCTGAAAGCTGAATGTGCTCCATGAGGTGGTGGAAAACCAAAATAAAATAAAAAAATAAAAAAGTAAATGTCATTCTGTCACTCCTGCCAGCCTACTGTGAGGAAAGGAATCCCTTCCAAATCCAGCAGTTGGCTTGACCCTCACAAAATCAGAAAGACAAGGTCACCACACAAGCAAATTTTCATGCTTCAAGAAGAACTTGCACATCCTGTCTATGGGGACCAAGTGTCAGTGCTCCACAGGATTATGATAACCTCCAAAAAGGTCATATAGCCAGGTGGGAAAGCCCTTTCTTGGCCTTTATGAGCAAGTATCAGTAATTCAGGATGCCTTTATGTTGCTATGTGCCTGTATCAAGGGTCATATATCTGGGTGGGACCTCACATTACTCAAACAGCTGTGACCAAAATATTTTTTTCTATTTCTCATGCTGTCAGTTACATCCCCTTGCAGAAATCTGCACCTTCTCTGTCACAGCCTCCTGCCCAGTCCACAATCCACCTTCATCAGAGACATTTCAACCAAGACACTGCCTCCCGCCACCATGGTTAAGGTTCAAGGATGACCAGAGACATCACTTGGCAGGGAAACTGCTCTTGGTTCACAGTAGCATCTATTGCTCACAGTAGCAATAGATGCAGCACAAACAAGGCAATGCCAGAGCAAAGCACTATAGCTCTGTATCACATCTCTGGGGTTGCAGGTCAGGAAGCAAAGCTGAGCCAGGCTCCCAAAGCCACTCTGGGGACTTAAAGCTCTGGCTACTCCTTGTTCAGAGGTCTGGGATGCCTCCAAGTGACCATCCAGGTATACGGGTGTACGTATGCACACACAGAGCATGCTGGCGTGGGAGGTCTGCTCTGCTGCAGGAAAAGTCCAGGCTGAAACAGTGTTGGAACTCCAATCCCTTCAGTGCCTGACAGATTTGAGCTGAGATCAAGAAAAGAGGCAACAGCTAGCAGCACTTTTGTCCAGTTAGGAAAGAGACTGTGAGGAGAGCAGTCAATACGCTATGTGGCAGGACACAGGCTGGGGCTGGAGGTGGAGAAAATATGGACAGACCAGGCAGCCAAAATGAGGTGCTGGATGAGGCCTTAAACTCCATATCATCCATAGCCTCCAAATGGCTGAGTGTAAGCACAAATTTCAGTCCACAGGAGACTAAAATGTCGCATGCCTCAAGCAGGGAATAGAAAGGCCATAGTGCATAAGGGACTAGCACTGACCATAGAGGTGCCGCTTGGGCACTGTATTCAGGCCCTTCTGTTTCTCTGTATACAAGAGCTACAAGACATTCAAGCACAGAACATCACCTCTCAGCTCCTGGATCTTTTCCCCAGCCTCACGTGCATTTGCCACATGGTTAAATAACAGTGGTCCAGCCACCTATAGCAGCAACAAGAGTATTCTCCTGTTTCATGACTTGGTTTTTGTTTCTGACAGTTCAGGAGTGACCATTTCTGATTTCTAAGTTACAATTTAGAAATGCTGCTCAGCTGCATCACCAGGTCTCATTTGGTATGTTCATTTTCACGATCACATTAGATACAGCATTCTGTGTTTCATTTCCTTGTTGTCCCACACACCCTCTGGAGAAAACGGAGCTGAATGTGAGGTCTCTGCTTGCTTTACTGTTTGACCATGGACAGATTTGCTGGGCAAATGTGACCCAGAAAGAATGACTTCAAATAAAAATTCTTCATAGTATGATAGATAAGCAGAATCTAAACAAATGACCAGGTGTCCAGAGCCACTGTTTCTGTGACCAAGTCACAACAGCCCTTGCCTGATGCTGCCGGGGTACAGCAAGGGCCAGCTACTCCCTAAGGTGTGAGGAGTCAAACAAGGTAAAGCAGATAGCAAGGAAGGAGCCTTGCTATCCAGGGTCCATTCCAGTGTACCCAGAAAAGGGGATCGGGACAGTCTCAGGGCTAACAGCCAGGATCAACCAAGAATCCAGACTTTCAGGCAGGTTCATGCTGATGATGCAGGTCCTAGGTCAAGCTGGGAAGTCAATCCTCAGTCAGGATCAGGTCTTGTGATGACAACCAAGGTCGCTTACAAACACAGTGATCACTGGGCTGGTCTATAGAGGTGAGTCAGGTCTGAAGCCGAGCCAGAAAATCAGTTCATAGGTCAGGAAACAGGTAACAGGATCCATGGCTGGCTGTGGGCATGGACATGGGCATAAGCATGAGAGATGGAGACAACCACACCTACGCCATAGCTCAGGCAGGGACTAACAGCCCAGACCCAAGCTTAAATGGAGTTCCTGGGCCATCTGTGGGCAGTGTGGCAGTGGAAGTCCCAGGTGAGGGTGGGCAAGGCAGCTAAGGTGTTTTTAATGCCCTCTGGGCCCTGAGAGACACAGACTATAACAGTTGCATTCAGTTTTTATTACAAAAATAATTTGGAATTCATAGGAAGGTCAGAGTCTTGCTTTGGCCAAGAGCTGGTTACAATGCAAACAGGGGCTGAGCATCATGAGCCAGGACCAACAGGACAATATAAACAAGAATTAAGCATAATGAGCCTTGACACAGACAGTGGATCCACAAGCAACAGAACCATCCCCAAAGCTGCTGGGGAGGTATACTGTGATATCATTTGATTGGCAGCCTGTGCCAACAACTAGCTACAAAGACCTTCAGCCATAGAGTGGCAAGCTATCTGTCCAGGATATTGGTAGCTTTTAGACACTGGGGAATGTTAGCAACATTTCATGATTGTTATTTCTACATATAAGCAGTAAAGCCATTTTCTCTACGTGAAATCTCTTAGTAGAGGACCAGAGGGATATAGACAAAGCAGAGGCATTTAATACGTTCTTTACCTCTGTCTTTGATACCAATGATGGGCCCTGGGACACCCAGAGCCTGCTGGAAGACTGTGATTGGAGGATATTGGTCATAGCCAGCTAGGGTTCACAGGGGAAAGTCCTGCTTAACCAACTTAATTTCCTTTTATGACAAGGTCACCCATCTAGTTGACCAAGCAAAGCCAGTAGATGTGGGTTTTTTGAATTTTAGCAAAGCTTTTGATACTGTCTCTCAAAGTATCCTTCTGGACAAAATGTCCAGCACACAGCTGGACAAGTCCATAATACATTGGCTGAGCAATTGGCTGATGGGTCAGGCTCAAAGGGTTTCAGTAAATAGGGTTAATATCAGGCTGGTAGCCAGTCAACAGTGGGGTTCCTTAGGGCCCAATTTTAGGGCCTGTGCTCTTTAATGTTGTTGTAAATAATCTGGACGCAGGAACTGAATGTACATTAAGTAAGTTTGCTGATCTTACGAAACTAGGAGGAGCTATGGACTCACTGGAGAGCATAGAGTCTTTTCAGAGAGATCTGGATAGAATTGAGAGCTGGGCAATCACCAACCATATGAAATTTAACAAGGGCAGGTGCCAAATTCTCCACCTGACACAGGGCAGTCCTGATGTCTTTTCTCCAGAGATCAAAGATATGACACAAGGAAATGGAATGAAGCTGCATCAGGGCAAGTTCAGATTGGACATTAGGAAAAGGTTCTTCACTGAGAGGGTGGTTGATCACTGGAAGAGGCTCCCCAGGGAAGTGGTCACAGCACCAAGCCTGTCAGAGTTCAAGGAGCACCTGGATGACACTCTTAGTCATATGGTTTAGTTTTAGGTAGTCCTCTGAGGAGGAAAGAGTTGGACTCAATGGTCCTTACAAGTCCCTTCCAATTCAAGATATTCTATGATTATGTTCATGGATGACCCTGAAATGAAAATAAAAATATGGCATTTAGAACATTTAACAATGGCACTTTGGAGTTATTGTGATTTGAAATGGACACAGAAGGAGAAGTCTGTTACTTGTAATAGCCCGGAATATTTCTTTTCCACAGATGCCATGTAAAATGGATTTCCCAGATATTCAATGACTTTCTTAGCCATAGATTCCTTTCACTGTGTTTCATTAAAAATAGCATTTGTCAGAAAACTCTAATACATTGAAATTAAAATGCTGCAGAATTTGTATTAGTTTTGCTGGATTTTTTTGGTACACAATCCTTCCAGACCATGAATGTGGTCCTATTCATTCAAGCAGGGTCCCTTATCTCCAGGGCCATAACTTTCAGCACCGCTGGCAAACACCCTCTCTCTTCTCTTGCCTGCCTTTCAGGAGGTCTGGCACAGAACAAAAGCAAGGTTGGATTCTCCCAGGGGACACACATTCTCTTTTGAACAGCCTTTCTCATCTCACAGAAACTGAACCCTTCAGACCGGTCAGGGAAGTTGCTGAATCGAGTCTGGAAGGGACTTTATTGAAGTACGTAGGGGCCCAGTGACTGAGAGAGGTGTCAGACCACTGTAGATACTGAAAGTGGCTGAGTAGCATCATTTAGGGAACCGGTGCTCAGATCCAGATTCGAAAGGAATCTGGTGGGCAGTTTCTGGGATGAGACTGAAGTTTCAACTGTTAAGCTGAAATTTATAAACTCCCACTCTGGAGCCTGAAGTAGAAAAGCTGCACTCTTAGCCTTTGCTTCGTAATACGATGGAAGAAAACCCACAGTGCTTCTCTCCCAATGGAACAGGATAGTTCCTATGATTTTTCTACATTACTTTTTTTGAAAGCATGATGCAGCACTCTTCAAACTCCAACTAGGTATGAATAACTTCTTTCCTGCCCTTCACAACTCAGTGACCCCAGACTGCAAGTTATTTCAGGTGGTTCTCCTTATCCCTCAGAGTCTACTAACCTCTAAGACGTCCTGGAGCTTTAAACGATTCCTAGTTATCTCCGATTGAAAGTCCACAGTCCAGAAGTCATCATCAACACCTCCTTGGATAAAAGTTTCCCAACAGTCCTCATAGTCTGGAGAAATGGAAGCAAGATGACTAACCTGAGTTTATTCAGACAGCAGACAAGCCCAGGGAACAAGAATTTCTAACCTCTTCCTTGTGCACATGACACAGAGACAGTTTGGCAATGGATAGGCCAGCTGACAGATGCTGCCCACTCTGTATTTGAAACCAATGCCATTCTCTCTGGGTGGGCTTTTTGCTTTTTCCCCCTCTTTTACCAGCATAGGGCCCCTTCAGTCAGCCTTATCCTGGCAGCTGCATTCAGTCACCTAGGAAAAGGGAGAAGCACCCTCCCTCCCATCCCCTCAGGAATGATAGAAAGATGGTGCCTCTAAACAAGGGACAGTTTTCATACAGGTCTGGTTGCTGGTCCCCCTTCTCCTGCAATATTTGAACATCTGGGTTTTGGATGCGACACTCAGCCACTGAATGGTGATGGACGTGTCCCAAGAGAAGCAGGGCAGGACATTGGGCACAAAAACAAGCTCATATCAGATTCATCCATGCACAAAGTTTACCAGTTCACCCCTTCCCAGTCCCATAAGGCATAGGAAACCTTACCTTCCATTTCCATGACAGCAATGGTTACTCCCGCCAAGCTCGTAAGGTTCCTCAGACCTTGGCGGTTTTTTTCATTGTTTATGTAATAAAGCCGTGCTACACGTATGTGTATGTTCACATATGAGTGCTTCTTTAAGAAATCCTGTATTTTATAGCAGCAGTCTGCACAAGGGCTCCAGGACAAGTACCAGGTGATGGAACAGGTGACATGACTATTGAATCTCCTCACATGAAAGATGTTCTCCAGGAAGTAGACTTCAGCGTGGTAATACCTGTAGCAGCTGTAGTTTCTGACCCAGTGTATCCAAGGTGTGCCAGTCTCACCCCACTGCAGTTTGCATAGTAGGTATGCCTCTCCTCTAAAATTACGGGGGTCAAAATTATCCCTTAAAGCCCTCCTAGATATATGCATGCTGAAACAGAAGAGAAACTTCAAGGAATCACTGGTTACAACTATGTTCTCTGTAGTTCTCCAGTACACTAAAAAGAGGGAGGGTGAAGGAAGCAAGAGGAGAACTGAGATGGGCAAAACATGAGAGAGTAAAGCAAGGAAAATGGAGAGGCAAGCACCATGGCGGGGTAACAGAACCAAACCCTGGGCCACCCAATCCTCCCTTTGCCTGCAGCTGCATGCAGAACTTCCACCTCCTCAGCCCTCCCTACGGCTGCCCTTTTCCTCATCAGCATGAGCATTTCTAAAAGCTTTCTAGATCTTTTCATGTGTCAGGCTCTTTTCCAGGGCTCCTGTGTAGCCCTTTTTAATGTAGGGAGCAGTTGCAAATTTTGTAAAAATTAAAAGAAAGAAACAAAAACCACAGATAAACAGATTCTCTTGCTGTTTGTTTTTCCACAAGGATTAGCACAGTCAGCACAATCCTACATGAGAGAAGGAAAAGTGCTCTATGCAAGTAAATGCAGCTCCCAAGAATGGCATTTTCTGCCAGATAGTCCATCTCTTAGATCCAGATCACTTCAGAACAGACCTCTAAATATTGTCAATTAAGTGTACAAAGACTGCCAGTGTTGGTCGTGAATATATCCTTTATATCAGTAATTATCCATGATACATAAATAATATGTGAAGTCACCATTAGCACTTTGTAGCCTTTGTACAATTGCTTTAAATAGAGATTTATATGAGAATGCACTTCAGATATATATTTTTCCATATTAGAATAATTCATAATAAATCTGGACAGAGTCTTAACAGAGAAACAATAAACCTGTAGACCATTTTATAGATTCAAACCAACCAATAACAAAAAAAAAAGCCTGCTATCTTAACTAAGGACAAACTAAATCCTGCAGATCAAGAAACTCTCACATATTCTCTAGATGCAGAACTCATCACCTATGTAAAAATAATCTCATTTATCTAAGTCAGAAGGCTTTGTTTTCTTACCTCATCTCCTTCCTCATCCCAGTCTCCTCCACATCAAAATGCATATGTACATAAACCCATTTATAAACCACAGACTATATCTCTGTTTGTTGTCTCCATGCAAACTCCGTGTATATAAACCACAGAAACTATACAAGTGGATTTCTTTAACAGGTGTTCTATTGAACTTATGCAGATGTATCAAATGTAAATGTCACCAAATGTCACCACTTTTTAAATTACACTTAATTCCTTTAGTATGATGTTAAAAAAATACCCTAAGAGAGAAACAAAAGTGAAGAAAAGGCTTAATTTTAATATTCTTTCCCATTTGAGGTGCTAAAAGAGACTTATTTTTTCTATTTCTATTATGTTATTTGGAAGTTAGCACTTATTATCTTAAATTTCTTTAAAACTTTTTGATTAGGGAACATATTTATATAAAATAAGTATATAACATATGCATATACATGTAATGTGTGTGTATACATACATATACAGGGAATATACTGACAGTGATTGAAGTACATCAAAGAAAATACATTGAACTCCCAATACTCAAGTCCAGTCAGTTCATCTAGTTCTTACAGAAGGTATCTTTAAGGTTTTGGAAAGCTGTGTTACAATAGATTACAGAGATATGACCTGTAGTTGTTGCCATCTGATTGCAAAACAGAGAAAAGTTAAATTTTCGAGGTCTTACTTAGAATGGTCTTAAGCACACCTTGACCATAAAACACTGCACTTTGGGTAAGCCATTGCAGCGGGTGTCCTGTGCATATTTTCAGGGACATAAAGCCTTTTCTTTAGAACAATCTTGCAATACACTAATCTTCAAGATATAGCCATCTTAAAGATGTGTTAAGCCAAGTGAAATTTATTGTCTAATCAACTTAACGTTGTATAAACAAAAGTCTGCATTCTTATAAATATATCTGCTACAGATTTAATTTAAAAAAATATTTAATGTAAATTTAAACAGCAGGACAGACAAGAAAATTAAAAAACCTCATTAAAAATTCCCACACTATATAATACTTACAGAATCTCAGCATCTATTCCTTATTTTCCCCAAGCCAGCTATGAAAATACCTAAAATAAGCTGTGAGTTTACAGGTAAATAGCCCAAAGCTGTGCTATCACTTTAAATTTGTTTTGCTTTTATAGCTATCACAAATAGTCCTTGCTGTTCAGCATCATTGTGTATGGGATACATCTACACATGGAGCCCGATTCCAAAAATCAAGCACTTAGAAACTGGCTCCTTGATACAAATATGAGACAAAATTGAGTTAGCAAATAAAAAAATAAATGGTCCTAAAACCTTTTTAGTTTTCTGTCTAAATTTAGTTCATCAGTCTCATGAAGGAGAACTTGTAACCCTTTCAGAATTTAAGAGCTGGAGAGAAATACACCAACTGTAAAGACTGACTGAGTATTCGAAAGGTGGATTGCACCCAAAAATATTTAGAGGAGTCAGGGGAGAAAAGGGCAGCGGGGTGACAGCCAACATAACTGTCTCCTATGCTTTAATCTCTTTTCCATTAACATGCAGCTGCTATGTACTTGTGCTTTAAACCTTGAAAACATATTGACTGATTACAAATCAGGAATAAAATGTATTGTTTATGACTTTCTATTGTCCCATCATCCATAACTGGAACAGGAATACAATGAGTTTATTTTAAAATGTGCTAAATTTATGCGAACAGGTCCTAAAATTGATATTTCTCTTATTAAAACTTTGTATAATAAAGTGCACCGTTATAGATACTTAGTAATTTTCCTTCCTTCCTTCCTTCCTTCCTTCCTTCCTTCCTTCCTTCCTTCCTTCCTTCCTTCCTTCCTCTAACACTTTTAATGATAAACTATTTAAAATTCTGCTCTTTTCTCAATAATAATAGTAGTAAATAATGACAATATCTAAAGAAGTACAAGCATAGATGTGTCAAAACTTCTCTAGTCAGTGATTCTCCACTGTTGCTAATGCTCTGCACAGCCGATGCACTTCTTTACCAAACTTTGCATCAAAACTTACTTTTCTCTCTCTGTTGGACAGAAAATGTCTGTCCTGACACTTCCTGTTTATTTTCTGGCACAACCACCATTTCCAGACCCAGGAACAGTCGAGCGGGGCAGAGGCGNCCAGCCCACCCCCCACCCCCCCCTTCACCCATTTTTATCCACACATTTGTTTCCCACAGTTTTATGGCTCCTGTACAGTTTTATACCGGTGGGAACTTCCCCTGTGGGCTCAGACCCCAGCGCAGCCCCTTGCCCACAGCCACCCCAGTGACCAGGGCTCCCACTCAGCTACTTGGGCACCAGCGTCACCCTCATCTTCCCCAAGCCAGGCAGAGACCTCACACAGACAGAAAGCCCCCCCACGGGTGACAAGGCGAGGGGTCCCCTTGGGCTGGAGTGAGGACAGCACAGAGCTGAAGCCAGGGGTTATTTTATGGGCAGCTATTTTTTTTTTACCCTCTCAGCTTCTTCTTGTACATGGCTTCTCCTCTCCTGGTGGACCCGCTGGCACTTCTCTCCTTTGGTGCTGTCCTCCTTTCGGCTTCTGGCCCGGGGGTGGGTGCTTCGATGTCTGAGCACACCCCCGGGCTCTGCTGGCAGGGTGATGTAAGAGGAAAGGGGAAAAACTGGTCTGGCTGCGGTGGCTGCCACATGATGACGCGTCTTTAGGAGCCTGCCCCCCTCGGTCGTGCCCTTAGCCAGGGCCTGGGGGCTGACATGCTTCCAGCTGAAAATGGAACAATTGGACAATCTCTCTGAAGCATGCTTGTGAGTTTGAACGGGATGAGAATGCTTCCTGGCAGAAAAGTGAGATCTGTCCTTCTGTGCAGGAAACCCCTCCCAGTGGTGCAGCTGCTCACGGTGGCACAGTTCTTGCCTCCCAAGCACCCAACGCTCAGCTCGGTGGAAACCACAGTGGTTTGGCCCCACGTGTCACGAGATCATCCCACACCGTCAGAGCTTTATCACGGGTGAAGTGCTCACACACAGACCTGATGAGAGACTTCACTCACAGGGTAACAACAGATGCTGCGTGCCGTGCCAGCAGCATGCCGTGGTCCAGGAGGGCAGGTTACCTCAGGCTCAATGCTGCTTGGATGCACAGAGCCAGCTTTGACCTAGTACAGTCACAGAGGTATCTGGCCTTCCAGGAACTGGCTTTGGGTTTTTTCCTATTATCTGGGATATCTCAAAACTGCGTGAGCTGAGGGTTTTCGTTTCCATTTCTCCTCATATGGACTACCTGAAGAAAACTGCTTCAGTGATTTCAGGGCTGATGCTGGAGCTAGTGCCAGCTGTTGACACCAGCTTGGCAAACCCTCTTGAGTGCTGGCTGCCGAGAAGCCTCCTCTCTCCAGGGGGACAAAGCGAATGCTGTGGGCTGTTGGCTAACCAATGCATGTCATCATAACCCAATGGGCAAACTCTGTGTGTGGCTCGGAAGAGGCTCTGAAGACATGTCTGACCAGCATGTTCATTTTGACGTGGTATTGCTTGTGTATGTATCGTGAGTATCTGTGGCAACAGTGCAACTTTCTGAGAGTTGGAAAGGATCACAGACACTGCCAGAAAAGGTCTGCTAGGAATGCATACATGTGAGGTATTAAATATGCTGCTTCTGTCATAAAAAACCCCCACAAATCGAACTTCACAAAGTTCAAGGTTGTGATAAACTCACCTATCTTGGACTGAAAGATTTATATGATTAAAGAATAGACCTCTTTGGAGATTTCACATTGAGACTCAGAACATTTCTGAGGTAAGATGGTGACACTCAGCCTGTAATGGACTGAGTGGGGCATGCATCTGTTTACACGGTCCATTCCAGCAACCCTGCCCTGACAGCAATGAACATCACCTGAGTCAAGAGATGGGGTGGTGCTTTCCTAAACTGCAGCAGCTCTGTTCACTGCAGCATGCCTGCCAACAGTTTCCTCGAGGGATGCCAGCAGTGTGTGATGAGCTGACACTAGGCAATGCTTATACCTCTTCTCCAGAAGCCATTCCCCATTCTACATATTGCTTCACCTCTAACTCCACAAACCATATTGCTCATACCTGTGACCCCTGAAAGCCCTTAGTCAATGTACACACACTCATTGCAACAGTGATAATTTCTTAGGATTAGTAAATTTACCCGTGGTTCTCACTCACATACCCTCCATCACACAATCAACAGTAGTGAATGACACAGGAGTCACTAACACAGCTTGAAATACCAGAACATAACATTTCCTAGGTCAGATTCTCTTTTGGTCTTCCAGCCTTGGTCATCTCCTGTGTACTGCAGCAGCAACATGGCATGCTGACCTGGATTTCCCACAGCCTAGGGAAAGGCAATTTTGCTATGCTGTGACAGCTTCACATCATGTTGTCAAGCCACAGGTTAAACTCCTCTGAGTGAGCTGGCAACAAAAAGCAAGATGTTGAGGGCTTCCAGCTTCCAAACACCCAAGGCTTGACCTGCCTCCTCCTGCTGCTGCATGTCCTAGGACTGGATGAAGATGACACGCTGCAATGCTGAAATAACAGCATATAACTCCCAGAACAGAGTGAGATGTCTTCACTGAGGCCGCGTCATGGGATGGCGCTTGTCCTCAGAAACAGCCCTGGGAAGTTGCCCAAACATCTGCTCTGTGCACCAGGAGTGCATCCTTGCTATGCACAGCACGAGCCGTGCTCGGCATCACCTGGACAGCACAGGGCACGTGCTGACACAGAACCACGGCTGGGGCGAGCTGGCAGAGCCCTGTCAGAATGTGGCTGTAGGCCCACATCTGAGCTAGAACAAACCTGCAGCACCTACCAGTGACCAATAGCACTGCCTGTGCCTGGCATTAATGGTCAGGGGTCTGCCAAGTAATTCAGAAGCATCATTAATTACAGGGTTCTGATGGGGTTATAGAGGAAGCAGGACAGGTATCTAGGTTGGTAGACACCCAATGGAGAAAAGAAGAAAACCCACTACTTTGGTGACAGTCAATTTGCCTTTTGAGCACTCTGGCCATATTTGTTATTTCGGTTAAAGACTGGATACCATGATGAGACATATGACGAGAGCTCATCAGCAGGTAGGTAACTCAGCCAGGAATACAGGACATCTTGTTCTGACGGCTCAGTCACGGGACATATGAGTCATAATGTTTTCGTTCAGTTTTTCTCATTCAGTATGTTGCTTTCTGTATTTATCTTTATTACTCAGTGAAATAGGAACCATAACATAACTGCTTTTTTTTATTATTCATTTTCATCTTCTCAAAGCTTTCAGAGTATCAGGAAATACTTCCAATGCATATATTGGATGTTGGTCTCCCAACAGCTGGGCTTTTCTGTCCCCTACATCTGTTTGTGATCTTGTTAAGGACCCTTTATCACCTCCCAGAGCTGAATAGGACAGAGAATCTGTACCAGCCAGGAGATTTATAGGAAACAATCGTCACCAAAACCAGCATGTCACAAGAGGACAGCACTCCCTAGCTCATCTCCCTGCAGCTTCTTGGCTGTTGTTGACCGTTGCTGTCAGATTTTGAAGTCTTTCCTCACAGCTCAGCCCCTCCAGCCTCAGACCCGTGTCACCACCACTCCTCTGATGTGACATTTTTGTCCAGGCCTCTGGGACAAAGAATGGGGACAGATCAGAGCTCAAAAACCAAGAGGCAGATAAATACCCCTGGAAAATTGCCAATGCCTGTTACTAAGCTTGTTCCCTTGTTTTATAAGACACATGCTGCCCTGACGATTTTTAGAGTTTGGCTTGGATGCTAATGGGAGCACACGATGAAGTGGCTTCTGTTTCAAAAGCTGGTGTTTGAAGAAAAAAGGGAACGGGAAAAGTCTGCCTGAGCAGTGTGGTAGCATGAAGTATTTCCCTCCCTCTTACAGGACAACTCTCTTTTCTGTGTCACCCGTGTGCCAGCCAGGCACTTCTCACTGCCAAGAAACTGCCCTGAGCACTGACACTGCCCTTCGGTTACTCACCTCAACCAGCCGGGCAAGGAAACCCTTCCTAGAAAGCGGGAACAAGAGTCAAGCAGGCTGGGGTACAACACATCTCTGTGCAGCTCTAGCTGTCCACTTACAAGGCCCTTCCATTGCCAGAGGAGTTTCTTGGAGACATTTGTGGTAACAGAAGCCAGCCCACCCCTTGGCACTACCCAGCTCCCTCTGTGCCACCCAAGAGGCAGCAGGCAGCTGCCTACATGTCCATGGCATGTCAGCATAAGAGGTGGGCCAGCAGAACTGGGGAGACTGGGGCAGGATTGGCCCCTGCTATTGCCTGTGGGACAGGCTGCACTGGGCACAGCCAGTGGGGAATCCACCTCCAGTGCCAGGGCCATTGCTGCTCCTGTCCCCAGGCTGAAAAGGCCCCAACTTGTTCCAGTCCATGGCCAGCCCTTTGCTACACCAGCACAAGTAGCTCTGGTGAAATCATGCCTGCCCTGTGGCTCAACCCATCTCTGTGCCCCTGTTGTGCCATCCCATGGGTTGCCATGGGCAAGCGTAATGTCACCCCCCTCCCCGTCACACCTGGGGCATAAAGCCCCACCATTGAGCCCTGCCAGGTCCTGAGCAAAGACCCTCTTCCCCCTTTGCGAAAGGTGGATCCGCACCAGTGTGTAATTCTAATCCAGGCAGTTCTGCAAGAGACAGGAAAAGACCTCAGAGAGCAGCTCTGCAGAGAAACAGACGGGTTTTGGCCAAAAATAACCAGGCACGCAAGCAAATCAAAATGGAAAGCTGCAACATGATCTGAAACAAGGCATCACAATCCCGGGAAATTCCATTTTCCCAGAAATAACTTTCCTGACTGGCTTCAGGCAACTTGGAGACAGCTGTCCAGAAGTCAGCAGTTCTGTTTCCTGAAAAGCATCACCCTGATGAGACGTTCTTGTTCTGACCCACAGCTCAAACAGGTCCCTCCTCCCCTTCCCTCCCAGTCTCACTGGCTTCTCACCCATGTGTACTGTGTTGTCCTCTGCAACAGCTGATAACCCGTGGCATGCAGCCGGGATGCTACAGAACCAGGTTTACAGAACCTGAGTCTCACCCAGGTTAATCCCTATTAATCACCTTCTTTTCAGCCCGGAGAACTGCCGCGGCCGGAGGTGGGGAAGAATCACACATCAATATGATGGGTAAAAAGCTTCCGTTTATTCAGCATGCATCGGTTTTCTTTATACAGTTGCAGGACAATAGCGCTGTTATTGATTATCTAGTTTTGCGTAAGCACTAAGGTATTTGCTAGCTTTACGGTTAATGTATCTTGCTTTTTTGTTAACTTGCTTCCTTCTTCTGTATACACATTGTTTCAGTTCTTGTCACGTATCTCTGTGAGAAAATCGCGTTGCCCTTCGAAGTTTCTAATAAACAGAGAACACATTCAGACCCTACACATTGTATCTATCAGAAGATTGCGTTATGCTTCAAAGTTTCTTATAGACAGAGAACACATTCAGACCCCCAACAGAGAACCGTTCTCAAAGAAAAGAAAAAATAAAATTTGAAAACCAATTTTTTTACCGAAACCTTTTGGTTCTGTTCAAGCAACCTTTCCCTGTGGAAGCCAAATAATCCTGGCCAGCTCAGCTCTCATTCCTGCACACGCCACTGTGTCTCCAAGACAGAACGCAACTCAAAGGGCTGCAGAAACAGATTGTCCTTAATTGAGGAGAACAAAAGCTAGGACTAAGCACACGCGGGTGGGATTTACACCAACACCATCACAGAACCACGGAATGGTAGGGGTGGGAAGGGACCTCTGGAGATCATCCAGTCCAATCGCCCTGGCTAGAGAGCAGGGTCACCCAGAGCAGGTGGCACAGGATCGCATCTAGGCAGGTTTTGAATGTCTCCAGAGAAGGAGACCCCACACCCTCTATGGGCAGCCTGTCCCAGGGCTCAGGCACCCTCAAGGTAAAGAAGTTTGTCCTCATGTTCAGATGGAACTTCCTGTGTTCCTGTTTATGTCCATTGCCCCTTGTCCTGTCACTGGCACCACTGAGAAGAGTCTGCCCTCATCCTCTCGACACCTGCCCCTTAGATATTTTTATGCATTGATGAGATCACCTCTCAGTCTTCTCTTCTCCAGGCTGAACAGCCCCAGGTCTCTCAGCCCTTCTTGTTGTTTTTGACATCCCTTGCCAGACTCTGTTTTCAGATTTAGTCCTGTCTGTGCGAGGGGAAGGCAATGCTGGATACCCCATGGTGTGAGGCTCATTCATACTGTGCACAGAGAAGACAGATCAGGCAAGCATGACAGGTGGTGGAGAGGAAGGAAGTCCTTCTAGCTCAGCTGAAGCCCTCAACCTTTGGCAGTCTGGCTTCTGGCATTGATCCAGTCCTGCTGGGACCTGTTAGCAACATTACCCTGAAGCAGGGGAAGTCCAGCCCCGTTTAACACAGCCTGCTGGATCCCCAGGCTAATGAGCCCTCCAGGAGCTCAGCCCATGCACTTTCGGGGTTTACACCCTACAGATGAAGATCTTCAGACCCCATTTTAGCTGAAGGGCTTGTTTGCACGGGGAATTCCCCTTAGTTGTGGCCTTTATCATACAGCTATCTGCCTAGTGGGAACTCCAGTGCTCAAGTCCGTTATCTGCAGCACAAACAGCGAAACCAGTACCCACGGAGAACCTGAATAGCCTGCAGCAGAGCCAGGAGCAGTAACTGTGTCATGTGAAAGGAACATAAATAGAGTAGTGACTTTCAGTGCTACCGAGCACGGAACAGCTGAGCCAACACCTCTGCAGGATTTCTAGTGGCCCGTTCAGCCTTTCTCTGCAAAACATAGTCCCAGTGTGGCATGTCACCCCAGGAAGGATGCTAGTCCCCCTCTGCGCCAACAAGCAAAGATGGGCGTTTTGGACTGATTAAGCCAGGCCCAGCTTGCAGCCAGCTAAGCTGATGCCAATGCAAATACCAGTTTGTAGAGGGTGGGTCTGGAACTTGCTGCCAGCAACACCAATCAAGGCCAAAACACAAGTGCTGTGAGCCTGGAGCGGAGAAATGGAGCTGGGGGACGGCGGAGAGGTGCGATAACCAGTGTGCTGCGGGGGAAGCTGTGTTTTCAAGCTGTTATTTTGGATGCAAAATGAGTGCACAGAATTCCCTGGATTTACGTACTGTCACAGCTGATCCCCCTGCGTGTCCTGTTCAGGCTCACAACACTCTCTAGACATCTTGTGAAGGCACCTGAAATTGTCCTTTGAGGAATAGCCTTCAGGAGCCAATTTGGTTATGAATGGATAGGTAAAACAAGAGGACAATAAAGGAAGAAAGCTCATATCATTAAATTCTCTGAAATTTTACTCATGTGGCAGTGGTGGACAACGCTATGAGAGAAAATGCACGGCATCCTCCCTTCGATGGGGGACTTCACCTGGGTGATGTCTCCCCATTGTCCTTTCCCTCACCTGCATCCCAGCTCTCGCTCCGAGGCATGGAAGGAGTTGGCTGTGTGGGGGAAGGGAGGCCCAAGTCAGCAGAGGGCCTCTCAGCCGTAGCCTGTCCCACCCTAGGGACGGAGGGGCCGCTGCCGAGGCGTGCGTACGCGGTGCCTCGCAAGCCGGTGACCGAGAGGGATGTCCCGGTCGCGAGCAGGGAGCAGTTCCCTTCCTGAAGCTGGAGATCTGGAGGCTGCCGCTGAGAGACGGGAAGGACGGAGGCAGGGCAGACGCCCCCAGCTTCCCCAGCTCTGTCTCAGGAGGCGCTGGGGCACCCAGGGCCACCCCGCCTTGCCCAGGAGGGCCAGTGAGCAGGGGGAGACCGACCCCACCTCGGCTCGCTGCCACCGCCTAGCCCTCTCCTCCTCCGCNTGGCTGGCCGTGCCGGTGAAGGGGGGCGGTCCGGGAGCCGCCCCCGCCGGCCCCGCTGCGGCTGTCTGCTGCCCCTCGGTGGCCGCCGGAGGGTGAAGCAGGGGGGAGCCAGGAGGAGCCTCCTGGCCCGCTCCCCCCGAACTCAGCCCCCCCGTGACTTGTCCCGAACGTGCCCTGCGGGGCTGGAGGAAGCTCTGGCTCTCCAGAAGCGACCCGTACGCCCGAGGTGGCCCTGGGGGCTTGGAGGGACTGGAGCAGCTCCGTGCCCCCGCCCAGGGGCGGCCGGGGTGTCCCCCTCCCTGGGCAGCACGGGGAGCTGGTGGGGGAAGTGTCCTCCGGGATGGGGTGGCCAGCTGCCACACTGCCCTCCTGGCAGGGCCATCCTCAGGCAGTGACCTTGTGGGAAGAGATCAGTTAGGAGAGTGTGTTCCTTTTGTCAGCCACGCTGAGGAGATGACAGTGTGTTATCTTCAATCCTTTCCCTGCCCTGGTAACTTGGGTCATGCCAAACCAAGCCATGGTAGATCATTCTGCCACAGAACCACCCAGTGTAATTCCATTGCATCTGCTTGCAGTTTGGACACTGCTCCTTCAGGTCACTGCCAGAGTATCTAACCAGCATCTCAGCTGGGGGTTGCAGCTCCTTAGCTCCAAACTGCCCGAACTCCACCACTATTCATAACCAAGCCACGGAGTTCAGTGCTGGCTTGGAGATGTACAGTAATCCCTGTGGTAAGGTAAGGTCTTTCCCTGGCATGGAAAGCTGTCTGGAGCTAAGTCTGCTGATGAGCATGGGTTTGTGATGGAGCCAGCACAGCAGGATGGTGGAGATTGATCAGCCTGGACATTTACTATATCCTGAGTACATCACTTCCTAAAGTACTGAATCAGACCAGTTATCCTCCTTCTGACAACTCATACAAAGAGAAACTCCCCTCCCACCATGGGCCTCGGATGAGGGATGCAGAAGGAAGCAGGTGCCTCCAAAGCCGATGGCAGCCTCCAAAGCCAATGGACTAGAGTACAAGAACAGAAGTGGGGAGCGTTTCCCCAACCATGCTGACCTGCTTTTCTCTGTATCTGGCCCATGGTTTCCAACTGAGGCTGTCCCCCTGCTTACCAGACTGCCCAGCTCACATCTCCTCTGTGTGTCCAGTGGCCCCAGACCAGCATATAGAGATTCTTTTAAGGCTCTGAAGCCAACAGCTGGTATCTACTGGTGTCAATGGTTCCACCTTACTGGTACAGAGGAGCTCACTAACCCTGTGAAAATCTAGGCTAAGGAGGAGGCAGAGTTGTCTCTGGGGTCACAGTAAGGCTACAACATACCCCGATCTCACGGCTTCACTCTTCCAGTAGAAGGTCCACTTCCCCAGTGTGCACCTCGAGTACAGGCAGCTGCGAGCACATTATGAGAAAGCCCCAAACCAAGCCAGCTAACCCGAAGTGAAATCCTCCCTCAATATCTGCATCTCTCCCTGTGGAGAGGATG
Source organism: Aegotheles bennettii (assembly GCA_013398125.1). Classification (NCBI taxonomy): domain Eukaryota; kingdom Metazoa; phylum Chordata; class Aves; order Caprimulgiformes; family Aegothelidae; genus Aegotheles; species Aegotheles bennettii. Next base: position 258,119 of record VZRW01005721.1, read on the forward strand.
AGAAAGAGACAAAGAACCACATGTGGTAGATCTGAGTCAGGGCACGGAGTGCTCCACCGGAAAATGCTCAGACACCAGAACGATGAAGGCAATCTAGGAACCCAGACGGAATAGGGGCTGGTTTTCTGTTCTCTTTTTCTCTTTCCTCCTCTCTACTTCATGTGGCCCGCCTTTTTCTCACTGTGTTTAACTTCATTTCTTCACCCAGGTATGCGTGTATCTCCACAGTTAAAAGCAGGGTCAGATTATGTGCTCAGGTATGCTGTTACAAGCACAGAAAGATTTCAAACTTCAGTGCTGCCCAGGCCAACGTGAGGTCTTTATGATGGGACTAGACCCCATCCCTGCTGAGGAATTCTTCCAGTTACACAGAGGGAATGGACATCAACACCTGGCCCACTGGGCTAATTCCCTCTATTTGGCCTTAACTTCAGCAAGTTGAAACCAGATGTTCATGTGTTTCACCACAGGGGAGGTTTTAAAGTGAGGAGGAGGATGTTTCATGGAATAGCCTGACTCTGAGCCTTTTCCTCCCGTTCCCTGGTGCCATCGCAGACTGCTGTTAAGCAGGCTGCCAGCAGCCCTTGGCATTTCCACGGTGGTGTCATTCGGGGCTGTGAGATACAGGTTCAGGTGCTCCAAGTGGCTCTCTTGAGCCATGGAATGTCAGTACATGAAGGACACATACAGGGGACAGGCATTGAGTCCCATGACCAGTGCACACCTGTTCCCTAGGGATCGGATCATTGAAGAGGAATGCAGCAGGGGCTGACATTCCTCGCTGAGCTGTGCTGGGGAACATGCTGTCCAACAGTCTGCACTGGCTGCAAGGCAATGCTGCTGCCTTGGCCCCACACTGGCTACAGCTGGTGGACAGACCAGAGCTCAGACCTCCAGCTGGGGCTGGCACATGGGCTCACAGAGGACGTGGGTATTGATAGAAACTGAAATCTTCAGCAGTCTGTGTCAGCACGCTGTCTGTGAGCTGCAGTGCCTGAGGAGAGATTAACTACATCTGGCTTGAGCATTTCTGCTGCAGGGGTGAAGTCTGGTGGTTACAGTAAGTGAGGAGAGACAGCTGAGGTGCTACCATGTCAGAGGGCCCTGCTAGATCACAAGCCAACACCTTCATCTTGCTCCAGAGCCATGCAACTCTCTGCAAGGTTATTTTGCATCTGTAGGCACTCTGACACTATTATTAGTCTGTTTACCACTGTAGTAAAGCAACTCTGGTCGCGAGTGGTGTTAGGAGTAGTTGTTCTCAGGCCTGTCTTAGCCCCAGAGTTTGCATGGAGGACACGACTGGGGTTAGAACAGGGATTTTTGGCAAGATGTTGCCAACAGAGCCAGCCATGGCTGCTCCTCCTCCTTCACAACTAAGCTGTACTGGGGAAACATTTTTGTTCTGTCACAGCAGAGCCTGAGGGTCTGCAGGTCTTTCACTTTATGATTCTGTGGCTTTTCCTGATGCTGCAGCCTGGGAAGAGATGCAGTTGGTAACACAGTCTCTTTGATTCTTCCTTTGCTGTCCCAAAAGACGTGCTTTCACAGCCGGTGTGTGTATGATCCGGTTCTCCATGCACAATCTGAGGGAGATGAAGGACAGATAATATTCACCTTTACGCCACTAACTGATGTCAGTGCTGTATTCCCCTCCCCAGCCTCCACCCTTCACCAGATTCAGTTCCTAGGCAAATGACATCCAGTTAAAAAAGCTACAGCCTCACACTGTTCTCTTTGTCTCTTTTTCTCTCCACCTCAGCCAAGTCGACCATCTAAATACTGTTAGACAAAAGCAGGTAAATCTTTTTCTTCCGTCAGTCCCAGACAACATCCACTTGCAGATCCCATTCCACAGCCGTGGGCTTCAGCAGCTTTGCCATTCAGATGCAGAGCAGGTGCCAGCCAGGGAGCCTCACACCCTAACACTTGCTAATTGCTCACAAATGCATGTGCAAGAGTCAGTTCTGGAGAAAAGGAGAGGGTGGGCGGGGGAGGGTAAGGGCCAGGCAATGCGGGGTTCCCTGTCTCAGCCCCTGGCAGATGTGGAAGATGAGCACCCTTTTCCCTAATCCCAGCCTTCCCCGTAATTAGACACTTGCCTCATGGGAGATCTGCCCTTATGGGGTCTTCTAGGGCTTAAAAAATCTGAATGGCGTGGAATGGGCACAGTGACAGGTCTGAAAACTATGTGCTAACTTGGAGAGCTTGGTTAGTGGGAGGTATTAGCAGCTCTCGCAAACTGTGTGCCCACCTACGACCTGCACAAGTGTAATTACAGTCATCCACTTGGTACGTAATCCCCATTAGTTCTGATTTGGTATGTATTAACAGTGGTGAAACACATAGGATCGGCCTCAGATGAGGGATGCAGAAGGAAGCAGGTGCCATAATACACAGCAAACTCCAGACAGCCTTTACCATGCATCTAGCTACTACTTCAGTACCTACTGCAGGAGTAAAGTCAGGGCCCCCTGGGAAGCTGCCCACAGGGACAAGGGGGCAGAGCAGGGCTGGCAGATCTTCAAGGACACTTCCCATAGAATGCAAGAGCTTGTGATCCCCAGGAGCAAGAAATCGGGCAAGGAGGGCGAGAGACTGGCACGGCTGAGTTAGGACCTGCTGGCCAGTCTGAGGGGCAAGAAGAAAATGCACAGGCAGTGGAAGCAGGGACAGGTAACTTGGGAGGAACACAGGGACTCTGGCCAGTTGTGTAGGGATGGAGTTAGGAAGGCCAAGGCACGGCTGGAGCTGGACCTGGCAAGGGACATAAGGAATAATAAGAAAGGCTTGTACAGACATGTTGGCCAGAAGAGGAATGTCAGGGAAAGTGTAACCCCACCAGCCAGCAAGGCTGGCAAAGTTGTAACAACAGACCAGGAGAAGGCTGAGGTGCTCAACAACTTTTTTAATTCAGTCTTCAGTGGAAATCCCTCCTCAGGCACCTCTCAAGCGGAAGGACTGCATGATGGAGACTGGGGGGTCAACATCCCTCCCACTACAGGAGATCAGGTTCAGGACCGCTTGAGGAACCTGGACATGCATAAGTCTATGGGACCTGACGAGATGCATCCAAGAGTCTTGAGGGAGTTGGCTGATGTAGCAGCCAAGCCACTTGCCATGATATTAGAAAAGTCACGGTGGTCAGGGGAGGTCCCTAAACAGTTTTAAACTAAAGGAGGGTGGATTTAGGTTAGACATAAGGAAGAATTTTTTCACCATGAGGTGGGTGAAACACTGGTGTAGGTTGCCCAAAGACGTGGTGGATTCCCTGTCCCTGGAGATGTTCAAGGCCAGGTTGGATGGGGCCCTGAGCACCCTGATCTAGTGGGGGATGGCCCTGCCCATGGCAGGGGGTTTGGACTGGATGAGCTTTAGGGTCCCTTCCAGCTCAGGCGATGCTGTGATTCTGTGGTTCCGCGATTCATAAGCGGTGCGTGTTTGGGGAACAAAAGGCAAACCGCCTGATACAGAGCATCCTTTCGGGGGAGGGGGGAGGTGACTCATGTTTAGAGTCACGTAGGGCCTCCGTACACTGAAACACAGGGCTTGCTATTCCCCTCTGGTGGTGGAAATGGCAGAGAGCACTTGAACACAGCCACGCCTGTGCTGTTCGCTCTCAGCAAGAGGACATCTAACCGAGCCTGGAGGAGCAACCACACCATGGCTAAGAGGAACGGGAGAGTTCGAGCAAAGAGGACGCTTGGAAGGCTTTTGCCCAATATGCACAATCTCTCTGTCTTCTCCAGGCTTCGCACAATCCTGGCTCCAAGCTGTGCCGCTTGCAAACCTTCCCTTGGGTACACTATTCCACATTCCAGTTGATGGGCACTGGTAGGGAACGTTCCTTTAAACGAGTGCGTACAACTACAGCACCCCAGCATCATGTGCGTGGCAGGCATGGATGAAAGGGTTGGTGAAGAAAGAACAGACCGGTCAAACCCTAGAAATCTGTGTCGGCTCACCTGCCGGCTTCCCACCTGGTTTTTGACACTCGGCTTTCCTGCCTTTTCAAGGAGTCGCCTGGTTTTGTGCTATGGCTCCTCTGCCCCAGTCTGCCTCTCCCTGCTAACAAAGGGCCACATCACCCAGCAATTCTCAGGTGATTGAGAGACTGGGTTGTTAATGGGAGGGGGAAGCTTTGTCCTTTTCTCCACCTGCTCCCCTAAAGAGCCAAGAGAAAGGAAAACTGTATTTTAATATGAATGAGTGTCTAATTTTTGTTATTCTTTCTTGTCCACCTTCCTTCCACAGACGTGGCCTCCTGCGCTCAGACTGAGAGCTGTGACCACGCTACAGGGGGTAGGCTCTGCGGAGCCAGGAGCTGGGCGGGCACGGAGCTGCAGGGCGTTCTCAAATGCCTGACTTGGGGAATGTTCCATTAAAAAAAATGAAATTAAAAGACCCAAAGGTGTCTGCTTGGGAGAGAAGCCAGACAAGCTCGACAGAGTGCAAAGGAGGGATTTCTACTTCCCTTCCCCAACCACGCATTCCTTCCAGGGGGTGGTGTCTCCCAGGGAAGCCTCTAAGGGGCAATAGGGCGCAAGCCATGGTTCCATGTTCACTAATACCAAGCCTGCACCCTGCATGAACGCGAGCTGAATGGCATGGTGACACTCCGTGACACTTTACAGTATTCACCAAAACACAGGTGGCCCAGGTTTGAGCTATCTACAGGAGGACAGAGGGCAAATTATTTGAGACAGCCTCTGCCCCTATAACATTAACCTGCTGATGGACATGAGTGTAGCGATGTTCTGCAGCAGGAACCCCCAGCATTTCTGACCCGGTGGTATGAGCTCCAGAGCTGAGTTTACAGGGTCAGTCAGCTGGGTTTGCATCGCTCCAGTGCAGGATTGAGCTCCAGCCCTCTGAAAGTAGTGACCCTGCTGACTGTGATGGGAGATCCCTTGCAGGGTAAACTTGCTGGATGAAAACATCTTCCAGGCATGGTCCTGTTTCACCTGTGCTTAGGCCAAGAATCCATGACGCATTTCACACCCAAGCTTCTAGCTCTGCTGTTGAAGGGCTAAGGAGAAGCCTTGTCAGGGCATGCCTCAGCCCAGTGCATGGCTACATTCACTGCCATACACTGCATGAGCCAACTTCTGCTTACTCACCTGACTAATGCTCCATGGTATTAGGTACATAATTAATTGAGAACTGCAAAAAGGGGGGTGGCCACAGCATGAAGGGAGAGTGGGACACAACCCTGGGCCAAAAAACCCCAAATTGTTGCTGATATTTGACCCTGTTGGGAAGAACAGGACTAGACTAGATCTGAACTGTGCTGCTGTTCCAGATGAAAACAGCTCCAAAAGAAACACAAGGAGATATTTGCATCTGCTTTGTGAGTCATTCCCAACAGATATTTTTTAAAAGCACAGCAGCTCTAGATGTTCATGGGCAGTACATCCAGCTTGCAGGCTGATGGTGCCACAGGACAGATGTCCCAGACCTAGCACCCTGGGGAGCATCTCAAACGTCCACAGTACGTTTCCCATAGCATCCTCTGTGCCGGTGTGACTGCTGGAGTTACCTTCCCAATGCATTTTTACATGTATTTGAGGGGAAATAACTGGATTTCTTTTCCTAAATAAATTCTGGCTCTAGGTGGTTTTGTTTTATACACTCACACAGGTCTTGTTTCTCTCACAAAGACATGAAAATGTTACATTTGGCCATCTGATTAGAGCTATGGCTGAGGAGAGAGAGCAAATTATCCTCACTAGAAGGGGATGTATGGAAGAGAAAGGAGATTTGGTGGCTGAAGCATAAAACCAAAGAGAATGGCAGACAAGTGGGATGAGAAAATCAAAAGATGAACAAAGACAGAAAAAAAAAAGGAGAGAGGAAGTGGACTCGTTCCATGTACATTACAAAGCAGGTCTGTCTCTGGGAGGGAGACTGATCTGTGCATGAAAACTGATCCATATATGAAAAGTGCAAACAAAACAGGCAGTTCTGCTGCATTTCCAAACATACACACACGATTCTGCAAGGGAGGATTTGCTGGCGGAGTCGGCATTACTCTGGCTGTAAAACGTGAATCTCTCTACTGAGGGGGTCCCTAGCAAGCTGTGTGGGACTCCCCCCTGTGCCTGGGGGGTTCCTGCAGCCTGCCAGGTGGCTGGCAGTGCCTCCTGGAGCCCCCAGTGCCAGGCTGCAGGCTATCCCTTGCTGACAGTGGGTAACAAGGTGGGCATTGTTCTCTTCCCAAGAGGAAATGGCCTCAAGTTGTGCCAGGGGAGGTTTAGATTGAATATTAGGAAAAATTTCTTCACCCAAAGGGCTGTCAGGCACTGGCACAGGCTGTCCAGGGCAGTGGTTGAGGGTATTTAGAAGATGTGGAGATATGGTGCTTAGGGACAACGTTTAGTGGTGGACTTGGGTTAATGATTAGACTTCATCATCTTAAAGGTGTTTTCCAACAAAAACGATTCTATGATTCCATCAGTACAGAAAATTATTTCACCTGCTGCATGTTGTAGAGGCAGAGAAGGGGTGCCCTGTAAGCTGTCGCTGCTGAGAGACTGCCCAGCACAAGAGCTTTGGTTTGTAGACACAGTCTCCCCACCCCCTCCAGTCCCGAGACCTCACGTTTTTCTCTGTCCTTGCAGCAGGATGGTTTGGGTTGAATGTGGAGAGTCCCCGCAGGCAGCACTGTGTCCCAGGGCAGCCCTGTCCACAGGGACTATGGGGACCGGCAGCCCTCGGCCCCACAGTGGGCAGCACGATGGCTTCACATCCACAGGGGAATCCCTTTCCATGTGTACATTAGCAGGGCTGGCAGCAACAAGCAAGCAACCTGCCCAAAACGCATGGCGTGGGGCTACGAGGTCAGGGGGAGCTCCGGGGCAGCCCCCCTTGTTGGCACTGTCTGCTGGAGGACAAGAAGCTCTGTATTTCATCCCTCCCACCCCATTATAGTCACTTTCCCCTGCATTCTTAATCATCTCAGGGGCTGGATGCTGGCCGGACTCTAACTAAGAAATGAAATCACCATTAATTAGGAGGTGATCAAAGATGGGCCCAAGGAGCCCTCCAGGTGCACAGCCCTGGGCTCAGAGCACCAGGTGAGGTTCGCTTCGCATTGTGATTTGAGGCGATGAGATATATGGGAGCCAAGGGAGGTCCCTCTCTGTCATCTCCAGATTTTTAGTCGTGCAAGGTCAGTGGCTGCTCCCTGTCTGTATGCAGGTAGGTGCCCGTGTCCTGGCGCTGGGGGAGGTGAGGAATTTGCTTGATGACTCACATGCCCTCATTTGCACTTCTTCCAAGTGGTTTTCCAGGTTTTGTAACTCCCGGGCTGTGAGAGCCTCCCAATAAGCTTTTCATTTCCCTAAAGGAAGCGGCAAGGGTTGGGGGGAGGGGGAGAAGTCCATCTTCTCCAGCCAGACTGTAGACAAACCCTTAAGACCAATGAGGCTCCCTTATGGCTGCACTGCTCTCCTTTCCTTTGGGATCTGCCTGGGTGATCCCCACCTCTCCCTGGTGCGTGGCAAATACAGACCTTTTTTTAAGCGACCACTGCTTTCAAAAGCGAAAAGAGCACCCCACCCCCCAAAGTGTCAAACGGCAGAGAAGAGGAGCTAGAAAAGGGTGAAGTGCCACTTCTCTGTGCCCCGCAAAACGAGCCTGCCTGGCCCGGCCCGGGGCGAGACGCTGGGGCAGCAGCTTCGCCCTCCGGAGCCCCTCTGCCCGCACCACGGAACCGCCCTTGGCCCCCCTGACCGCTGCGGGGCCTGACATGCCTGGGTGCGGGCTTGCGGGGGCTGACCTGTCCCCGGCTGTGGGGCTGTCCCGCCCGGCGCGGGCCCCGGGGCAGCCCCTGCCTCCCCCCGCGCTGTTTGCGCTGGGTGGGGACGGGTGCGGGGGTGGGACGCAGGGTGTTGAATGCGGGGGCGGGGGTGTCTCAGAGCCCTGCTCGCCTCACTGGGTGGCTCCGCTCCGGCCTTCGGGCCCC
>VZRW01005721.1:266551-301957 GCA_013398125.1 Aegotheles bennettii
CGCCGCCGGCCCGGCCAGGGTGCGACGGACGCCGCTCCGCCGGCTGCTCCGATGGAAGCGGCCGCGGGACCGGGCGGCGGTGGGAGCAGCGGGGGTCTCTGTTCCGCCGCCCCGAGGGTGCCTGTGCCGGCACGCAGCACTTCACCGTGTTGCCTGTGGCTGCGGAGCCCCTGCAAGCCCTCGGGGCACCCGCAGGCTTGACGTCTCCCGAGAAGCTGGGCTTGAAACTCTTCGGGTCTTCCCCGCCTAATCCCGCTCATCCCAGTTTCCCTTTTCTCCCCAGATGTCTCCCCGGCTTCCTCCAGCTCTGGGACGCTCATCCAGTACACCCCGGACTCTGCCACTAGCCCCACCGCAGAGCGCCCATCTCCCCATCCCTCTTTCCAGAAGGCCAAGGAGGAAGGTGAGGGTGCGGTGAAGAAGGCCAAGAGCCGCACAGCCTTCTCCCAGGAGCAGCTGCAGGTCCTGCACCAGCGGTTCCAGAGCCAGAAGAACCTCAGCCCCCAGCAGATCAGGGAGATGGCTGCTGTCCTGGGACTCACCTACAAGCAGGTGAACATCTTGCCCTGCCCAGCTGAGTTGCATCCCTGGTGTGATCTCACAAGCAGGTTTTGGGGGTTTTCTGGTGTTTTTTGTATTATTTTTTTTAACCCCAGAGATTAGTTTCTTTTGTGATCTTGGTTATGCCAATGCTTACGTGAGAGAGCACAGGGTGTGAAGACTTATGACTCAACCTTTTCTTAGAGTTTGGTTCCAGGGCTACCCACCCCCTGCACGCAGGTGTTTGAAAGTGTGTGGAGAGCAGGGCTCTGGAGAGCTGTCTCTGAATGTGAGAAGTCAGATGCTCATGCTCCTATGCAAGTTGTCTGTCTTGGTCAGAGTGGCACCTGGGTCTCTCCCTAGAGAGAGGTCCTTGCCCAACCAGCTACTCATGTCTGGCTGAAGGAATGACTCACTCCTGAGTCAGCGTGGGTCCTGGTGCAGCAGTGAGGCACTGCTGCTGGACCAGCTGCGTTTCTGCTGTTGTCTCGGCTCGTTCTTCAGGCAGGGTTTCTGCTCTCGTGAAAGATCCCACGGTGATTTCAGGACGAAGAGTGAGTCTTCATGTCTCAGCTCTGTGATCAGCTGCCTGGGTCTTCTTCGTATTGCTAGCTGCTGAAATTACGTGCAGTATTGAGGAGCCAAGCAGAAACTAGATTGTAGTAGAAGGCAAAACATCTTTAGGATGTGTAGTAGGCTCTGAGAATGAATTTCTAATGTCCTTTGTCCTTTCCCTATCACTTCTAGGTGAAAACATGGTTTCAGAACCAACGGATGAAATTTAAACGTTGCCAGAAGGAGAGCCAGTGGGTGGAAAAAGGGGTGTATCTACCACAGGTGAGAGGTTCCCCCCTCTGCCCATCACCACCAACTCCTCTGGTCTGTGGGGAGGAAGTGCACCATGTTCAACATGCTAACTCAAACCATGCACAGGGCTTAAGGTTACCAAGCCAGTTGTATTTCTTGCATTAGGGTTTACTGTAGCACCTCCTTTAAGCCCGCCCTGCCAACTCAAAGCACTTTGTTTCCAGTCCACGTATCTCCCAGCTGGAACTAGACAGAAAACAAAATAGCCAAAAAGGCCAGCAAGGCTAATCGTGCTGCTTTTCTCTCCAGCATGGTGCTCCCAGACCTGTTGAGTTGACACTGTTGTTTGGCTTGGGGGAGGGAGCGGAGGAGACGAGATGACACATCCAATAGTATGGGGATGATTGGTGTGGTGCTCTGTTACTGATCTGCCTTCTCTCTCTCCTAGAATGGGTTCCATCAGGCTGCATACCTGGATATAACCCCCACGTTTCACCAGGGCTTTCCTGTGAGTGCCAGCAGAAACCTCCAGGCTGTGACCAACATGCACCAGGCTTACAGTAGTGGCCAGACTTATGGGAATGGGCAGGGCCTGTACTCATTCATGGCTGTGGAGGATGAGGGGCTCTTTGGGAAAGGTGGGACAAGCTGCAATACTCAGCAAGCCATGGGTTTATTAAACCAACAGATGAACTTCTATCATGGCTACGCCCCCACCGATGTGGATTATGTCAGCCTGGAGTCAGAAGACACCTACGGCTTCCAGAGCACCTCTGACAGTGTCACACTGTTCTCGAGCTCTCCTGCACGGCATCAGTACCAGGCCCCTTGGCATCCCCTGGGGACCCAGAGTGGTTATGAGTCTTAGGCTTAAGTGTTATTTTTTTTTCTCCCTTGTCCTGTTTTTTCTCATGGGGCTTCTAGGGCCTTGACTCAGGGATCTAGTTTCTACTCCTTTCTCTTGTCCCTCCTTCCCTACTTCTGTTTTAACCATTGATGGGGCTCAGCACCCCACTGCCTTGAGCTAGTTTCCTGTTTAAAGGCATCTGTCTGCTCGTAGGTAGCCCTTGGCAAGTGTGTTTTGTGTGTGAGTAGAAGAAACCTCATTCATGGAGAGGAAAGTGCAATGCCAGTCAGGAGCAGCAGAGGTGGTAAAGGTCTGATTTTGCTGCCCCAAGTCTTGCCTTCCTCTGCTGCTTGTTTAGCAGGTGATCGCTGATCCTTGCCCTGTGTGTCTTTCAGCAGAGCTTTGCTGGAGAAGAAAAGCCCTCTGTACTTCAGCATACTTCTGCTAGAAATACCCAGTTGTAGCCCAGAATCTTTCCTGCTGTTTTGCCTGTTTCTGTTGCTACCTCAGTTGGCTGTGAGTGGGTTCTTTCATCTGCATCCTGTCCTCCTACCCTGAAAAGCTAAATGAGTGGAAGACTTGATCCAGTTACTTTCAGCAGCTCCTCTTGGAGGGGTCAGCACCTGCCTACCCTCTGCCTGCTGCCCTCCTGTGTACACAGGGCAGTTGGGAGGAGAAGAGCAGACAGAACGGTGTAGAGTATTGCCCATATCTCACGTGGGAACTTTTACTCTTTTCCAAAGCTGGTAACTTACTAGCATGGTGTCTCTTGAGACTGTCCCCACCCAGTTCGGATCTTGTCTTTCTACATCTGGCTGCTGAGGGACTGTTGGCTTGTCCCAGCCTGCAAAGTGCAGTAGAGGGTAGCCCAGAGTGCTGTTATTGGAAGTGTGAGGAGCAGCTGTGTGCAGTACTTGGAGTGGTGAGGACAGCCTGCTTATCTGTACCCGATGGTCCCCTAGCACTTTGTAAGCACAGCACTGCTGCAGTGCAGCTTTCTCTGGGGCAGAGGTGGGCAGCTAGGTAAAGGACTCCCTTATTTTAAGGGTTATGTTTAATGTCACTTACCCTAGAACCTTGATGTTGGGGGAGGGAGTCCTGGTGGGCCCTGGTTTCATCCAGGGGCTAGAGCAGGATGGTTCCCTGCTGTCTTATCTAATCCCAGTTTTAAGAGTTTAAGCTGTAGGATTTTTTCCCCTTCCCTAGGGCTCAGTTGAATCTCTGAAAAGGGCACTGGCAGCCTCCTCTGACATAAGTACCCAAGCCCTGGGGCAGGTGAGAGGTTTAGAGAAACTTGGACAAAATGAGGAAAGTGGTAATTAAAATTTGTGGTTTCATTTTGTGTTTTTAAATAACTGACTCATCCCTTCCAGTACAAAGAAAGTGGAAGCCAGCTCCAATAGAGGTGGAACTGACTGTTTTTACAAGATGTGGAACTGCAGAATCCAGCCTGCCACTGCCCAAGAATACAAAATGGCATGAGCTGGCAACGGTAAATAGGACGGTAAAAGCATAAGTGTTTCTGGGGTAGAAGTCTGTTGTTAGTGCAAAACTTTTACTGCAACCCTGTCTTCAAAGGTCTGCACAAGGGTTGTGTGTCAGAGCTAAACTTTCACCCCAAAGGCAGCAAGCGCTGGTTGTTGTTCCAGAATTGTATTTTCTTGCAGTGATCTTAAGCATGTTTTATGTTATGTGCATGTTGTCTTTTATTACTTTGTTTCTGCTTAATGTTCTTAAACTTGTTTGAATTTAAAATAAATTACTTTATTTTAATGTCCGAACAGTGTGGCCAGCTTACATTGGAACAGCCTGCTGCGTGGAGGGTTGTCCTGCCTTGGCTAGGCCAGCACTGCTGAGGACAGGAGGAAAAGGAACCCTGCTGTGTTTCTCCCAGAAGTTAGGACCAAGCAACTGTTTTAAAGGAGTAGGTTAGGGAAGTCCCTCAGCTTTGGCTTTAACATGCAGGGGTGTTGCTCTAGGGGCAGGGAGCTGGGCTGCTGGCTTGCAGTAACGCGCAGCCCTGTAACGTGCTTGTGTTAGTCCTTAAATGCTTCAAAATAAGCATGAGGGACACTCTCAGTTCAGGCAGGAAAGTGTCTTTTGGTATTGCAGGGCTGCCTGCTGCTGCTCCAGAAGGTCACCGTTACAGGTGTGGAAGTCCTGTGCCACTGAGGCTGCAGCTCTCTTGGGGTTCTTGTGCTGACTTCAAATGGCAGCAGAAGTTTGTGCGTCCATAACTGAATTCTGCCCTCAGCATGGAAACAAAAACTTGCTTATTTCCCTGCTTTGCCCCAAAACTGCATTTATCAACTCTCAACTTTTAAAAGATACTGAAATGTATGACACACATGGGGACTAAAGCAGTCCCCTCAGTGCATCAGCAGCCATCAGTTTAGAGACTTGAGGAAGCTCTGAGCTCAGTGAGCTTTGGCTCAGCAGATCCTTGCTTTCTTCATATATCTTATTTTGAACACCAAGGGCTGGAGGTGTGGAAGGACAGCAGCACTGATGGAACAAGGCAGCTCTCTGTGTTCAGTGGCTGGTGCTGATGCTGCATCAGCAGAACCAAGCTCCTGTTCATACCCATAGTTTGGACTAGCAAAAACTATGTTTGGGTTTAATCCCAGGCTCCTTAAACTGAAGTACACCAAAGCTTTTAATCTGTGTGAACAGGGCAGTTCAGTGGGTACTCCTGCTGAGCACAGTTAGCTAAACTGGCAGCTGATGGCTTAGGCTCCAAGTGCCACAGCTCCTTTGCTGAGCGGAACTTGCTTGTGTGGGTGCCAAAGTGTGTACACCTTCCCTTTGCAATACTGCAATGCTCTGCTTCCTAGGGTGAGGTGGGATATGTGCAGGAAAGATGGGACAGAGGCTTGAGCCTGCAGAGAAAGAAGAAAGGTCGAGTTGCCCATGCGTGGGTTGCCAATCTCTAACAGTAGGAAAATATAAATCTGGCTTGGAAAAGAGAGGAACGCCACATTCAGTCTTCTGTATTATACAACAGAGATCCTTTCTCATCCTGTCTTGACTGTCATGTCCCAGCATCAGCTTGGATCAATTCTGGGCACTGCTCTAGCAATTTCAACAATTCCTTTGACACAGCAAAGCTGATCCATATACCTATAAAAGTCCTAGGTAACAAAGTCCTGCCTTTCAGCTTTAAGATAAACAGCTTCCACATTTTTTATTTTTTAAATTAAGATGCAAATGTAAGCTCTAAAGAAATACACGAGGTGCAGAGGTCTTCGCAGGATGATTGCAGAGGATGCTTGCTATAGACTGCCTGTGCTGCTGGGGCATGTTCCTCTCCCATATTGCTGTGGACGAGGGCAAGGAGGTAGTCAGAGCTCTGCTGGTAAGTGCCCGGCAGAAACTGATGTTGCTGAAATAGCCCTGGGGCTGAGATGACTCGTCCTGCGCGTGCTGTGGCTTGTGGCTGCTGCATTTACCGTGGGACCATTGGGAGTGTTCCTTCACAGGGGCATTATTTCCCTGGTTGTTCAGCCTGGGGTGCGTATGGGTTTGGCAGCAGTAGTTGGAGAGCTGGAGGGAACAATTGGAGCGGCTGTTGTTGGGATTTTGCTGGAAGGGCTGGGAAGGACAGTTAGTAGATCAGGAAAGGTTTCTAGAAGCTGTGTAATGAATTAAAAATCTGCTTTTCCACTGGCGTGCTGGAGATCTCATCAGTTGCCTTGACAGGCGTGAGCCACCTCACCACATGGAACAGCTGCACCGGTTATTACAGCACTGCTACCAAAACTGGTGGGGCTACAGCAACCTCTCCAGATTGACTTCCAAAAGGGTTTGTCAGTTCTCAGAGGAAGTAAACTCCTGTCAGCAAAAGCCCTTTCTGCCAGGATATGTTACATCCCTGCTAGGGCTGCTGCTTCTTGCGACTGCTGTGTCAGAGTGATCACTGCTTGCTAACATGATTCACCTTGCCAGCAAACCCTTTCAGGATCAAGCTGTAAGCTCAGACAGAGCTCTTCGTATGTGTTACAGATCACGGGCATATGCTGTGCTTTCACAGAATCTCTGCAGTGTCAGCACTCCACTTTGTCACCACTACAGATGCAGCTCCGGTGGTTCCATTCCAACTGAAGAGATCAGATCTAGTACAAACTAAGTAGACCAGGCTTTATTCTTTAGTTTATTGAGTTCCAGCCTTTGCTGTCCCATGGGCAAAATACTAAGCAAGTAGTGATGCAAGCATCCCTATTCCTTCCTTTCTGTGTCAACGTGGCCTGCAGTGATGTTTTACAAGCTAGATGTGGCCCGTGAGCAAGGGCTCTCAGTGCCAGTTGTCTCTACAGCACAGATAAAAGCATGATCTTTGCTTTAATAGGCTCTTCCCTACAGGCATGTGTAAACATTATATTTAATTATCTAACTATGCTGCGTGACTCAACTGCTGAGCTAACAGGGCTGTGTAAACTTTCAGTAAAGCTTTGCCACACATCTCTTGCTTGGCCCGTCACCTGTGGCCAACAGCACCTTGGCTGATATGGAGCAGTCACAGGGGCGTGGAGGGCCCAAAATCATGGCACTGGTCTTCTGATGGGAAAAAAAATGTTCTTTTCCCATGAGGGCTGTATTATCTTCATCACATTTAGAGTTTTGGGAGCACCTCAGGTCCTATCTGTGAATCTCTCTCATAACCAGGCTAGTAGTTTCTTATGTTTAATGGAAGTCCATCTGCTCACAAACAGGGTGTCTCTAGCAGCTGGGCTGTGTCTGCATCACTAAATCATTTACAAATTGCAAACCGCAGCCTTGGCTAAGGCCCAAGATCCATCCAAGTCATTGCTAGATACTAGAGAAAGGCCTGAAGAGGAAAGTCCCCAGTGTCCCTCTCTGGCTGGTGGTGGCTGAGGGACCGCCTGTAATGGGAGCTGCATTCCTGCTGGTATTACACAGGACTTGGGGAATGCAGCTCCTGATACAGCAGATGGTGAACTCCCTTCCTGGAAGATGCTTACTCACCTGTTTGAATTGCTGCAGGCTGTGGTCTCCCAAACACCACTGGCAATAAGCTCTGCCTGTGAGTGGTGGTCTCTGGGAAATGTTATGGGTCTCTTGAGAAAACTGCAAGATTGGGCAGTGTTTGTAAGCACAGTTTTGCTGAAGGTCAATAGTAGGGACATCACAACTCTTGCTCTTCTAAGCAGCATCCTTTTGTAAGCCAGTCCCAGAGATTTCACACCAAGATCCTGCCTGTCCTAAAGCACCCCTGAGGGAGTCATTTTTCAGAGGATTAGAAATGAGAAGCAGTCACGAGCTCAACTTTTTCATCTACAGCAGCCTTTGATGGGGTGTTGTGGAAAGGTTTCAGATGATATTCAGGTCAGTAGCAGCACTGTTGGCTCCAAAGGAGCTGAGAAAACTCCTCCCACTTGTGAGAGCCCTGATAATCGCTGCTATTGTAGCCCATGTTCAGATGTTAACCAGCACCTTTTCAGTGAAGATAACTCCGCCACCCCCACCTCTCTGATGGTGCAGTGGTTGCAAGAACTTCTCTTTCCAAAGCTTGGTGTAGGACAGGCGTGTAGGGGCTGTGCTTTCAAATGGGTGTCCAAAACGATATGACTTAGAAATTCACCCTTCAAAAGGCCTTATTTTTCCCCAAATCATGCTGGCCACACACTTTACAGTAAAGCTGAACAACCAAAGGGTCAAAGAATGCCTGCAGGAGGGAGAGGGCGGTGGGAGCAAATTGCTGATGAGGCACACGGACATAAACCAGCTTTGCTAATAGAGGACCATGCCTCTTATTACTCCAGCCATAAATTACCTTCATTTCCTGCATATTTTTTTTCAACTTTGACAGCTACTTCATTGCATCAAGATAAAGTCATTGTCATCATAAAAGAGTGGTAAAAAACCTGTGACTGAGGGAACTGGGTCCCTGTTATTAAATATACTTCGGTAGACACATCTGGTTTTAGGTAGTTAGACGCTTATGCAGTAATAAGTTTAGAAATTATGGTTCCTCTATGTTTTAGCCAGTCCCAGTATTAAATATTGATGAGTAGGGGAAAATCTTAAGGTGGGGGTGGTTACTCACCTGGTCCTTAGACTTTAGATATCTGCCATTGCCAAGAGCCATGAAGCTGATCCACTAATAAAATAGAAGAAACTCTGTTTATTGTTTCAGAGTCAAATCAGTAATAACAATAGCATACGGTCACCATAGCTATATAAGTTCCACCTGGATTTCATACTGCAATGCACAGTGGGAAAAAAGATACAGAAAAATACATAATCCATCTTTAAAAATATTTTATTTGCCAAATTGAATGCACTGTCAGGTTTTCTTGAGGGGAAGCACAGAAAGATACAGACTAGAACAGAGGGTTTATTTATCATTTTGATGCTAAGGAGATCATCTTACCAGGCTCTGTGCAACCTACTTGTCATATCTCCCTTCACTAGACACTTCATCAGTACCTTGTGGCTGACATACAGAACTGGTGGTCCAACCATCAGATGGAAGCATGGCAATAAGTTCTCCAACTACAGCTAAAGGTATGTGACCAGCACCAGCCCATACAGCCCACAGCTTCATGTTTAAGGTATACACAACTGGAGAGTGATATGTATAAATGAGATCCCCAAAGGAATCCGTGCTTCACCTGAGACGAGTTACAAGATCCATAATGTAGAAGCTCCAGGGGATAAGCTAGGTAGGCAGATCTTGGGTCTTGGTATAAGGGAACCTGGTTGCCTGTGCCAATAAAAAAGGGGGTGTATGTGTGCCTGTGTGAAGACGTACGGATGAAGGGCTGTGTGCATGGGCAAACAGGTATCCGCGTGTCTGTGTGTCTGTGTGTGCTTGCAGGCACGGATTTGGATGCCAAAACAGGTTCTGGCTACATGATGCCGATGCCCCTGAGTTGGAGAGCACCTGAATAACAAAGGGAGAGATTAAAATAAGACGTGATCCTCGGGTGCCCGAGTGCCCCACATCCACAGCACTTAGGAATGGTAGAGATGGTGGCCAGCAGTGGTTGGGAAAGGAGACCCCACAGTGGCCGAGTGGTGAAAGTTACAGACATCACCTGTTTTTGTGCCAGGATATTCCATACTGCCAGGACAGCTGTGGTAAAAGTCTACTTTGTGCTGGGCGATGAAGCCCACTGTCTGCTGAACGCTGCAGGTGCCCCCACCTTTGCCAAAGACTCCTCCATCCTCACTGGTCACGATGGTGTAAGCATTCTGCCCTGCTCCATAGTGCTGCTGGGGAGAAGGCACCGTCTGGATGTTGCTGGTGGCAGTGATTGGGTAGCTCTGGTGGAATTTGGGGTGCACATCCAGGTAAGTACTTGGCTGGAAGCCACTCTGAAAGGGAAAAGCAGTGGGTCAGAACACATGGCTTCTCCACTGGTGTCCACCAGCCCGACACATACTGGGGCTCTCTCCCTTCACATTTCACATTGTCTCTTGACCAACAGCAATTGCATGTGAGGGCAAGAAGAACTATGTCCATCCCCATAACTCGGGGGTGGTCACGCAGATAGATAGATAGATAGATAGATAGATAGATAGATAGATAAGAGAGACAGACAGACAGATAGATAAACAAACCAGCCAAACCAGCTTTTCTCTGGAAGCATTTCAGCGGCATAGTCAGCCCATTGCCAGGCTACCTACAGAACACAGAGAGACACCCCAAGGCTGTGCTGAACACACCAGAAGGCGGGGTACACTAATGCTTGTGTGCTTAAGTTGCCCCTGTGAAGGAACTATGCCTCAGGATTTATCTGCCCAGGTAGAAGGGTCGTGCTGAGCCATGACCTATGCTCTTACCTGGGTGAGGCACTGAGCCCGTTCAGTCCACAAGCTGTGCTTCTGGCACCTCTTTAGCTTCATCCTCCGGTTCTGGAACCAAGTCTTCACCTGGGTGTGGACGGGAGAGTGGACAAAACATCATCAAAAGAGAGGGAAGAGCAAATGTTCTCAGATTCACAGCAGCTGAAGAGTGACCGGTTGGCACAGACGCATGGGCAGCCACAGATAAAGGCCTCTCCAAGCTCTTGGGGGCTGTTGCCAAGGGGACACGTCTGTCTGGCAGCCTCAGCAGGTGGCTTGTGCAATCTGCATGGAGGGGGAGGGAGCAGTGTTATGTCCATGGGACAGTTGTAGCTGTGACAAATTCACTCACTTCATCATGGTAATGATCGAATGGAGCAAATCAGACCCAGCTGAGTCTCCACAAGCTCCCTGCACTACAGGCAAGTTTCTGGGACGCTGTTTCTGCACGCCTGTGAGCTGAGGAGAGAGGCTTCCTCCTCTATTCAGCAGCTCCTCGCTGGGGTGAATTCCAGAGCCGCTTCCCCCAGGGCTGTGTCTGCACTGTGAGAGCAGCTTTTGAAGGGATGTGGATTGAAGGAAAGGCAGACTGCCCCTCCAGCCTTGCTTCTGCCAGAACCAGTTCAGCATGGGTGTGCACAATGTGCACCTACAATGCATTTAGAACTCTTGTGGTCCCGGGGCATCCTGGGGCATCCCGGCCATCATGCCCAGCTCTGGGATCCAAATTCCAGGCAGATTTTGGACTTGTGCCCCACTGCCCATCCCCCTTTGCTTTGGGAAGGCACATTTGAGCCAGCACCAGATCGCTGAGTACAAACTACCTGGAGATAAGGGAGAGATCCTGAGGGGCTGCCATGTGCAAACCTAGCAGCACCCACACGGAGGGGGTAGCTGAGCGGTGCTGAGCGTGGGACATTGTTAGATATTGGACAAGATCAGCCCTGGGAAACGTTAGCAATAGCTTTCAGCATGTTGCAGCCCTGGCATTTAGAGAGCTGATGCGTGTCAGGGTTTCTGTGAAGTCCACCATGGCCTGGAAAAAGTCTGCAAAGAGCTGCCAAGCCCAGAGCAGAGGCTGTTTGTGATGAACAACGTACTCATCACTGTGTTTGCAATGCTGCCACACGTGCTGGCAGCTGTACCCTTAACTGACCCCCCACTGGGGAGGCCCCAGTCACTGCCCCTCCTGTTGCCCACAAGTGCTTCTGATCTCTGGACATGAATGGGCAGGGTAGCAACAGTTAGCTGGCACCTTTGCCTCTACCCTCTGCTGGGGACTAGTCTTCCCATCCTGTCACTGCCTTATGTGACCATTCAGCCACTGTGACAGATATACCAGGGGTCTCCATGTTCACCTGCTTGTAGGTGAGTCCCAGGACAGCAGCCATCTCCCGGATCTGCTGGGGGCTGAGGTACTTCTGGCTCTGGAACCGCTGGTGCAGGGTTTGCAGCTGCTCCTTGGAGAAAGCCGTGCGGCTCTTGGCCTTCCTCACCCCCTCCATGCCATCTTCTCTGCCCTTCTGAGACTTGGCTGTAGTCTGTGGGGACGAGGATGCCGAATGTGGACTGGTGGCTGAATCTGGTGTGAATTGGCTGAAATTCCCAGAACTGGATGAAACTGGTGATACTTCTAGAAATAGAAAGACAATGGGAAAATGTACACAAGACATAATGCACAGCTGTATGGGTACAAGCATGCTCCCTGCCTGCTGTAGAGCTCTTTACCTACCAGACAGGGGTTCTCAAAGCAAAGGCCTGTGTCAGCCTCCTCCTTTCATGGATCTGTGAGCACAGACAAGCCATTTCCCAGCTCAGCACTCTGGGATGCCCCTGGCTCCCTTTCACTGGGTGGAAAAGTTAGTGCAGGGGGGGAGAATGGTGCACTTTGGCTCACTGTGTCCCTGTCCTCCTCCAAAAGGCCCCAGTGATGTTTTGGGCTCAGTGGGGTGTAAAAGGGTCTAGTCATGACTGCAAGCACAGCTTTGGGTTGGTGTCTGGGCTCCCTGGAACTGCCTGCCCAGCAATCTCAAGGCACGTACGTGACAGTGGCAAAGCAACCTCGGGCCAGGTGCATGGTAGGGCAGAGCTGTCACTGCTTACAATGGTGGGGCAGCAGGCAGAGAGCATCAGTCAGGCCTTGAGTATTGGCTCACTCCTGTTTGCCTGTGGGTCCCACCGGCAGACCATCCCACTGCTGGAAACACATGTAGATGGAGGGAACCTATTTGGCTGAGCCGGGCTTCTGACAAGTGAAGCAAGAAGGTGGGAAATTGGACATGGAAGTTGGGAGGGAGAGAGGAATGGTGGGTGTGTGGGACAGGTGAGGAGAGTCAGTTATCCTGTACCAGGGACATGGGGGACAAAATGAAAGACCAGCCTACCAAACCCTTTCTTCTTAGAGGTTACTAAAGCAATCCCTTAAAAGCCTTGAGGTGTTGCTGGGCCTCGGAAGGGTGGCCATGGTAATGGTGTCTTTTCCCCTGACAGAGGCACGAACTGTTTCTGTGGTGCCTGCCACTCTAGGGCTGCCTGCTCATACAGTCCAGCTCGCGGCTGTTCCCTATCCCTAGGAGACAGAGATAACCACCCAGAGCACAGGCAGGTGTGTGTGGGACAGGTTTCTGGTGCTGGCAAGCAGGGCCATGAGAATTACAAAGGGATTCTGCCTACAAGGACAAAGGGGCTGTCAGCAGGAGGTGCAAGGGCCTGAGGTGGTACGTGCACGGGGTAGATTGCAGAGCCTGAGAGGAAGCTGAACATCGGTGGCCTGGATGCACAGGAGGGCAAAATCTCACGTGGGACTACAGGGAGCTTGGGTCTTGCTGGCTGTGCAGTAAAAACCGTATTGGTCAGAAATGAGCACGCTGAGAATGTGGGCTGGGACAACAGAGAAGTCTTCTGTTAGACAGGAACCACGACAAGACACTGTAGAGCTGAAGCTCCCACATATCCCTGCTCAGCCTGCCATCCAAACCCCCTCAGAATTTACCACCTGCAGGTCAAGCACCAGACAAAATCTCTCTGGTGAGAGGAGAGTGAAGGAATGAGGGAGCAAGAAACACAAACAGCAGGGCCACAGTTGTAAACACGGAAACCTAAGACAGACCCACTCCCACAAGCTCTTGACATCTTCAGGCCCTTGCTTTCACCACCAGGCTCTCTGTGTAAAGTGGGGCACTGATGGAGAGCGTTTGAAGTTGGTTTTTAAGTCTAAATCCCAGGCAATGTGCATGACTGAGCCAATCTGCCTGCTGCCTTTGTGAAGCAGGCAGGAACCCCAAGCCTTTCTCCAAACTGCATGGCCAGTAGCCATCTGGCAAGTAGCACAAGTCACCCTGCCCGAGCCTGTAGCTCTCCATAGCACCTGATAGCCTGAAATGGGCACCGCAAAAGCTCCCTCTGCTCCCTCCCTCCCACACTTCCAGCCTGAATCACAGACCTCCCGGTGCCCGGACTCCCCCAGGCTGCCCTGTTTAGGAAACCACGGCCAGTGAAGAGAAGCAGCATGGAGAGGTGATGTGACTGTCCAAAGTCACCCATCCTCCCCGCCTGCCAAACCACACTTTGCCCAGCTCACACTTCAGGAAACCAGGGTAGGGAGAGAGAAAGGTTTGCTCAGGGTCGTTAAGCAAGTGGATGGTGTGGGACCACAGGCACCCTGGGGATCCGCTCTAGGACTTAGTGGAAATGCCTTACCTGCCGTCTGCCTCTTCCCTCCTGCCTCCAGAGGTGGTCTGGCACTGGCGGCTCTCGTTGGCCCAGCTGAAGCGGGGGCATGTCCTGCCTCTCCCGCTGAGTTCCAGTAAAACTCCAGGTATCCCATGCTAGCCCCACTGGGGTAAGCCTGATAGGGGGGCAGAGCCAAGTGCGCACACATGGGGGGCAGATGAAGGGGTGGTGTTCCCCACCTTCACTTGGGGGGCAGGTCTCACCAGCAAGTCGAGGTAGTTCCCAAGTGTAGACAGGCAGTTACCTTTATAGCTGGCTGTACCCTGCCCAGGACTGCAATATCCACCATCCTCCGCTCCTCCAGGCCCTTTGTTATGTTAAAGAGGCTGATTGGTGGGGTGGGGACAGAGCAGGGTGGAGGGTGAGGGAGAAAGCCATACATGGCATCAGGGCTAAAATATGTCCCCTCTGAATTCTTCCCATTCTGCAGGTTCTTCAGTCACATCTGAGCAGAGGTTTGATGCAGAGCCCCAGGAAACCTCCTCCTGCTTGCTTCTTTGGGCTCAGCTCAAATTGTCCTGTCACAAAATAATCCCAAAAGCACAGATGTCCTGTAGAAGACTGCATTGGGAGAAGAAATCACAACCAATGTCCACCACAGGGGAGTGGACAGGAGGTAGATCTGGTGCTCAGCACCATGCTGGTGGCTTGTGTCACATTGACATCCTCACAGGACCCCCGCACCCATGCACGCACACCCCCCACCTGGCAGCACTTCCCACAATCCTAGTGCAGGTGTCAGAGATATAGCAAGGGGGAAACACAAGTAAGGATCAGGCCTGCGGGCTAGAAACTACATTTTTTTGGAAACTGAGAAGGAGTTTCCTTCATACAGACATTTGAGGGAGCCAGGTGAAAATGTGTCTGGTCCACCTCCCACGTGTCTGTGTCAGAGCAAATTCAGGAACACTGGACAAGTCACATCCAACACCAGACCTCATCTTGCAGAGCAGACTCAGAAATCTCAGCTGGCTGGTGTACAGAGAGACAATCAGCAGAGACATTTGCACTGTGGAGGTAGGAAGAGATTCAGTGCCGGTGAGGTCCACAGCTCCCCTATGGCATTTTGAAAGCACCTCCTTTCATTTGCATGGCCTTGGCTGTGGCCCTTGCCATGCTGTCGCAATAAAGGTAAAGAGTTTCCTTTAAGGCAAAGTTAGCTGATATCTGCTGACATATGGCCCACCCAAGGGGTCCTGCACCCTGCAGAGCTGTTCATTAAATAACCAGAGGTAACTGAGTGAGCCAGAGAACTCAGCTATGGGCCTGCAGGTTGCTCTGCTCCATGGGCTTGCTCCAGTCCCTTCCCCTTGGGAAGTTTAGCTCTGCCTGTGCTTAGGAAATCTTATCAGTTTCACCTCAAAAGACACTGCGAGTCTCTAGCTAATGTCTGTATTTCTCAGCACACAGACAGAAGTCCCAGTTAATTCAAATATTTCTTGGCAGAACCAGCCCTGGCTTGGCACCAGAACATGTGCATGCCTCGTGTCAGAAGCTCAGAGCTGAGGTTGCGGGTCCACAGAAGTGTAAAACAATTTAACCTGGACTGTCCCTGAACACCTCTGCCTCATTGCTCCATGGGTGCTTGTTGCTGCCTTCTTCCCAAGCCTTTGCTAGCACCCAGTACCTGCCCACCGGGCCAGAGAAGGGAACCTGCTTACAGCAGGAGTGGTCACATGGCAGCAGGGAGAAGAACCAGACAGGTGAGGGTGAGCGGGACCATAGGAAAAGGGATTCAGATTGGTTTAAAAGGAGGTAGAACATGACTTCTACCAGCACTTCTGCTGCTGCTCTGTGTCCCACGGCACATTAATAGTCCCGACTTCCCTGTATGTAGAGCAGGGACAACCTGGGAGCCTTCTGAGATCCCTGCATGGGAAACCAAAAGGAACTGCAGGACTGGCCTGTGGTGAACCTAAAAATCAGTGCAGCTGCTCTTAAGCCATCATGAGTATATCATTCAACTTGCCACACCACAGCATGGTTCTGCTGCCCTGGGACCGTCCACTTTCCCTTGAGGTGCAGACTGGAGAGAACGGAGGGCCTGGCTGGTGTCTCTTTAACTTGACACTCAGTGTTATGTCTTCTGTTTGCACGAAACACTTTTCTATGCCTACAAACTACAGGGACTGACATCCCTCTGCACAAGAAATGCAGTTTTAAATATGAAATTAACTTGGAAAACTTACAGCAAAAAAGGGCTTTTGAGTACATCTGCCCCGATAAAATCTCCAAAACATCCTGAATATGGCAATTACTCTGCAACAGCCTCTACGTGGTGGTTTTGGCTCATGCCTCACTTCTGATTCATTCCATGTGTCAGAGGTGCAGTGCTACCAGAGCTCTTCTTGGCACTCAGGCCCTCACTGATCAATCAAAGGGAGGGTCAGCAGTGACATGAGCTGTACAGAGCCTGGGACCCTGCTGGGCAGTTCCAGTGCTGGTGGCACAGGAAGACAGGGAGAATATCATGCACTCCTTAGTCATGTCTGGCCTGTCACCTTATGTCGGTGTTCCAGTTTCCATGGCCCTAGGTGCAGTTAGAAAATGAATAAAAACGATAGCAAGCCTAGAGGATATCAGCATATCTTAGAAGACCTGGCAGAAAACATGGCATGGGGTGCTGATGTCTGTATCTGTGTATCTGTGTATTTGTTGGGAGTCTCGCTGGCTGAGCACTTCACACTTGATCTTGATTTCAGCTACTTCTAAAGGTGTCTAGGGTCTTTCTTGAAAAGTGCCCAGAGGCCATAATAAACTAGCATGGTCACATGCACTACAAAGTCCCGCTGGGCAGGAGCTGGGAGGAGGGTGGTGCTGCCTTGGGAGCAGGGCCACTTGCCCAACTGGACCAGTGAGTGGGGTAGCATAGAGGGAGTCACCTCCCCCAGAGCAGGAGGACTCAGAGGCAGAAGACCTGAATGAACCTCAGGGCCTCACCCCCCCTCAGGGAGCATCTTATCTCCCCCGTACAGTGTGACACTGCTGGTGGCTCAGACAGCGTGCCCCAAAGCCAGCACTGCAGGGAGCTTGGCATCAAACAGAGCCAGACCCTGCTCGGTTGGTACTGTGTTATTCCAGGCTGAGCCCAAATACTCCCTATCTCACAATGATCTCCACAAAAGCCTTCCCAGGCTCATGCTCTTGGCTCAGAGGGCTTTCTAACATGTAAAACAACCTTTTCCTGCTCTTCTTTACCATGAAGCTGAAAGCATGCTCCAATAAAAAGAGGATGAATTCTTCAGAGGTGTGTTGGTAGCTTAGTCTTTCATTGCAGCCAAACATTTTGGTCTCTCTGGGAAGGCACTGGACTCTGCAACACTCACAGCAATGAAATAGTAGCCTGTAAATGACCACATTTCCTCCATAAAGGCAGTGAGGGAGGAAGACTAGCAGTTAGAGATCCCAGGAGGAAAGAGGACAAGTCCTCATTCCTTGTCCCCGTGCCCTCCATGATGTGGTTGTAGGTCATGCTGACTCGCCCTAGGTAGCCACAAAGTAGTGAACACAGGTGCTACTGACAGGGCAACTGCAGTGACATGGAAGGCAGGAGAGGCTAAAAAACAGCCTTGAAAACTGGGCTGGGATTATGGATGTTATTCAGAAGATGCTCAAGCAGAGCAGAAGATGCAGAACATGCTCATGGAAATGGTTTCTATAACTAGGTCCCAGCAGCCTCTTCAGATACAGCTGATGCCACCAACAGGAGTGTCGCTACATCCACAGTCCTGTTTGGCTGCCAGAGCTGTGGTAGTTTGGGCTAAAACAGTTTAGAAGT
This sequence comes from Aegotheles bennettii, assembly GCA_013398125.1. Lineage (NCBI taxonomy): Eukaryota > Metazoa > Chordata > Aves > Caprimulgiformes > Aegothelidae > Aegotheles > Aegotheles bennettii. Next base: position 284,065 of record VZRW01005721.1, read on the forward strand.
CCTTGTTGGTACGGTTATACCAAGAAAACATCAAGTTTCTTGGAGGCTTGGCCTAACCAGAGCCCACTCCCGGGCTGCATGGGGAGTACCTGTCCCCAGGGGGACCTGCACTGCAGCCTTACCTGCTGCTGGCCACAGGCAACTACCTGTAACCCTTGGGGGGCTTTCTGGGCCATGCAGTCTCTTTCTGCAACTCGTAATGTTGGCAAAGAAACATTTTTTCTGTCCAAGTTGGCTTTTAAAAAAATATGCTTTTCAGTCCTTGAACTTGCTGAGTGTGGTTTTGTTTTAAGTATTCAAAGATAATTAGTGCAGCGGTTTCAAGAAAAATGCTTTGGCATTATTATTTAGACTTCCTTTGGAGCCTTGGACAGATGGCCTCCTTTGTTTAAACATTTGAAGGGGTCTTGTGATTGAGGTTGGTAGTAAGGGCTTAGTCAAAAGACATTTGTAAAAGCAAAAAAGTGGAAAAAAATGCAGTTTGAATGATATGAAACAAAGTAGATAAAACATTTCCACATTGAAACATTCCCACTCTGTTTCCATTTTAACCACTTAGTTCAGCATCCTAATTATTTAATTGTAAGATTAACTTGAATTTACTCCTCTTAAGGCACCATTATCTTTCTCCAAAGACTTTTCTTTTTTTGGTGATTGAACATCTGCATTATTGTCTTTGCTTTGCGTGAGACTGTGCTCAAATCTAATCAGATCCAGGTGTTTGCCTGTTCTCACAGTGGCCCTGTCCTCCTTGCAAAAACTGTTTTTGTGCCAGAAAAGGAATATTTTCCCCCTAATTGTCTTGCTGTACTGAGGATAGGCAGTGGAAAGGAAGATTTATTAAGGAAAAAGACATAAATATGCTGCCGGCCTTTGAGTTTTTTAGGTGTGTCATTCTGGGCTGAAAAATTCCACAAGGGGTAATATATATTCCCAATGAGGGACTATAACCAGGTTTCCATTGATGATCCAAAAGAAAAGGGATTCCCTTTCTCTTCTTAGGCTGCTCTGGGCCTAGAGGAGAACAAGGGTGGGAGCTGGTGTTGCACCATGCACAGCAGCCATCCTGGGCCACAAAAACGTGGGCTAGGACCTCTCTGGGCTGGACGATGTAAAGGGAGCTATGGGAACACCTACCTAAAAAAAGACTGGGGGAGGAGCTAGGATGTCTACAAACCATCAACATTTCCTAGCTGCCTTACATTTTTCCTTCTGTAAATACAATTTAGGAGTCAGCTTCCCATGTTAAGTGGTTTTGGTTCATGAAGGAGGGGAACAGCCTGCAGAGGCCCCTTCTCTTGAGCTACTCAGAGTAGCAAAAGCCCAACTCACCTTGCTATGCAAAGTTTTTCAGTACAATCTGAAATCAGAGTGAAAATCTGTGCCACACCCACACATACGTATACATATATATTTAAATCCTCTCCCCACCTCTCCTTTTCCCTCTTTTTTTTTAAAAAAAAATCTGCCCAGTGAAACAAATGTAAGGGCCAAGAAATGAATGGGCTTAGTTTCCAACAAAGTGGTTTAGGAGGAGCTGTTGATCATTATCATGGGCTGGATTTCTCTGCTCATACATCATTCCCAAAATCCTTCACACAGTGAGGTCCTCTAAGGGAAGCGTAATTTGACCTTGATGCAAAGAGGAAGGTGAAACTGGAAGAAAAGAACTTTGTCAGCATTGTCAGCACTCCCACAGGCTCCCAGGTTTCACCTTTAGGACTTTACTTCCCTGATCTGCTAAAAAAAATGTGACCCGAGTAGACAGAAGAGAAGACCCTGGACAGTGTCACCCCATCCATCCCGCCATCACCACTACCACTTTTAGCCTCATTCCAACATCTCTTGAAATGTAGTGGGTAATCCCTCTGCTCCCACCCATCCTTCACAAAGCTTTTTCAGTCCATCTTCTGCCTATTGACTTCTTATTAAAAAGGTACCTGTGGTTACCGGTCACAGCAATGTCTCTGGCTGCATGTCCTATGGGCACATGAGCTTATGGGCAGGGTGCAAGTGCAGCAAACATTTGGCCAGCCTGATGCTGCTGTGTGCTTCCTGCTTCCCAAAGAGCCTGTCCATATCACATGTGTGCCACCAGCAGAAAGCAGTGCTGAGAGTCCAGCATCAGAGACAGAAGATGCACTTCCCTCCTTCATTGGTCTGCCTTTCCCTGTTCAGTGCATGGTCTTAAAGAAAGAAGTTTGTGTATAAAGTAACAAGGCTAAGCTCCACATCCACCACGACTAACTCCCCTAGAATAATGGATCTGAACTGTTGTTAGTGTTGTCTGTGATATATTTTCTCCCTAAAAAGAAAGGGGATGAGGGATTTTCTAATGCTTACTTTTGTTTAGTACCTGAACTGCTTACCCTTCTCAAAAGCTATGAAGAATTTTAGTGGTGGTTACTGTCGTGGCACCAAGCTGTCTGAGGTCTTGAAATCTCAAGCCATGTTTAACCATTCCGTGTAACGCAGAGCATTTTAATAAAAATGTATACTTAGAGAAAACACTCTCCCACCATTGGAAAACCCACTTGGTCATGCAAAGATGTGGTCTGTGTAACCTCCTTCCCCAGTCAAATCTTCCAAAGAATTCCCACTTAAGCCCATTTTGCAAAACCGTGGATCTCTACGGCCCCTCTTCCAGCTCAGCTGTCAATACCTGGGACTCCATTCCCCTTATCCAGCCCTTTGATATTAAGCTTTTGGCCAAGACATTTGAGGTAGGCTAGGCTCAAGCTAGGCTTTCCATGCTCTTTTCATGGTTTTCGCTCATCCTGCCTCATGACCAGTGGATCAGTGCACAGTCTCGTAAAGGAATAGTGAAAGGGTCCTCAATACCTTGTGAGCATGTGGCTCACAAGTAGAGGATGAGTTGTTAGAGAAATCTGCCCACAGAACAAGATAGGATGAAGAGGAAGCTGTGTTGGGACACCTCTGTGGGGGTGTAAGACACAGAGAGAGTAGGGCATGGATTTGGGCAGGTGGAAGAAAGTTGGAGGTTTCTCAGTTGCATTAAATGCAGAGGCCCTGTAGCATCAAACCTTATAGACACTTTGACATATCTAAGACTGGGAGAAGAATGTAGTGCTCTCATTTTCCAGTCACTGGCTCTGGTATCTGGGATTCCACCAGCCCAAATGTGCCAGGAATTAAGTCTCCCCAGACAAAGAAAGATAACATAGCAGAGCCCTAATCAAGGGGCCGATATCAAAGGAGCAAATCTCTCAGCCCTGGGGATGAATCATCAGAGCAGTTTATTCCAGCCTTTTCTCCTCCTTTCAAGTATCAGGTTCAATTGCAGCAGCAGCAGCAAAAAAGGCTTCGTCATCCTAGGTGCTGCAAAGACAGGGAAAACACAACCGGGAGGAATGGAATTCACAGGTGATACAAGGCTGGGGGGTGTTGCAAATACCACAGAACAAAGCAGCAATGCAAAAGGAATCTATCTTGGGCAGGGAGGAATAAGGAAAGATGAGGGCCAGTCATGCACCTGGGAAGAAAGAATCCCGAAGGTAAGGAATCAAAGGGAGAAAGAATCCCAAAGGTAAGGAATCAAGGGGAGATGTCTAGGAAGCACCGCATGGAAAAAAAAGGCAAGACAGCAAGAGATGCATGTTTGCCAGCTGAGGTACACCAAGTTCAAACAACAGCAAAATACTGTTTTGTAGGCATACAAGCACTTGACAAAGATCTGTTTAATCTCATTTTCATGAATGTGGAAACCGAGGCACCACATGGGCTCAGTAAAGGGTGTGTTTTTGTACAGCACAGCACTGGCCACACCTTGGCTAGGCAGAAATACCAGGCTGCCAGTGCAGAAAACTTCTGTCTTAGAGCTAAATGACAGTATTATGCATCGTTACCATGAGATTACGAGGAGGTTACATTCTGGTTTGTATGCCCTGCAAAACAAGGGGAATGAGGAGGGAGAGGCCCCAGGGAAAAGCAGCAGGCACAGGAATGTCATAAAACACAGCTCCTCTCTGCCAAGCCAGCATCAGACCAGAATTGCCATGTCCCATCCTCCCCACTCCTCAGCAATCTGTGGATCCAATCTCTGTTTACACGTAGGGGAGATCTGTCTGGGCTGGAGGCATTCCCGCTGCAGGCTCCCTCGGGTTGCCCTTCCCACAAAGCAGTGGGGACAGGTGGAATGGGCTGAACTGGCAGACAAGGCCAGAGACAGGGCTTTGATGACAATAAACAAGGTTGTGTGTCACTTCAGCTCTGCCAGCTTTTCCCAACCACCTCACCTGTGTACCGGCCTGCTCAGAACAGAGGTGAGCTGAGTGCTAAGCCAGGTCTCATCCTCTGCCTCATCACCATCACCAGTAAGTTACGCTGGGTGATCGATCCTCCAGCAGGCTTTACTGGGGCACCAGTCACATCATTGCTGGATCTTAATAAACGATGTTGTTAATGGGTCTGGTTCCCCACGAGCTGTGTCAACTCCGCAGGGCAAACAGGAGCAACATCGTCAACTCTGTGGAGAAATTGGTAGCTCAGGAGCACACCAGGAGTCACAGAAGCTCTGCTGAGCCATGGTCTGGTCAGTGTGCCCCCACAGTCCCAGGGTGCTGCACGAGGAAATACGCTCCGTGACTGCGCATCTGATGCACATCACTCTTCCAAGGCTTCCCACGCGCCTTAGATTTTCTCAGTCTCTATTTTTAAAGTGTTATTAATTTGGCCTGACCTTTCCTTCACCAGGAGAATATGTGCTCTCCAAGCTCAGTTTAGTAAACTGTTTCAGTCAAGAGAAAAACCCAAAACTCTGTTTTCATGAGCTGCCACGGTGCACTGAATCTTTGCTAAAGCTTAATTTCCAGCAGCCCTGGTTCCTGTGCTTTGCCTGCTCTGTCCTCACACACACAGCCCGTCAGCAGGTGGACTTGCCATGCCCAAGGACAAATGTACCTCTTGACTTCTACATCTTTCTTTTTCTTTTTTTTTCCTTTTTTTTTTTTAATTTTTCTTTTCATTTTTGGCTTCAACTACACTTGGAAAAAGAAATCAAGAAATCAGACTTGCTCACACAGCAGAACTGCTCCAAATGCTGTGTTTGGAAACACTGAAGCCTTCCAATAATACAACGCTTCTACCTTTTTTTTCTTGTGCGAAAGACATGGAATCAAACAGGCAGTATTTGTTCTTCTCCCTCCAGCAGTGGGGCCAACCCGAATGTAGCGCTGCACCTCTGACAATGTCAGGATTTCATTTAGATGGGCACGAACTCTGCCCATCAGCTTCCCTAGGGCCACCGCTTTGTTCACGAAAACATCCAGTTGAGGAGGGGAGGTGGTTTGCTGAGGATGACTCAGCCAGCAGAATGAAGTGAGAGCTTCTCAGTCCGAAGGCCTGCCCTGGCCAGGAGATGGCACTGCCAGCTTTTCTGTCTGAAGCTGGCTAGCTTTTTGTGCAATCAGAGCACGACCAGCAGTCCCAGTATGACCCTTGCGTACCAAGCACCACCCATGATAAGACCTAGGGGATCTACCTTGTTCTGTTTGCTAAGCTTTCACCCTGATTGTCCCTTCTTCCGATGAGGTTGCTCAGGTCAGAAGCCCAGAGAACAAAGTGCACACTGGCACAACGCTGTGCTGCACCCAAAATACCTGGCCACCACTCCTCTCCTATTCATGCCAGCCCGCTTGCTCCCTGTCCCCGTTTTCCCCTGCCTCTCCTCCCAGACCTGTTAGAAGTGTGCAGATGCTCCAGACAAGTGCTGGGCCATGCAGCACTTCTGCCTGCTCTCAACCAGCAGGCTCAGCACTGAACTGCATACCCAATATGGTTACAAGCACACTGGTGTTTCCCCACCCTTCCCACCAACTGCTGCCAGGCTCTGCTGTATCCACAGGACGGAGGACCAGAGCACAACAAGCCCCATTTCTAGCTGCTGAAACAAGATTAGCCTTCAGTGTGCTCCTCACACCAAAGCTGTCTGCTGTTTTGGTTCATTCCCACCACCCAGGAGGCTTGGCAGCCACCTCTTAGTACAGAGTCCAACGATGGACATGAAAGAACTGTTTTGGATGGAGCATGGTGACCAAAAGACAAAGACTGCTGGGTGGCAGCAAGCAATGAGCTGCATGTTCCTGGAGGACATAGGCTGAAGTTCCCTTACCTCCTCCTCTGCCTCACAGCTGCCTGCTCCCAATCCACCTTGTAGCCGTGATCCCATAACTGAAAAATGGGATCTCCTACTGAGACATCTAGTAGCCAGATAACACTGCCTGGTAGCCACTGCACCTCACAGCCACGCTGCTTTCAAGCGTTCTCCCATATGAGGTCTCTTCAACCACTTTGCCTTCAGAGACCTGACCACTCCTCACTGCATATTCCTTACCTCTCCCTATCACACACAGTTTTCTCCTGTCTCCTGCTTTGGCTGGTAGATACACTACCAGCAAGTGACACCTCTGGGTATATGATAGTCCTCCTGGCTAGTTCACTACAGTGACCAGCTCCTGCCTGCTCTAGGACTCCCTTCTGAAGTTACTTGTTGTCTCTGCCAGGCCTTCTGCTGCACAGTCTTTCAGTGCTTCATTCCCTTCCATCCTTCCTTGGCTACCTCCTGTTCCCTAAACATCACCTTCAATTTCAGGTCAACCTTGCCACTGACCCACCAGCTCCACGCTGCCTCTCTGGGTCTGATGTATTCTGATCGCTTTGAGGCAGTGCTTGCTGGGCTTTGGGAATGCATTGTCCTTCAGCATGGACAGCCTCCCTTTTGTTCACATTCACGTAACACCAGGGAAGGAAGGCAGGCAACTGTTTGTGTCCCAGAAATCCATAGTTCCAGTTGTACCATCAGTCACTTTTCCACCAATTTTCAGCACCAGAGAGTTGCAAAAGATACTTCTCCTGTGTCGAGACCTCCCCACAATTCACCCATAAAACCCCACCACCTGTCTCTCTTAAACTTCCTTCCAGAGGCACCATTTTTCTGCACGATCTAGCTGCTAAGAACTCCTGTCCAGTCGCTCATCATCCCCTGAGACACTGCTCCCTCTCTGCCCATGGAAATACTGGTCACACTGAAGCCACCTACACCATTGAACCTTGACAGTGCAGCGTTGGTGCAGAGGCTGGGAGGGATGGCAACAGGCCATGTGCAGCTGGTCTGTGTGTCTTCCAGTGTGACTGATCCCTTTGTTGTCTCACCTACCTCCTCCAAGAGGACATCGGCATCTCTCAGCCTCCAGAGTTCTGCAAGAAAAGAGATAAAAACAGCTCTGAGGGTTTCATGTCTGTCTGTCAGGGCTTCAGTGGGAACCAAGGGGGCAGACAGGGGGACGTAATTTCAGATTATGTTATTTCAAAACTTGGGAGAGACAGAAAGTCTGGTTTAAACACAGAAACATCTTCTATCCCAACTACCTTAGCCTGTACTTTTAATGCCCTACCTTAAGCAAGTAATCAAACATGATGCACGTGCACAATTAAAATGTTCACACCTACATACCACACATCAGATATTTTTCTCTCGGAAGAAAGACCTGGCCTCTAATATGAGTCTAAACTGGGTTTCATAGTGTGGGTGGGAAGCCACTTTAAATATGTTCTCGTGGCTACACTCCAGATCTTCTTGCAAGCTCCCAGTTCTGAGAGCCTGGGAGCAGGGGACACGTCCCCTTTGGCTCCTGGAGCTCCCTCGTGCCCCTCTGGCACCACCTTGCCCTTCCACGCCAGGCAACATGAAGAGGGTGATGAACCCCAAGCCGTGCTGTGCCCCCGTGGTCCGAGGGCACCGCATGAGGAAATACGCAGCTCATCCAGGGCCAGGAGAATGCATTGAGGTGTGATCATTCCTGTGTCTCTTTTGGCCTCCAGTCCAGAGAAGACTTTCAGGGCACTGAGGTGTGTCCTGCTCGCCCTCCTGCCCCAGGTCGGATTGCAGTGGTTGATCATGGCTCCAAGGAGCTGTCAGCATTTCCAGGCAGCAGTACCACCTTTCCCTCCTCCCTCCCAACCCTCTCAGCAGAGTTCACTCCTTTAGGGCTTCCTACAAGCTTTCAATTTCCCAGTATCTACTTTTGAAGTGTTATTACTTTGGCCCAACCCTTCCTTTAGCAGAAGAAAATGTGCTCTTCAAGCTCAGTTTAGCAAACTGTTCCCAGTCAAGAGAAAAACCTAAACTCTCTTTTCATGAGCTGCCACGGTGCACTGAATCTTTGCTAAAGCTTAATTTCCAGCCAGCCCTGGTTCCTGTGCTTTGCCTGCTCTGTCCTCACACACACAGCCCGTCAGCAGGTGGACTTGCCATGCCCAAGGACAAATGTACCTCTTGACTTCTACATCTTTTTTTTTTTGGCTTCAGTTGTACTTGGGAAAAGAAATCAGACTTGCTCGCACAGTGGAATTGCTCTAAAAGCTGTGTTTGGAAACACCGAAGCCTTCCTACAACACTTCTGCCTTTTCCTTGTTGTGACAAAGCATTACAACATACATGATTACCTATGAGCTATGCATGGTCAGTATGAATATCATTCTGGCAGCAGAAGGAGAAAGAGGTCAAAGAGTAAATGTGATGAGATGCTGCCCCATCACTGCTGAATAACTTTTTCTGAGGCATGGAATAAGGAAGCAGGGAAGCATTTCTTCCAGCGCTCCAACACTGACTGTTTCTCTGGGGTGGATGAGCCCCTGTGGGTTTCAGAGCAGTGGTGGCACCTGGCCAGACTGGGCTTTGCTCACATCTGTCTTGGCCAGTGCTGTTTGTCAGGACCTTGCCTTGCACTAGCATGGTCAGCAGTGTACTTTCATGGCAAGATCTCTTCTGATAAGCTACTCTGCCAACCCTATGCCAGCGGAGCCAGCTGGATTTTGCATGTCCACCAGCTACCATGTCACTGAGGGCTCTGATCTATATCAGACCAAGTGCTTCGAAACAGGTGTAGCAGAGGGCAACAAAGCTAGCCTAGAACCCAGCACTTAGTGTACGAATACGCGTTAAAAACAAGAAAATACACAGTCTGGGTGACAGCAGCTGTTGGTCACAGGGATATAAAGAAAGCACAAACAGCTTAGTACTTGGTGGCAAATTTGTTTACAATGGAGAAGAAAGCAGGGTGAAGCAGAAACCAGAGCAGGGGTAAAGAGTGGGTGATGTTTGACCAGGATGATTGTTGCATGGATGACTGGTCCAGTACATGATCTGCAGTGGTCCCACACTGCATGCCAGTGACGAGTGCACCAGTGTGACTGCCTTACACAACCCCTGTGACCATCTCATAAACAAAAACTGGTTGTGCAACAGCAGAGAACAGACATCGCAGGTCAGTCATGTGTCTGTCAGATACGCTGGAGCTGTGTCTCATGGAGAAGGAAAGGACAGTTTTGGAAGCACTGTGTTTTAGTGGGGTGTAGCATAGAAAAAGGGTTTACCACAGCAAGTGAACTGTTTTAAAAGTTACACAGCCTGCATTCACTGGGCGCAGCATACGTTGAAGGAGCACCAATTAAACTATCTTAGCAATATATATTTTAGGAAACAAACCCATTTTCTTTCCTAATCTAAGCAAGCCTGGTTTCCCCAAGTGCTGTCTGCCCCAGCAGCACACTATGAAGACAACTGTCTCTTGTCTGGTATCTCACGTTGTAAAGACAGGGCTAGGCTAAAGCATAAGTGTGACAGACCAGAGCCACGTACCCCAGGTTCTCCAGTAAGCATCTCACATGTCTTCAAAGGGTCCTTCTCAAAGTGAAGAAAACCTTGGAACTGCGTCCTCGGTCTGGAGTGCAGAAAGCCTGAAAAAAAAATGGAGAGGTGTAAATTTTCTGTGCAACTCAATGTGTGTTTGGTCTACCTGCTGGCAGGACATTCCTCATTATGTGCACAGCAAGAGAAAACTTGTAGCAAGTCACCTCCTGTTGCTGCTCCACCCTGACCCTACCACAATGTCATCAGCAGAGTGTTCACACATTCCTTCCTCTCAGACAAAACCAATGATGGTGCAGTCCCCCATCAAACCAGCAACTGTCCTTTCTGGGAGGGCTGCTCTTTGAGGGCTACTTAGCAGCTTTGCTTGGAGGTAAGACTGCAATGCTGCTTGGACTCTCATCCACGTACCTTCCCAAAGGAGAAGCATCTCCGTGGTCTCCCCAGCTACTGAGGTGTCTGGAATTTAAACAGAGCACAAAATCAGATATCATGGTTTGTGCACAGAGCACACAGCAATGAAATTTACCTCCAATAAAATGTTTTTTTCACATTTCTTCTCACAGAAGTCAACTGCTTTTCTTGTCTGGTACACAAACATGCTCACCAGAAAGAACATGTGCAAAAACACTTTGAAGCCAGGAATAACATGGCAGTTATGCTCTGAAGCTCTTTATCACGCTCCAGTCTGTAAAGTGGCACTGAAGCCTCTAACATGGTTGATGTCACTTGCAACACTTTGGAATCTTCTCTTGTCCACTCAGCAGTGGTTTCTCTCCTAGAAGGGTTCTCCAGTGACCTAGTTACTCATACACATCCTAGGGCCTCCCGGTTCCATGGACACACCAAGACTTTCCATACCATTTGGGAGTTTTCTGGTGATAACACCTCTGCCAAGCGCTGCTCAGGTGGGGAATGCACTTAAATAGAGGTGGAATCCTGTGGTCCTGACCTAGCATGAACTCCATCCCTGCCAATAGTATGGCACCTGATAAGGTGTCAGGAAGCTCACAGGTTTTGTAATGTAGGCTGCTGGGCAAAGAGATGGGAAGTGGAAAAGAGAAGGGGTGTCCTACAAGGCTGATTATATGTGGGTGTATTAACAGGAGAAGAGCCTGCTGCAGCTACACCTTGACCTCATGCAGTGCTTAGGGGGCTAGCTCAGGTTGCAGAGGCCTGGGCAATGCTCCGAGTCTTTCCACAGTGCCACTTGCACACAGTAAGCCAGAACAAAGGTCTGCAGATAGTCTCAAAGACACACCTCTGCCACCCTTCTCAGAGTCAGATGACATTTTTGTGGGGGAGCATGGTGGTCATAAGAACAGACTACATGCTCACTTGGATGTGATGAGCAGTTTCAACTGAAAACAACCCATCTTCAAGTCTTCAAACCATTTAATTGCAAACACCTTTTCCTTTTGAAGCTTTCTTATGATTTTCAGAAATAATCACATCTAAGAGTCATTCCCCAACCAAAAGTTACAACAAAAACTACACAAAACCTTAATTCAGGGCTCAGTGAATCATGTGCTTTGGCCCCGAATGATTTTTGTTATGCTGAGCCTTTTAAGACTTCACATTATGCCCTACTGTGTGCAGTCTGCTGGCTCTGGAGTTGCATTAACCCGATTTTCCCTCTAGGGTATTTTGGGTTCCATCTTTTCCTTCCTCTAACTTCCCTTCATCCTTTTCCTCTGAAGGATGTTTTATTTCCTTACTTTTTGATTCCCTGTTCTCATAGTTTCTGCCTGTGAAACACAGGTATGGGCTCAGGCTTGCACAATGGCTGCAGGACAGGGAAAGCTGCGCACTATAGCAAGAGCTTGTCATGGCAAGAGGGGGTGCTCAGTACACTCTAGGCAGGGGAGCCACGGGTGACAGTACCCCACGGATCTGCTAGTGGGTGCAGAATGCCACAGCCCCAGGGTGAGGAAGCAGCTGCTAGGGACCAGCCTCTCCCCAGGCTGTGGAGTTCCCTCTTCACCACACTGCTCCTTTCAGGCACCCAGTACCAAGTGTACACAGGCAAGATTCCCAAGGGGGACAAAGTCACTTGCCAGGCAGGAGTAGAGCACCATTTACAGAGGCGAGTGTCCCCTCTTCACCTTCAAGGCAGGGCAGAAATGTCTGGTGGTTTAGCTCTGTGCAGAATTCTTAGCCTCCAGCCACTTCATTCTTCCCTCCCATTACCAAGAAATACTGGGAAAGGATTTGGGAAAACAAGAGCCAGAGAAGCACACCTTTAGTTTAAAAACTAAGAGTAGTAATGAGACATCCAGGTGACACATGGAGGCAGAGAGGAATGTTCTACTAGACCAAACCAGCAAGTCCAGGGTGCTGGGCTAGCCAGGAAAGCTGCAGCGCAGAGGTTGGGGACACTCCAGGACATAGTCCCAGACTATCATAAAAGAGTAAGGAATGGAATACCTACAAGGTAAAGGTAAAATCCAAACCAGACACTTAATTCTATAGTTTTTATTAAAAAAAACCAACCACATTAATAAGCATATAAAACCCATCCAAAACATTCACAATGCTATTACAGTAGAAGAAAGTAACAAGGTTCTACCATGTGAGAAAGATCTACACATTTTTGTCCAAGCCAACACACAGCTTTGATGTAAAGTACAGAATGCTCTTATGCACAGCTGAGGGGGGAATTCCTAACATACAGATGCCCATATGGAAGTGTCTGGAAGAGCTGGAGGGTCAACCAAAGGGCACAAACCCTGTGTCGCTTTCTCACCTTTCATATTTTGGCTCAGAAGTCATGTATAATACTTCTGAGAATAAAGATCTGGCATGGAGACCTGACAAAGCTAGGGAAAACTGGGTGTAACAGGACTGCATTGTGCAAAGCCAGTGTTTAAAATGAAGTCAGAGGAAGGATTTCACAGCAAGCTTTACTCATCTTTGCAACTGTTGCTCATTGGGGAAGGCAAGTGTCATCACTCTTGTTCCTGAAACACCAGATACACCCCAACCTCCCCCAGAATATACACAAGTGGGAACAACTTCTGACCTGCCCCAAACCAGTATGTTGTCAAGAAAGCTTCGGCTACCCACACTATGACAATTTTGCTGTCATTCCTGATCCTTTCTTCCTTTTACGCACCTTGGAATCTATGGGCCTGCCTCTCTTCTAGGATATCCAGTGATGACCTCCAGCATGGCTCTGCAGCTAGACCCGAGTTTAATCAAGTCCAGAAACGCAGACTATCTAGAGCAGGAGTTTAAGTTGTACCTACCTCTGGTGCTGCCTTTAGATAGCCTGTGCAGCTCTGGACAGACAGGCCTAGAGTCTCCCTCGATAGAGCACTGGAGTTGGCAAAGCAAAGCTCCTGCTCCTTGAATGTGAGTGCACCATGTGTGCTACCTCCTACCTTCCTGAGCTGATCCGTGCTGGCTTGGCAGCAAGCATAGCTGTATACAGTTACCTAGCAGTATGCCAAGCAAGGAGACCAATACTTGTTGATGTACAATTATCTGCCCTATCCCTTTTAACAGAGGCACTATTACAGAGCTGTACACATCCACACAGCTCACTGGTGAGCATCACAACATCATGGAGACCTTCCAGAGAGGACACATAGGGCAAAAACATTTGGCCTGCAAACAAACAGTAGACTGAGTGACACAGACCTTACACACGGCTAAGCTAGCACGTTTCAGTAGCTCTGGTCCCTAGTACTGCATCTCCACCTTTATGAACTTGTATGCCATAACTGACTATGCCTGTGTCCAGGAGGGTCACACTAAATGCCTCTGTCTAATATTTATAAGAACAATTGCTAAGAAAATACAGCTTTGGAAAATAGCTTATCTCCTCACACCTTTACGTAACAATCTGCAAGTCTCAAACTTTGACCTACTAGAATACATAGAGAAGCTAAAAAAATAAAATTGAGAAGTCACCTTCTGGCTTGCAATCTCCACTCACTCATCCCATACAATGCTTAACCATGACTGGAAGCCAACCGAGAACACCCATTTGCCACAGGTATCACACTTTCCAGTAAACACTCACAAATCATTTAAAATTGCCACCCAAAAACCTCCAAAACAGATTTTGGTGGACAAACAAACCTACCTCTCCTCATTAGTAGCTAGTTCTTTGAATTTCATTCCAGAAGGTACAACCAACTCAAAGGTGATGTGCATAATCAACTCTGTTGTACATACCACCAAAATGCCCAATCTCCTGCCGAGTACCACATTTCTCCTTTAGACTTATTGCACCTCAAGTCTACAGCATCTTTTGTTAGAATAGCTATTTCTCTTAAACATCTTTGATTTCATCATCTGTACATCTTTGTACACCATTAAAAAAATAAATATTTACAAAGTGACATACAAATAAATAAACTTAAGTAACAGTATGCTTTTGGTCTGTCTATACAAAAAAATAAAAGCAGGAAAAAATATGCATGTAACTTGGTCCCCTTTTTCCTGAGGCTGAGAAAAGTGCACACTGGATAGGAAAAAGCAAGGAGATGGCTTTTTGGTAGGCTTGTTAAATTCCAGTGCAACACTGCACACATGCACACAGAGCAGACTCAGAGGGCTGGGGATTTGTTTAGTGGGTCACTTCAACTCACTACAAAAATAGTAATTAGATTCAAAAATGTAATGGTCATGGCATGCATAAGTATGTTAACCAGAAACAGCAATTACAGGTGAGAAAAGCAAAAATATTGCCAGCTCTTCTGTTCATGTTTGTGACAGGGAAGAGGAGATTATTTTTGCTCGTGCCAGGTGCCTTCCAGTATTTCAAAATGGGGTCACCCATATCAGATCTGCTTGGTGCTGGTAAGCCTGGCAGAACAGGGGAGTATGTGGGTGCAAAGAAGAAAATAGCAGCAATTCAGGGGAGAAAAAAGTGTCCCAGTTCTCATGGTTTTCTTTGCTCATTCCTTTAATGACTCTTTAAGCATGTAAGAGTCAAAGAACGGGTGTGTCAGGAATGTTAGGCAACTTCTTTGTTTGGTTGTATGCTGTTCAGCTCCACCATGGGGTTCTTCTCTACAGGTAATGTGGAGCTGGCTTCTGCTCGTCCTTCAAAGCCCCTGGAGATGTCTTCAAAAGTCCTCCCCTTGGTCTCTGGCACTTTGAAGAACGTGAAGACAAAGAAGACGACCAAGAAAACAAGGAATATTAAGAAGACATAGGACCCAAGCAGTTTCTGTAGGGAAGACAGAAGCATAAGGTTTTAATTTGAAAAGCTCAAACCTAAATGCAACATCATTTGCTGTTGACAGGTCAAAATTCTAAAGCCTTTCTCCATCAACGCCCTTACTGACTTTTCAACACAGCATTTTTAAAAAATGTTATCAGGTTCCTGTGGGCTTCAGAAATGCTTTGTTATACCTGGGGGTGGCCAAAATTGAGGCTTTTAAAGGGAAAGCCTTGATGTGCTAATTAAGATGGCTCTACCAACTATTTGTAAGTTACAGGCAGTTTTAAAACAGAATACAAAAGGTGAGCCAACACCACTCAGCCTTCAGTAACAATCAGAACACAGACTCGGGAACCTCTGGAAGACTGACCAGCCCTCTGCTCAAAGCAGAGACAACTGAGCAAGGCTCATACAGTCATGTTCTGAAGTGTCCAAGGACGAAGACTCTACAACCACCCTCTGGACACCTACTCCAATGCTGCAGCACTCCCAGTGTTTTGCAAATTGGGTCCTTACCTCTGTGTAAGGGAAGAGCATTCCTACCAAGAAATTAGAGGTCCAGTTAGAACAGCCGGCCACTGCCATGGCTGCAGGCCTCGGGCCCTGGCTGAAGAGTTCTGCCACAATGAACCAGGGGATAGGGCCAGGGCCAATCTCAAAGAGAGCCACAAAGCCAAAAGTGCCAAGAATGCTGATGTATCTGATCCACTCCACACTGTCCTGCAAGGGAACAAAACATGATCAGCTGTAATTTGAGAGGCAAATATGGCACAGCACACCACCATATGCAGTCTCAACTCAGCTGCACTGTGAACACTGTGGCACAGTCTCCACAGTCAGGAGGTTGCACTCTCCACTGCACACTCAGCTCCAGTCCTATCTGGACCTTACTACAGGGCGGAATTGCAGGGCAAGGCAGATGTCTTATAGGTCCCCTGCTCAGGTCAGCCTGGAGAACACCAATTACTCACCTTCAGAGCTAAAGCGATGGTCATAAGGACAGTACATGCAGCCATGCCACCCAAACCAACTAAGTGGAGGGTCCTGCGCCCCGCACGCTCGACCAGGAACAGCTGGAAACATAGCAGAAGGAGAAAAATCCATGAGTTTGGCAACAAGAGCAGAAGAGGCCCCCTTGCTCAGTACCCTGCACCTCTGTCCTATTTGCCCGTAGCCCTCAGTGGCAGTGGTGATCTGTGCAGGTCACCAGGCTGCTCCATCCTTGGTATAAGTTCTTTCCTCTGGTTATTTATCATTCTTTTCCCCCCATGCACTCCTTTTCACTCTCCCTTTCTTCTAAAAGGATAAAAATACCTTTCTCCCCTCCTCCTCTCCCACAATGCTGTTAACGCATTCTTTTCTTTGCTCTTATAGCCCACTGCCAGCACAATGTTTTGCCACAGCCTGCCTACTTGTCTTCAGTCACACCTCCCAAAGAAGCCCATACAGAGGAGTCTCTGCTCTCCACCAGACCCTGTTCCACTCACCGACACAACTGTGAAGACCGTGTTTACCACACCAGCTCCAATGGTGGCATACACAGGCTGTGCGATACCAGCTTTTTCAAAAATCCCTGTAGAATAATAGAATACCTGGGGAGAGAAGCAGAAGATGCCATTACGATTCCAGTGTTTGAGAGCATGCTCCTTATCTCCTGCCTGATGGCTTGCAAGCCCAACAGGGACTTTTTAAGAAGCACTCAATATGTAGCAGGGTGCTTCCAGTCAGGGTTCATTCACCCGGTGAAAGGCTGCAATGCCTTGCTGGAGTGTGCATGGGAAAGTGAAAGGCAACACAGCCTCCATCTCCCATCTTAGCAACCTCCAGTTATCACAAAACAGTGACCTCTGTTCAAGGTGCAACAAAGGGCTTTTGGAAGCACAGTTCTCAACACTAGTGGCAGGTGCAAGGGTAGCCAGAGGTAAGGAAGGCCCAGCAGATGGGACAGGAAGATAACTCACAGCATTGATGCCTGAGAGCTGTTGGGAGAGCTGCAGCATGATGGCAACAGTAATGGCTTGGCGGTAGTTTGGAGAACGGAAGAGCTCCGGCACTGTTACTTTCTTTTCCTGGGACATTTTAGCACTCTCTTCTTTCATCTCCAGAATGTCTTGAGACACATCTTGTGTACCACGGAGCTGCTGGAGAACTGGCGGGAGGATTCCAAAAACACCAGGTATAATACACCCATAGCCAGTGGGTTCCCCCCACCATGGCCTGCTATTTGAGAGAGGGCACACTGGACCACCTGCCCTGCCAGTCAATATTTGGACCTGCTGCACAGGACAGACCAAGCCTCTACATGCAGCCTTGCTCCTTTTCAATCCAGAGGTTGGAGTGCTGTGTTCAGCATGGAAACCAGGCCTATGCCTTGCTCATGTTGCTTGATATCCAAAGTTTCATTTGATCCCTAGTTCTGTTCGCATGCTTGCCAGAGCTGACTCCAACCCTCTGCAGCAGGAGAGGGAAACGCCCTCAAGCTCTTTGTTAAGTGTCAGTCTGTTCCCTGCTTTTCAGGAGGAGCTGGCAGAGCTGCAGCAGCTCACCCTGCTACATCCCACCAGGCCAGACACCACTCCTCATGTCTTAATCCCACCTGGAGTCTCTGTTGGGATGCCAGGTTTCTCGCACTCCCTGGCAGCAGGAGGGCAGCCCTAGCGCCCTCCAGGAGTCACACCCTGATCCACCAACAGCTCCAGAGCCAGTGCCGGCCTCCCACTCAAGTTCAGTGCAGAATACAGCCCTGCCCCTTCAGAGATGAGTTCTTACCTGCTTGCGCCTTCTCTTCCTCCATCTTGTTGATCAGTAGAAAACGGGGGCTCTCAGGGCAGAAAAGAAGAGCCACACACTGTAGGATTGCTGGGAGGACCGTGAACCCCAAAAGCAGTGGCCAAAGTGCTTCAGTCCCCATGATTTTATCCAGACCAAAGATCTACATCAAGAATTGGAAAGTGATTTAAATACTCTGATTCCTCACCCCCCCAGCAGTAAGCAGGACCACATGCCACACCTGATGGCAAGTGCAGCCCACCTCGCCCCCCTCTCCAGGT
>VZRW01005721.1:306779-324660 GCA_013398125.1 Aegotheles bennettii
GGGGCGGAGCTCCCCGCACCCTCAGCGTGCCGGGGCGGGGGGCGCCGGGCGGGCCCGGGGCATCGGGGCCGCGCTTGCCAGGCGGGGGTCTCAGTGCGGGGGTGGCCCGGGCTGCCCCTCCCAGGGCCAAGCCGGATGGGGCTGGAGCAGCCTGGGCTGGCGGGAGGGGACCCCGGCCGTGGCAGGGGAGGGCACTGGGTGGGCGCTGAGGTCCCGTCCCTCCTAGCCCGGGCTGTGGCACAGCCGTTTGCAGCCCGTGGCCAACACCGCGGTGGGCGCAGGGCCGGGGTCACAACGGGGTGCTCTGGGGGTGCTCTGCCACCCCCCGAGCTGCGGGCAGGGCACGGCGCTGGGTCACTGTGGGGGGGCATTGGATGGGTTGGTTTGGGTTTTTTAAAGCACATTTTCCCTACAAATCCACGGGGGCGAAGCCTGCGCCATGACTGCAGCTGCACTCAGTCCCAAACTCGTACCCTTTAACCCAAACTGCCCTTCATCCCCATCTGCTGCTCGCCCTCCGAGTCACACAGCTGCCAGCTCCTCCAGGAGGGCAGTGAGGAGCCCTGCTTCGAATCTAGGGCAAAGCTGGTGTCAAACAACCAAAGTCCCACTGAACTACGAATCTGCCAAGCATTTTGCCTCCAGAAAACAGCGAGAGGTTAGAGCTGGAGCTGGGGCAAGGGCAGGGCAAGAACCCTGACTTGTGTCGGTTTCTCGTTGTTAGGAAAATTATCGTGGGAGCAGCCGTCACTTTTGCCACCAGATTCCAGGGAGCTGGAGCGATCAGAGTCTCCCTTCTGCCCTTCCCTGGCACGGCCACCTGACCACACACGGGTGGAAACCAAGAGTTTAAAGGGGCCGGCACTTCCCCCGCTCCCTTCTCGGGTATTTGTGTGGTGGTGTTAAAATACCATCCCCAGCAGAAAAACAGCGGTGTGGAAAAGCACGGGAATGCTGCACAGCCCTCTTTCTTAAGCTACGTGATAAAAGCCGCACACCCACAGAGAAGCCCAGAGAGACAATGGCAGGAGGAGGAGCCCAGATAACACCTCGCCCAGGCCCATCCCAGCACCCATCAGCACATCAAACGCCCCACACGGCCAGGGGAGCACAGCGCACAATGGTAGGTGGCAACCCAAATTAAGGACTGAGAGGAAGGGACCCCCTGCCTGGGGTCTGTGCCAGGAGAGCCATCAGCCTCGCTGTCGAGGTGTGAAACCCATCCTGAAGACCACAGCTGGAGGCGCCTCTCAGGCTGGGGGAGAGGGGGGTGCTGCTTACAGAGGCACCGGGGTGCAGAGCATTTGGGGATTGCACAGGATTTACTATGGGATTCTTAGGGGAGGAATCAAAGGCGGGAAAGGGGGGAAATGGAGAAAAAGGAGCCAGTTGCATGTAAGCTGTTGGCTGGGCAGCACTCGTGTCCAGCCTTGCCCTGCACGTGATCAGCACAGTCTGCTATATCTCGTTAAATTCTATTTTCCTGGGTGAGGGACTCTATTCGGGAGTGGGGTGGCATGTACGGGGGTCTGGGTGTGAGCCCACGGGGACCCATGTGCCCGTGGTGCAGCAAGCGCGGGTGTGCAGGTCATGACTCTGTTGTAAGTGCTGAGCAATCCAGACTTCAAGATTAAACACGTATGTTGCTACCAGTCCAACTCAGAAGCAATAAGAGTTTAGCTGAAAATTAAATCTCTAACACATGCTGCAGAGCACAGTGGGTGGCACTTCTTTATCTTTCCAGAGCTGCTGGAAAGTAAACAGCAGTAAGAAAGAGATGCAAGCTGAAAATGCATCACCCACTGAACCCCAAATTTCCCTAAGGAATGTGGGGAAAACTCCCCATCCTCCCATTTCAATGAGTTTTGCCCCAGTCTGAATTCATCTGCGGGTACTCAAATATTTAGATTTGAAGTCTGCGTCACAGTCTGTTCCCCCCAAATATTGGTTTTGTTTCTGTCCTAGGACACACACCTATCTCCCACATCACAGGTAATTCTCCTGAAGATCAGCTACTGGGGGAAGCACCTTGATACCTCCTTAGCAGAGCTCGCTGATACTGCAACAACTAGAACTATCCACCTAGTCCTTTAGTGACTGTAATGCTCGTGTATTATGCAACGTGCACTAACTGCAATCGGGTGGAGGCCTGCTGCAGGTTGCCAGGGGCCAACCAGCCAGAAGATTCCTAAGGGCAGGGCCAGGCAGAACTGGCACCAGGCAGCACTCAATGCTGGCTGCCCCACACTAAACACCAGTATCCTAACCATGGCGGTATGGGGACTGGGAAAGGCTCATCTTTGGGTTAACAAGAACAAGCTTTTTTTTTTTTTTTTTTATCTTTGAGAAGACTTGCATGTCTCAATCAGTGTTTGCCAACTAACGTTTCATTTCCAGGGAACTTGCATTTTCTGACGAAAGCTGTTTTAATCAGAAAACGCAAAGCTGTTTTAATCAGAAAACGCCTGTTTAGCTAGAGCCCCAAAACAATGGGCAAGGCAGTTCTTAATTTATCCCAGAGGCTGATGCTGGCACGTAACCCCGCAGAAACACCTTACTGAGGCTTTTTGAGAACGTTGGTGGAGCTCCAACAGGTAGAGTCCTCTGGCAAACACATTTCATATACACAAAGCCTAGGCTTGGGGGACAAATGGGGAGAAGGCACAAGAAATTGGGTGCTAAAAAAATAATAAAATTTTTGATTGTGTCCATGCCTGCACAACCTTGTGGGAACAGAGACCAACAAGGGCTGATGAACCACAGGGTCATCACTCTGGTATCCAAGCTGTGTTTCATTTACACTAGCTGCTCTGCCTAACCCTCAGTTCGGTGGTGCTGCCCCACACCATGGAGCTCTTTCCAGCCTCTCTCTTTCCCCTCCAAGTTTAGTGAATCCTTTTTCATGTTTCTTATTATTTTGCCTGGAGAAAAAATTCTTCAGAGATAAGAGGAGCAGGGACAAGGAGAATTATTATTCAGTGTTTGCCTTGAGAGATGATTTTGTGCTTTTGTGTTTGCTGTGTTTATAACAAAAGAGTATTCAGAACAAAGGAGAATGAGAGCCAGCATTGGCCAGATGCTTCCCCCACACACCATGAGTGACTTCCATTGTTGAGAGGAGCTGAGAAGGAGTGGGAAAAAGTAGGAAAGATAAAAGAGAGAAACAAGATGATGGGTGGGGAGTGGGTTGACCCATAGATAACAGGAGGTTAAGGGAGTGAGAGCCAACTGAGAGACAGAAGGGGAAAGCAAAAAGAAAGGAAAAGTCATTAGGAGGCAAAGGAGGGAAGCACTAGAACAGATTAGAAGGGCAAGGCAGAAGAATAACATGGACAAGGCAGCGGTAAAGTACCAGAGGAAATGGGATAACAGGTGAATAGAAAGATGAACACAGAGAGAGGTACAGGAGGAAATGGCAGAACTACCCCGCTAGGAGAGCACAGACAGCACTGTGGAGATCACAGTATTAAACCAAGGTCACCTTTAACCTCTGCCCTCTGCCACGGTGAAATGTAAGTTGGAGCTAATGTCTCTGAAAACTTTCTTAATTAACCTAGCCAATTAATCAAACTACTGAAGTCAGAAGTTCTGAATACTTTAACAATTGCTTGCAAAGAGAAGTAATCTTTGCAACAAAATTTAAATAGTTTTGCAGAAACCAACATTTCATACTTCAACAATCACTTGCATAGGCGAAGTAACCTTCATTAAAAAAGTGGAATGGTCCTGCAGAAACCAACACGCTGAAGAGCAAACCGCCAGCAGTAGCATCATATTGAAAATTCTGTTTCTTGTACCTATTTCAGTGCTGCATAAGAGACATGACAACTCCCAGAAAGCCATCTAAGGCTTCCTAGCCTCACATCCCATAACACTTCAGGCCTGATCCTCTTCTTTTGCTGACTGGAAGAAGACTCCTGTCCAGTACCTAGGCCACAAGCCTGCTCTTTTCTGACTGATGTTGCCTGAGCAACCAGGCTTTCTAGCAAAGAGACGAGCTATATACCTGTGCATTTGCCCTTTTCTTGTACCATCTATTTATCTTATTTTACTCTAACATTGGTTCACATCTAAGAATAACACTAATGAAGTAAGTGCATGTGACTCACAAAGAATGCTGTAAATATATTGTTTCCATGAGCAACTGCCCTTTTCACAACCTCTCAGTTTCTGCCTCCTTTTCTCCGGAATACAGGAAACAGATAAACTACACCTAAAACTGTGCCAAAGCGCAGGTCCCAGTCCCAGACTGGGATGCTGCAGCAGCTGGGGAGGTGTAAACACCAGCAAAGCTGTGATGGGAGCTCAGGGATGAGGTAGGAGGAGGCTGCAGGGCAGGAGGGAGAGGCTTTGGCCAAAATACCAGTGGTGAGGGGTTTTTTTATATATCAGCCACTGCATCTCCACTGTGGTTTTCTCCATCCTGAGCAAGAAACTGAATTAGAAGGGCAGTGTAAGAAAACAACCTGGCTAATGAAGTTCAATTAAAAACTATCAGCATAAGTAGAGGAAAAAAATTGTACCAAGGAGTAAAATTACAAAGAGCTTCCTAGCGAAGTCGTGAGCAGCAGCATAGCAATAGGAAAATACGCCCAGTTCAGGATACTACATTCACATGGGGAAATGTTATTTCTTAAAGAGGGGAAACAGTTTTTCTCTGGAAGACATAAAATGAAGCCCTGTTTGGTACATGCGAGGCACCTCACCAGCCTGACAGAAGGATGATGGGAAGTTTGACGAATGCAGATAGACAATATTCTGTAGCTCCTTAACCAGCTGCAGCGTTCCAGACGCACAGATAGAATCAGAATCACAGAATGGTTTGGGTTGGAAGGGACCTTAAAGCTCATCCAGTCCCAACTCCCTGCCATGGGCAGGGACACCTCCCACCAGACCAGGGTGCTCAAAGCCCTATCCAACCTGGCCTTCAACATTGCCAGGGAGGGGCAGCCACAGCTTCTCTGGGCACCCTGGGCCAGGCTCTCACCACCCTCACACCAAAGAATTTCTTCCTCCCATCCAATCTCAATCTCCTCTGTCAGTTTGAACCCATTCCCCCTCGTCCCATCACTCCCTGCCCTTGTCACAAGTCCCTCTCCAGCTTTCCTGGAGCCCCTTCAAGCACTGAAAGGTGCTCCAAGGTCTCCCTGGAGCCTTCTCCAGGCTGAACAACCCCAATTCTCTCAGCCTGTCCCCAGAGCAGACCTGCTCCAGCCCACTGAGCACCTCTGTGCCCTCCTCCAGACTTGTGCACTCCAACAGCTCCATGTCCTTATTTTGGGGACCCCAGCACTGGCCCCAGCACTGCAGGGGGGGTCTCACGAGCGCAGAGCAGGGTGGCAGAATCCCCTCCCTCACCCTGCTGCTCACGCTGTGGGTGATGCAGCCCAGGATCCCAGTGGCTTTCTGGGCTGCAAGCGCACACTGCCAGCTTATGGTGAGCTTCTCCTCACCCAACAGCCCCAAGTCCTTCTCCTTGGGGCTGTTCTCAATCCATTCTCCACCCAGCCTGTGGCTGTGCATGGGATTGCCCCGACCCAGATGCAGGACCTTGCACTTGGCCTTGTTGAACTCCATGTGGTTTGCATGGCCCCACATCTCCAGCCTGCTCAGGTCCCTCTGGATGCCATCCCTTCCCTCCAGCGCATCGACTGCACCACACAGCTTGGTGTCATCAGCAAAATTGCTGAGGGTGCCCTCGATCCCACTGTCCATGTCACTGACAAGGCTGTTAAGGAGCAGCAGTATCTGACAGCGGGTATCAGAAAGCTTCCTCCCAGCAGTCTGGGCCTGCACACAGTGGCACTGGGCGGAGGCATTTCGGCAGTGCAAGCTGCCTTATCTCTTGTCCCTCTTTAGGCATACTTCTCACACCCCAACATTAGCAAGAGAAAACTACACGCGCAGCCAGCACATACACATACGGCACAGAGCCGAACCCACCCACTGTACATACCCACTCCCCAGCAAACACACACATTAGGCACACGTATCTTGACACAGCAGCTCAGACCCAGACACACAGTCACACATAACCGGGAACACGTGGAGGTGCTGTCAGGGTGATTGGGCGTTGGAATGGGCTGCCCAGGGAGGTGGTGGAGTCACCATCCCTGGAGGTGTTCAAGAGGCGTCTGGATGTGGTGCTGGGTGATGTGGGTCAGTAGGGATGTAGGTAGGGGTTGGACCGGATGATCTTGGACGTCTCTTCCAACCTCGATGGTTCTGTGATTCTATGATTCTATGCGGATCCACAAACATCGCTTCTGGAGGCATTTCTCATTGAGCCATGCTCTGCTCTCTGGTGGACATCACACTACCTTGTCCAGCAGTGGCATGAAGGGTTGTAGCCTGGGGCGGAGGGGCTGTGAGAATGACTCACTGAGAGACGTGTCATTACAGCAGCAGGATTCACAGGAAAGAAACAAAGCCCCTGGCTGACCCTTCTCTGCTCCCCTCACTGTTGTAATCTAAAATTAGCTGTTGTTGAGCTGGCAGCAGGATTTGAGCCTCCCCCTCTCCCTGCACAGGCTTGTTTCACCTCGTGGGCCAACAATGGCTCAGCCAGCCTGGTGTACAGGGGTTTATCACTCCTCTCCCAGCAGGAGATGCTCCCAGCTGCCCTGTGGCAATGCTTCCCTCTCCCCCCTGACCTACAGCACCCACACTTGCTGCTCAGGAGCACAAGGAGCAGACCAGAAACATGGCGGTGTGAAGAGTGCTCCAAAACACTGCACACTGCTCCTGTGCTGAAATCCAGGCAGAGCAGACAAGGAAAGACAAGATCAAGCCCATCTTTTGGAAGAGCTGCCTCATGCAGCCAGTCCCAGTCTGCACTGGCAGCAGGGTCAGCTGCCAGGAAGGGGGCAGGAGGGATCCTGGTAGGTAGCCTCATCATCCCGACCCACTCCTCCTGGGAAATGGGGTGCCAGCAAGCCAGCATCTTCCCTAGGCCACCTCCTCATTTCATACAGACTCTTTCCAGGGGAAGAACAGGCGTTTCCTGACTCATGCTCTCTGCCTCTTCCCCAGCCTCCTCCCTCACGCTCCTGTGATGCTGTCCTGCTCATGCAACCCCTGCTCTTGCATCGCTCCCTCTGGGTGCTGCACATGCCTTTGCTGTTCCCAGGACCATTCCTGCACCCTCTCATGGCTCACTCCCACTCCCACACACATGTGTACCTGCTTGCCTGTGGCCCCCCTCATCGCTGCGAAGGCTGGCGTGGTTACATTCAGCTGGCCTGGCTGTCCGGGGGTGCTGTGCACATAGCTGCTCAGCTGTGCTCCCGAGGGCAGGAGAAAATTCTCTGGGGCCTGTATCACACTCGCATTTCTATATGAAATGTTCATGTCTGAGTAACTTTGTGTTCTGATACATAAACAGATATGTGATGTGTGCTACTGCATGCCTGTACAGATACGGGCATGTCTGAGATTGCCAGTGCGTGAATTCATAATGTTAAAATGTGTACACGTGTATTACTTTATGTCCATATAAGCACGTGCTTTTATTTGAGCATACATTTAAACACCTAAAGATATTTGCACACATGCTACTTCATGCATACAAAGGAATGTACATATGCACGTGTTCATTTGAATGCATACACAATATATAGCTGTATTTATGTTTGTGTTTGCACACCTGTGCTTGCTTGCTTTCGTGTATCTACTAGATTTGTTTGTGTGTTTGCATTTCTGTGTACCAATATTCACCTGTTCTCTAGCTGAGAGCCTATGTTTTTATTGTTTATTTCTACTGGGCACAGCTTGTCCGAAACCAAACATTAACTTTCACATTCACATTAATGAAAATAAAAGCAAAATAAAATCCTACATGGTAACTTTTGTAGGTAACGAAGGAGGCTTTTTTCTTAGTATTATGCTGTGCAAAAAAATTCACTCTTTGCAGTGATAAGGTCTCAAAACCCGGAAAAAGAGAGCGCTTGAACAGTAGAGATAAGAGTTTTGCTGAAAGCATTAAGAAACTTAACACTACTGACCAAATCCTCACAAGAGATCTGTACTTTTCCAACTAGATGTGAAGGACAATACTTTTCATATTCTACATCACCATTTGCAACAGGCTAGGTCACAACTGCTCTTCTGCACAGATCCCCTTTGCTTTACACTGAAGTGTAAGGAAAGGTCCTGCGTACTCCTCAGTGGCAACTCCCAGCAGAGGTTGCTGTGGGAATTGCATGGGAGCCACAGATGCTCTGGCCAAGGCCTCTCCTAGAGAAAGCTTTGGAAACTGGAGAGGTCACATACTTGGCTGCATGGCTCTCTACTTCCAATCCATGTTACTCCAGCAAGAGTCGTCCTCACAAATACTTGGTTTGCTCTGAAACAGCTCTCACTGTGGCCCTGTTCCTCAGTAAGGAACAGGCCAGCTGCTGAGAGGTCAGGGAGTTCGTCAAGAATAGCTTCAGAGATGGTTTAAATATCTTCAGGTTTGAGTCCCCCAGAGATAACCTGTGTTGTGGGTCAGCTGGGAAGAAACACTGCTCTGTGGCTTTTGGTCTGTGATAGCTACCACTTCATAAAGCATCTACAACCCTTGTTCCAACAGGCGCTTCAGTCGTGGAGTCACTCCTTCAAGGGACTGGGGTGGGTTATACAGGTATGGGTTGCACAGAAACCACCACCACAGTTGGCTCTGTCTGCTGTGGTCTGCCTGAGCAGTGAGGATGAGCTGGTTGTCCATCCCACAGCTCCAGGTAGGGCTGGAGCAGTGTTCACAGGGGAGGCTATCACACATCTTTTCAGGAGGGAAAGTGCTCTGTCTCAGGTCAGTGCTTCTGCACAGATTTGTTCCAGTTTAATTGACCAGGTGAGAACAGGGTGCACTTTGTTTGAAAGAGATTATACTCCTGAATTAGCTCTCCTGCCAAGTCTGTTATCGCTCTGCAAACAATATGAGTATGGGGAAATGGACCTGGGAAAGCAGGGGAAGAGAAAGCAGAGGAATGCAGGAGGAAGAGTGTAGGTTCCCTTGTTGATGCCACAGATAAGTAGAGCTGGCCATTCCCCAGCTCCGAAACTAAAGAAATGAGATGGCAGGTCTAGGACAGCAAGGAGCCGTAGTGCAGGGACCACATGCGGGCCAGTCCATTAACCCTGGCTACTGACAGAGCTGCAAGACTGCTAAGGGACATACAGCAGGGAAACCACCCACAGGAAAGACCAAGAGATCCATCTAGTCTTTAAATCTGGTCTTTTCAGCCAGTGGTCTTCTCCCCACCTAAGCAGCATTTTTAAACATCAGTAGTTCCCCTCCTACACACCTCTGCCCTAGGCAGGGCCAGACACCACGTCCATGCCCACTGGCTGGGCGCCTTGGTTCCAGCATGCCATACAACCCCTCCAGCCAGCCCTTGCACACCCCGTGTTCGTGCTCTCTCCCTGTCAGGACATCTCTCTTCTTTTTCCCTTCTTTCTCCAAGTCCCCTTCCCTCTCTCCGTGGTTTCCCCATTGTCCTTTTCCATATTGCTCTGTCTGTCTCTGAGCAGTGTACATCTTCCTGTACACTCCCCTGGACATGTATTGCCTCTTCACCCTGCTACTCACCCGTGGCTCCTCCCTTCCCTGGCCGTGATCCCTAGCATCACTCCCCTCATCATTTTTCACCGCCGATGCCTGCCCATTCCCCCCCCACCGCTGCAGCTGTGGTCCCGCACTCCTATCCTGAAGCCCTTGGGAAGGTATGCCGCGGTCACCACGGGGTTAAAGGCATGAGTGGGGGTGGAGACCTGCCCTTCTCTGTCCTTGATTAATGCCATCAGCCTTTTGGGAGACAGGAGGTGGCCGCGGGAGCTGGGCTCGTCCTCGTGCGGTGCCTCACGTCCTCAGCAGCATCCCGGCTATCAGCCCGCCGGTGCCAGGCGGGGGGGGGCAGCCCGGGCAGCGCAGGCTGCTGGGCAGACACAGCCCGTGTCACACGCGGGAGCCTCAGAGACGGGGATTGAAGGGGATTGACACAGTGAGTGACCGTTGCTTTTTCAAACAGCTGGAGCATACTCAGTGTCATTGCCCTCTGCAGAGGCCCTGGTTCTGCGCACTGCTCATGTGTTCCTCCGGGCTGCACTGAGGCTCCTTGCCCTCCCACCACCACGGCATCCCTCCCAGCAACCCTCACTCTGACCCACCTACGCGCGCAGGAGCATGCTCACATATGTGCATATGTGCATAGCTCAGCTCTGCCATCCCCGGGCAGCTGAATTCTAAAGCTCCCACCTCGCAGCAGCCAGTCCGAGAGGCATCCTCCCTGGGGAACATCCTTGGCGATGCAGGGAGGGAAGGGACGGGAAGAACACAGGGAGATGGTTCAAAAGCAAGAGTAAGGAGCAGGTATCCCCCATCGAGACATCCACACACCCCACACCCAGAAACACAGTAGGATAGCTCAGGGGGTAGAAATAAATGCCAAAACGAGAGAGGACCCGGCTGAGGTGTGGCATCAGGAATGATGCCTTTGAGCAGCACCCAGCTGCAGGACTGTTGGGTCATTCCTGCTGCTGGCACAACCAGCTGGGGCCAGGGCAGGAAGGAGAAGTATCTCACCAGATACTTGGTCTTCAGAGGATCACAGAACATTATGTCAAATTGCACGGGCCCACCCCCACCCACGAGTCGTACATGCATATGGACCTCTGCTGCAGCTCCGCAGGCTCTGGGTACCTGACAGCCTCGACTTTTCACAGTGCCCCACTGAGAGGAGGAAAGGACCTTTTTCAGATGCAGAAACAAGACAAAGAGAGATTAAAAGTGGATACCAGACTGAGATGCCACAATGCTGAGCACTGCAGCATCAGCACCTTCTCAGCCCCTCAGGTGGAAACTGGAAGCCCAAAAGGAAAGATGAATATTGCTGCTATGGATCCAGAAGGCCAGTGCCGAGGGGAGTTGTAATGCCAAACAGCACAGAGGCAAGCAGCAAAGGCCACCCTGCCCAGGCTGTGTTGCTGTACTCTACTGGTGGGAGGTATCTCCCTTCAGAGCAGACCTGCAACCTGCACCTCTCTGAACCTGCACTCACCCCCCTCTTGCCTTCTAAAAAAGCAGCTACTGAAGAACCTGCTCTTTCTCTCCATTGACAGAGCAGCTTTATGATCAGTGCAATACCCCAGAACATGGAACCCGGGTTCAGCTACTCCATTAAGGGGCCCTTTTCCTACATTCCTAGACATCGTGTTCATGGATCCACAAGCTGCTGTTGGAGGACAAACTCACTCACCATGCTGCTCTGAGTGCCTGATTAGGTCATAACTACCTATGGTAGTCCTTAAAATGTACATATGCTCTGCCTAATAAATTCAAACATGCTCATGATGAAAACATGACTGGAGCAAAGCCAGTATCACCTGTTCTCTGTACCACTGTAATGTAGGAATCAGGCTGCCTCACGTCTCATACCCAATGCATCCTTAATGATTCTTTGCATGGGGATGTGTCCTACTGCCTCATCCAGAATTTACTTCCTAGGGCCTTCACCACTCCAGTTGCCTCCAGTGGTGAGAAGGGCTTCCCAAGGAAGCTTTTTTACAAAAACATACTGATCACCACTGCACTTCGTGTTGTGTCTGATCTAGTAGGGGTGCAAACAGTATTTTCAGGAATAAATAAAGCAATGACAGAAATTTGCCTCCAGTATATGACAGCCACCGAGTACATTTTTGGGGGAACATGTTTTTTAGGTGTAGTTGCTTAAACACTGCCTACATCCCCCTTCAGATTCATAAGCCCCTGTACTGAAGTCTGCCTTAAATAACAAGTACTGCACTAGCTTTGTAGTTGTAGAACAAGCAGCTGAACACAGGGTGGGTGAACTACAGCGGACATTGCTGTGGGCCTGGGAACCTCTCTCGAGGGAGGATGTTGTGTGCATATGTGGTGGTGGGGTACAGCCTGTTTAGACCTCATTATTAACTCCAGCCAGTGTCCTGACACTACAGCATCACTCCTCTTTTCCAACTTTAACTCTCATCTTTTTCTAGATCTTCTCACAGTAGCACAGTGACTAAGACAGAGAAACGGAAAAAGGGATGAAGAAGAATTGGAGTAAAAAATAACAGAAAGTATCTGTCTTACAGAAAATGAAGGAAGGACAGGGGGAAAAAAGTGTGAGAAAAACAAGATGCAGGTTAAGACGATGTAAGAAAGGCATAGCTGTGCAAAAGAAATATGTGCACAAGAACAAAATAAAAATGAAGACAAGGAGAAATAGAATCAGAGACAGCTGACACAGAAACACAGCTCTCTCTAGTAGGCAACATTCTTCCGACTTTCAAAGAGTAACTGGGTACAAGTTGCATTACAGTGTAAGGGAAGGATGTTCTTGCAGCATCGTTGTGTGAAGTGAAGCAATTAGTGCAGCACTGAGCAACAGGGACACAGCACGTGCAGGATTCCTCCACTGTCCACAGGAGGGTTTTCATGTTGGATAAAAGCCCACTGCTGGAGTGACTCAGTACTTTTCAGGTCTTCAAATTCTCTCTTGGTCAAGAATTATCTTCTGCACTACCCCTGACGTTAAGTGCAAGCTCTGTGCAGCTCTTTGTGTCACAAAGGTGCAGGGCACCACAACCATTCAGCCTAACCCATGCCAAGGGTTCAGGTTTCCCTGGGAATTTGGGACCCTGAGCCAAACCACCTTTAACAGGTCCAGAGATTTATCAGGTAACACATTCTTCAGCCTTTCAGAAGAATCACTGGATCAGAGACAGAGAGGACAATGTACTAGTCACCTAAGACCCTAAACCCTGAGCTGACCTAAAAATGCAGTGAAGCTCAAAACTTCCTAAGTAACATATCTATCTGCTACTGATGCCTAATCAAGTGTTGATGCAAGATTTCTGGGAACACCTTGAACTGTGGGATGAAATGCAGTAGTAAAATATATGTCTGACCACTGTCGCCATTATCTGAGACAAACAGATGCTCACAAAGCAGACCCAAGCCTCGCTGAATCCCACCCCATTCTGTGCCAGGGTCAGGGTAAGATCTGCAATTATTTCCTCAGGGCAGCCACTCCCCTGATTCTCTCAGAGCTTACCCCACAGAGCTCAGAATATTGCAAAAACCAACACATGAAACTACTGATGACATTATATTCAGAGCCTGGAGCCAGCTAAGCATGGATTATTAATAGGGCTAATTAGTCCTCCTAAAGAGTCCAGCTTAAATCAAGATGACACTGTAGAAGGCACTGTACGTATATAAACAGTAAACCTACTTACACGAGGGAAAAGAATTCGTATTAATTCTGTTTTGCAGATATGGGAACCAGACACATTGTGGTTTTATGGTTTGGCCCAAGAGAAAATCTGTGATGGAGCCATAAATCAAACCCCAACATGTAGAGACCCAGACCAGTGCTTCACCAGCTAGGCAATCCGTGCTCTTCCTCTGGACTGAAACCAGGCGCTGTGACAGAGGTGGCTGCTGGGTCTGCTAAACAGAGCCACTACAAATGCTGTATTTTCAGTGTGGTTCATGTTCATCCTAGACTTCATGCTTCTTTACTTACTTGAAGCCTCTGGCACCAAAGAATAATTTGCTGGGAAGCAAGAAATTGTAGTTATGGATCATAAACCCTCCCTTGCCTTCTGGGAATATGCACAGCTGATGCTATCAGGGAAACCTACTCATGTCAGATTATGTCCATCTAGCCCAGATCAGAGACAAGAAAATGACCTCTGGAGTCACACTCCAAATTTTTGTGCTTAGATGACTGGGAAATGGATGTTCCAGAAGGACACTCTTCCTAAACTAGGAAGAAAACCAAAGCCACTCGCTAGCTGGTGTTCCACGGCAAAAGGAGCTGGGATGCAGCCCCAGGATATGAAAGCATTGTTGTGACCACCGATGTGAGCCTAAGCACAGGTGTAAGAGCTGCTCAGTACTGTGACATTGTTCCTAAGCTGCTGTTGGCAGGTGACATGCCATCTACTGTCGCAGTCAGGTGTCCTTCACTTGCTCCACCTGGGACAAGGACTCTGCCCTCAGGTACACAACTGTTATAACCACTTCAGAGTTACCCTGGCTCGTGGGTTCAGTAACAGGCTGACAGTTCTCCTTCTTTCAGACAAGGAACATTGGCATCTGTGGCCATGCTGAAACATTCTGAGTTCTCACAACAACGCTTCCTTTGACCCCATTAGGGGCCAGATAAGCACAAAAAACGTTTGTGATTCTCCTGTTGTGCATTGTGTCATCTTAGGCTTCTTAATCTGCATTCATTAAAGTGTAAGTCACAAATGGGCAGCTTTTGATCAGTGTAAACAAATTTCTCTTGCAGTTTTTCTCGTGAGACATCTTGCCTTAGAACTGCTATAAAAATCTCCTATCAGCCCGTCCCACGAGGAGCGGTTATTTTGATAGCTACACAATCTGCTTGTGATTTGCATGTTGTTTCAAAGTTCTAGGCTTTTTTCCAGACTAAAAATGGCTTTGGAAGCAGGGTACTTATTACTGCTCGAGGTAAGTTTTATTTTCTATAAAAATATAAGGATAGCCATAGCAGAGTGATTATCTCACTGATATGAACAACAGTTTATCTCCCTTCATGAATAAGTATGGATAGATTCAATGACAACATGAGCCACTGTAGCCAGTAAGGCCTTAGAGCAAGAGGATCCTCTTGGGCATATTAATATCTCCCCAGAAAAAGTCAGCCTTGATTTGTCATTAAGTCCTTTACTCAGAACACCATGTTAAGGACTGCATAGAGAAACTACCACAATAGTGGCAACGAATATTCCCAATAGTTTACAAAGGTCAGAGTTATTTGATGCCCTTGCTATATGACAAGGGTCAGTCATGCCAGACCTGGAAATGGACCTCAAGCCTTCTAACTTTGTAACCCCATTATCCCCTGTTCCCCACTGCACAGCAACTGGAATTCCTGGCCCATCTTCTGTTCTTTACCACCTTAGCACCTCTGCAGCCAAAGCTCCAGGAAGGATAACGTGATGGGAATGTGCAACTGGATCTTCCATCCTCCCCTTCTCACTGCACGCTCATGCCCCTGCCCCATACTCACTCTACAGGACAGGTCCCCTTTCACCCCCAGGCTTCTGTGCCATGCTCTGCACCCATCACTGCCCATCTCCTGCATTCCCTCTCTTGCACATGACACAACTCCCTTGCCTTTGCAACAGCTATCTTCTGCATCACCTCTTTGCCATCATCTTTCTCCACTCCAGCCTCATTTCTTCCAACGTCTACCTCCTCATCCCTTTCTCAGCTTTAATCTAGACTGAGTTTAAGGTGTGCTGGCAGCCACATGGGATAATCCAGTCTTTTAACCGGCCTCATACGGACACAGCAGACTGACTTATAGCGATGCTAAATGGATCGAGTTAGAATCTGAGAAGTGTACTTTAAATCCTAACTGAGGCAAGAGATCAGTGGTTTTTTGCATCTCTCTCATTTTTTATCAGTTTTTGACATCATTCCAAGAGCCTCTCCTCGTTTTTGTTCTGGTCATTGTCATTTGGGATTTGCCTCTTTTATCTCCCTTTCTGCCCCAAAGAGGCTCTGTTACACAACTTCTACATCATCCTAAACAGGACGCAAGTCTTGTTTTTCCCCTTCAGACTCAGCTACCCACAGGGTGGTTTTTTACCCACTCCCAGGCGAATCACATGGCTTTTCTCATTTAGACACTTCTCCTTTGCATGTATTGATGTTAATATATGCTTACTTCTTACTCCAAGTTTGTCGCTCCTGCCCCAAAGTCAAAGATGGTGGGTTTTTTTAGAACAAAGAACCTCTTTTCCATCTTAGATACGGATAAGGTGAGGTCAGGATCTGGGAGCACTGTCGCTAATCATACAGAAAAGAGAGACTAGAAAGTAAGACTGGATTGAAAGCATGAAGGTTAAAGGTTACAGATAGGGCTGAGTAACAGCTAATACCAAGAACAACAAGGAGGCCTGGTTCCACCTTCCCACTGGTGCCTCTGGTACCCGGGAGAGGACAGGTGGCAGCAAAAATCAGATTGCACAATGGGCGCCAACCCACTCCAGCACTGCCCACGATGGGAACCAACCCACTCCAGCACTGCCGACGGTGGGAGCCAACCCACTCCAGCACTGCCGATGGTGGGAGCCAACCCACCCCAGCATTGCCCACGATGGGAGCCAACCCACTCCATCCCTCCCCTCTGCTGACCACCTCCCAGGGACACCAGACAGGGATGCTCTGGATTCCTCCCCTTTGACCCGGAGACAATCGGCCCCTGGTGAGCACCAGAACTGTCTCTGTTACCTGAACCACAGTGCTCTTGTTTGAGGCTCAGGGTGGCTGAATTATTAGGGGAACTTTAGTGAAATTCCAGACATTTATTTTGTGTTACCCATTCAACTTTAAGGTCAATTAGTGGGTCTTTTATGTCTTTAAATGCACACTAATATATGGCAACACTCCTGTCTTTTTATGGTGTGCAACCATCTCCTCCAGCTGCCAGGGTTTTCTTTCCTTGCCACTGTTAAAAGGGGGCAGAAGTTACGAGCAAAGGAAGCCCTGGAAGGCCAGATCATTTGCAAAACAACACGTAGGCACACATAGCCATAATGCACCATGGGTAATGTTAAACGGCATGAAAAAGAGTCAGTTGTTTTGCTGTATCCTTCTGTACTTCAATACAACGGCATGTTCCTGGTTTAACCAGCACAAGGAGCTTCTGCTCCCCAGATGTTCATAGATCTGTAAAATTTCCTGCAGCTTTCCCGTTGACAGCAATGCAGAGACACTGATACCTGGCTACAGCAGAGCTCTTGTTTTGTCGCAGGGGATGTGCAATGTGTGTCATGTCTGGTGCATGTGTCTTGAGGAGTTCCTGGGTTTCCTTCCTGTGCCATGGGGCTGCAGGCTCACAGCCAAGTCCTAGTTTTCCTAAGCTTCCCACCTCTAGACCATTTTGCAACCTAAAATCTCCTTTATCTTGCTTTTAGCTGCAAGTTTCAGACAGGCTTTCTGGGGTACTTAAATATTGGTAAACATTCATGTCAGCACACGACCACTCCCCAGACCTCCCAGTCCCCTCTCTGGTGTTCATCACGTAGCCTTCCAGCTGCGCTCCCAGTCATCCCACCCTGCTGACACTCCAAGCCCCGGCTCTCCCACCACCCCATTTCCCTCACCAGACTCCCCTCCTTCCCTCTCCTTCTTCCCTTTCTCATCGGTCTGACTTTCTGCAGGCTGCCAGCACTCGGAAGACGGGATGCCCCGTCTCCTGGTCTGCTGTGCCGCGGGGAAGCCCTCCTTTGGGAGCTCACCTCTGCCCGTCCCAGACTGGAGAAGGCCATTTTTAGGGATTCAGTTCCCTGTGCTCATCCAGCTGTCTGACACCCTTTGCTTCTGAGCGGAGCCCCGGCGCCCGGCCAGGGCAGGCTGCGAGGTGCCCGGTTATTTATGATGTAGGAATGTGCCCGTTGCCCTGGAAACCGGCTCTCCCTAAGCGATGTGCTGGGGGGGGGCAGGGGGGAGGGCAGGGCTGAGGCTGGCAGCCCCTCTCTGAGGTGTAAGCAGGAGGGCAGGGGCAAGCAGGACCTCCTGCGGGGCTGTCAGACACCACGGGTGGGGTGGGAGCATTTCTGTAATGTCTGACTGGCAGCGAGTTGCTTGCCAGAGAAAGTGGATGGGATGGAGGGAAGAGCAAACCAGTTCCCATGGCAACCGTGCTCAAGTCATCTGAGGTCAAAATGACGACTGAGGCTGCTGTAAGAAACGGATTTTGGTGTGAGGATAAATCCCACAGCAGCAGCTGCGTGACTCAGCCTGGCAGCTCGGGGGCCTGAGCAGCGATGCCTCCGCCCTGTCCCCCCAAACTGGGCTGCTCCCTGCTATGGAGCTCCTCGGGGCTCCCCGAAGCTC